>JANJGN010000007.1:90580368-90924435 GCA_026770705.1 Isurus oxyrinchus | reverse complement strand
GAGTCCCACATACTGCTGGTCTGAGTCCAACTTTCTGTTGGTCTGAGCCCCCACATTCTGCTGGTCTGAGCGCCCACATTCTGCTGGTCTGAGCCCCCACATTCTGCTGGTCTGAGACCCCACATTCTGCTGGTCTGAGTCCCCAAATTCTGCAGGTCTGAGTCCCAATTTCTGCTGGTCTGAGCCCCCACATTCTGCTGGTATGTGATCCACTTTCTGCTGGTCTGAGTCCCAAATTCTGCGGGTATGAGTCCCACATTCTGCAGGTTTGAGCCCACATATTCTGCTGGTCTGAGTCTCCACATTCTGCTGAGCTGAGACTGCACATTTTGATCCTCTTTGTCCCCACATTCTGCAGGTCTGAGTCCCCACATTTTGCTGGTCTGAGTCGCCACATTCTGCTGGTCTGAGTCCCCAAAATCTGGTGGTCTGAATCCCCACATTTTGCTGGTCTGAGTCCCGACATTTTGCTCTTCGGAGTGCCCACATTCTGCTGGTCTGAGTCACCAAATTTTGCTGGTCTACATCCCCACATGTTGATGCTCTGAGTCACCAAATTCTGCTGGTCTGTGTCCCCTTTTCTGCTGGTCTGAGTCCCCACATTTTGCTGGTCCGAGTCCCCATATTCTTCTGGTCTGAGTCCCCACATTCTGCTGTTCTGAGTCCCACATTCTGCTGGTCTGAGTCCCCACATTCTGCTGGTCTGAGTCCCCACATTCTGCTGGGCTGAGTCTCCACATTTTGATCCTCTTTGTCCCCACATTCTGCAGGTCTGAGTCCCCACATTTTGCTGGTCTGAGTCGCCACATTCTGCTGGTCTGAGTCCCCAAAATCTGCTGGTCTGAGTCCCCACATTTTGCTGGTCTGAGTCCCGACATTTTGCTCTTCGGAGTGCCCACATTCTGCTGGTCTGAGTCACCAAATTCTGCTGGTCTACATCCCCACATGTTGATGCTCTGAGTCACCAAATTCTGCTGGTCTGTGTCCCCTTTTCTGCTGGTCTGAGTCCCCACATTTTGCTGGTCTGAGTCCCCACATTCTGCTGTTCTGAGTCCCCACATTCTGGTGGTCAGAGCCCCCAAATTCCGCTGGTATGGTCCCCACATACTGCTGGTCTGAGTCCCACAATCTGCTGTTCTGAGCCCCCAATTTATACTAGTCTGAGGCCCACAATTTGCTGCTTTGAGCCGCCACTTTCTGCTGGTCTTTGTCACCACTTTCTGCTGGTCTGAGGCCCACATTTTGATGTGCTGTGTCCCCACATTCTGCCGGTCTGAGTCCCCACATTCTGCTGATCTGAGTCCCCACATTCTGCGGGTCTGAGTCTCCACATTTTGCTGGTCTGAGTCCCCACATTCTGCTGGTCTGAGTCCCCACATTCTGCTGTACAGACTCCCCACATTTTGCTGGCCTGAGTCCCCACATTCTGCTGGATGAGTCACCAAATTCTGCTGGTCTAGGTCCCCAAATCTTATTGCTCTGAGTCCCCACATTCTGCTGGTCTGAATCCCCACATTCTGCTGGTCTGTGTCCCCACATTCTGCTGGTCTGAATCCCCACATTCTGCTGGTCTGAGTCGCCACATTCTGCTGGTCTGAGTCACCACATTCTGCTGGTCTAAGTCCCCACATTCTGCTGGTCTGAGTCCCCACATTCTGCTGGTCTGAGTCACCAAATTCTGTTGGTCTAGATACCCACATGATGCTCTGTGTCCCCACATTCTGCTGGTCTGAGTCCCCACATTCTGATGGTCTGAGTCCCCACATTCTGCTGGTCTGAGTCACCACATTCTGCTGGTCTAAGTCCCCACATTCTGGTGGTCTGAGTCCCCACATTTTGCTGGTCTGCGTCCCCATATTCTGCTGGTCTGAGTCCCCACATTCTGCTGGGCTGAGTCCCCACATTTTGCTGGTCTGAGTCCCCACATTCTGCTGTTCTGAGTCCCCACATTCTGGTGGTCTAAGTCCCCAAATTCTGCTGGTCAGAGTCCCCACATTCCGCTGGTATGGTCCCCACATTCTGCTGGTCTGAGTCCCACAATCTGCTGTTCTGAGCCCCCAAATTATGCTAGTCTGAGGCCCACATTTTGCTGCTTTGAGCCGCCACTTTCTGCTGGTCTGTGTCACCACTTTCTGCTGGTCTGAGCCCCACATTTTGATGTTCTGTGTCCCCACATTCTACAGGTCTGAGTCCCCACATTCTGCTGGTCTGAGTCCCCACATTCTGCGGGTCTGAGTCTCCACATTTTGCTGGTCTGAGTCCCCACATTCTGCTAGTCTGAGTCACCACATTCTGCTGGTCTGAGTCCCCACATTCTGCTGTACAGACTCCCCACATTTAGCTGGTCTGAATCCCCACATTCTGCTGGATGAGTCACCAAATTCTGCTGGTCTAGGTCCCCAAATTTTATTGCTCTGAGTCCCCACATTCTGCTGGTCTGAATCCCCACATTCTGCTGGTCTGAATCCCCACATTCTGCTGGTCTGAGTCGCCACATTCTGCTGGTCTGAGTCGCCACATTCTGCTGGTCTGAGTCACCACATTCTGCTGGTCTGAGTCCCCACATTCTGCTGGTCTGAGTCCCCACATTCTGCTGTACAGACTCCCCACATTTTGCGGGTCTGAATCCCCACATTCTGCTGGATGAGTCACCAAATTCTGCTCGTCTAGGTCCCCAAATTTTATTGCTCTGAGTCCCCACATTCTGCTGGTCTGAATCCCCACATTCTGCTGGTCTGAATCCCCACATTCTGCTGGTCTGAGTCGCCACATTCTGCTGGTCTGAGTCGCCACATTCTGCTGGTCTGAGTCACCACATTCTGCTAGTCTGAGTCCCCAAATTCTGCTGGTCTGAGTCACCAAATTCTGCTGCTCTGAGTCACCAAATATTGTTGGGCTAGATACCCAAATTTTGATGATCTGTGTCCCCACATTCTGCTGGTCCGAGTCACCATATTTTGCTGGTCTACATCCCCACATTTTGATGCTCTGTGTCCCCATTTTCTGCTGGTCTGAGTCCCCACATTCTGCTGGTCTGTTTCACCACATTCTTCTGGTCTGCGTCCAACTTTCCGCTGGTCTGAGTCCCAAATTCTGCTGGTCTGAGTCCCAAATTCTGCTGGTCTGAGCCCCCACATTCAGCTGGTCTGAGCCCCCACATTCTGCTCGTCTGAGCCCCCACATTCTGCTGGTCTGAGACCCCACATTCTGCTGGTCTGAGTCCCCAAATTCTGCAGGTCTGAGTCCCAATTTCTGCTGGTCTGAGCCCCACATTCTGCTGGTATGTGTCCCACTTTCTGCTGGTCTGAGTCCCAAATTCTGCGGGTATGAGTCCCACATTCTGCAGGTTTGAGCCCACATATTCTCCTGGTCTGAGTCTCCACATTCTGCTGATCTGAGTCCCCACATTTTGCTGATCCGAGTCCCCACATTCTTCTGGTCTGAGTCCCCACATTCTGCTTGTTTGAGTCCCCACATTCTGCAGGTCTGAGTCCCCACATTTTGCTGGTCTGAGTCCCGACATTTTGCTCTTCGGAGTGCCCACATTCTGCTGGTCTGACTCACCAAATTCTGCTGGTCTACATCCCCACATGTTGATGCTCTGAGTCACCAAATTCTGCTGGTCTGTGTCCCCTTTTCTGCTGGTCTTAGTCCCCACATTTTGCTGGTCTGTGTCCCCACATTCTGCTGTTCTGAGTCCCCACATTCTGGTGGTCAGAGCCCCCACATTCCGCTGGTATGGTCCCCACATTCTGCTGGTCTGAGTCCCACAATCTGCTGTTCAGAGCCCCCAATTTATACTAGTCTGAGGACCACAATTTGCTGCTTTGAGCCGCCACTTTCTGCTGGTCTGTGTCACCACTTTCTGCTGGTCTGAGGCCCACATTTTGATGTGCTGTGTCCCCACATTCTGCCGGTCTGAGTCCCCACATTCTGCTGATCTGAGTCCCCACATTCTGCGGGTCTGAGTCTCCACATTTTGCTGGTCTGAGTCCCCACAATCTGCTGGTCTGAGTCCCCACATTCTGCTGGATGAGTCACCAAATTCTGCTGGTCTAGGTCCCCAAATTTTATTGCTCTGAGTCCCCACATTCTGCTGGTCTGAATCCCCACATTCTGCTGGTCTGTGTCCCCACATTCTGCTGGTCTGAATCCCCACATTCTGCTGGTCTGAGTCGCCACATTCTGCTGGTCTGAGTCACCACATTCTGCTGGTCTGAGTCACCACATTCTGCTGGTCTGAGTCCCCAAATTCTGCTGGTCTGAGTCACCAAATTCTGCTGGTCTAGGTCCCCACATTTTGATGCTCTGTGTCCCCACATTCTGCTGGACTGAGTCCCCACATTCTGCTGGTCTGCGTCCCCACATTCTGCTGGTCTGAGTCCCCACATTCTGCTGGTCTGAGTCACCAAATTCTGTTGGTCTAGATACCCACATGATGCTCTGTGTCCCCACATTCTGCTGGTCTGAGTCCCACATTCTGATGGTCTGAGTCCCCACATTCTGCTGGTCTGAGTCACCACATTCTGCTGGTCTAAGTCCCCACATTCTGCTGGTCTGAGTCCCCACATTTTGCTGGTCTGAGTCCCCATATTCTGCTGATCTGAGTCCCCACATCTGCTGGGCTGAGTCCCCACATTTTGCTGGTTTGAGTCCCCACATTCTGCTGGTCTAGGTCCCCACATTCTGCTGGTCTGAGTCCCACAAAATCGTGGTTGTTTTGAGCCCCCAAATTATGCTAGTCTGAGGCCCACAATTTGCTGCTTTGAGCCACCACTTTCTGCTGGTCTGTGTCTCCACTTTTGCTGGTCTGAGGCCCACATTCTGCTGGCCTGAGTCCCCACTTTCTGCTGGTCTGAGGCCCACATTCTGCTGGTCTGAGTCCCCACATTCTGCTGGTCTGATCCCCATATTCCTGCTGGCCTGCGTCCCACCTTCTGATGATTTGAGTCCCAAATTCTGCTGGTCTCAGTACCACATTCTGCTGGTCTGAGCCCCACATTCTGCTGGTCTGAGTCCCCACATTTTGCTGGTCTGAGTCCCCACATTTTACTGGTCTGAGTCCCCACATTCTGCTGGTCTGAGTCATCAAATTCTGCTGGTCTGAGTCCCCACATTCTGCTGGTCTGAATCCCCACATTCTGCTGGTCTAGGTCCCCAAAATTTGACGCTCTGAGTCCCCACATTCTGCTGGTCTGAGTCCCCACATTCTGCTGGTCTGAGTCCCCACATGTTGCTAGTCTGAGTCCCCACATTCTGCTGGTCTGAGTCCCCACATTCTGCTGGTCTGTGTCCCCACATATTGCTAGTCTGAGTCCCACATGTTGCTGCTCTGAGTCCCCACATTCTGCGGGCTGATTCACCAAATCCTGCTGGTCTAGGTCCCAACATTTTGATGCTCTGTGTCCCCATATTCTGCTCGTCTGAGTCCCCACATTCTGCTGGTCTGAGTCCCCACATTTTGCTGGTCTGAGTCACCAAATTCTGCTGGTCTGAGAACCCCCATTTTGCTGGACTGAGTCCCCATATTCTGCTGGTCTGATCCCCTCATTCTGCTGGTCTGAGTCCCCACATTCTGCTGCTCTGAGTCACCAAATATTGTAGGGCTAGATACCCAAATTTTGATGATCTGTGCCCCCACATTCTGCTGGTCTGAATCACCATATTTTGCTGGTCTACATCCCCACATTTTGATGCTCTGTGTCCCCATTTTCTGCTGGTCTGAGTCCCCACATTCTGCTGGTCTGAGTCACCACATTCTTCTGGTCTGAGCACCCACATTCTGCTGGTCTGAGTCCCACATACTGCTGGTCTGAGTCCAACTTTCTGCTGGTCTGAGCCCCCACATTCTGCTGGTCTGAGCCCCCACATTCTGCTGGTCTGAGACCCCACATTCTGCTGGTCTGAGCCCCCACATTCTGCTGGTCTGAGTCCCCAAATTCTGCAGGTCTGAGTCCCAATTTCTGCAGATTAGAGCCCCCACATTCTGCAGGTTTGAGCCCCCATATTCTGCTGGTCTTAGTCTCCACATTTTGCTGGTCCGAGTCCCCACATTCTTCTGGTCTGAGTCCCCACATTCTGCTGGTCTGAGTCCCCACATTCTGCTCGTCCGAGTCCCCAAATTCTGCTGGTCTGAGTCCCCCCATTCTGCTGGTCTGAGTCCCCACATTCTGCTGGTCTGAGTCCCCAAATTTTGCTGGTCTGAGTCCCCACATTCTGCAGGTCTGAGTCCCCATATTCTGCTGGTCTGAGTCCCCACATTTTGCTGGTCTGATTCACCAAATTCTGCTGGTCAAGGTCCCCACATTTTGATGCTCTGTGTCCCCACATTCTGTCGGTCTGTGTCCCCATATTCTACTGGTCTGAGTCCCCACATTTTGCTGTTCTGAGTCACCACATTCGGCTGGTCTGTGTCCCCTCATTCTGCTGGTCTGAGTGCCCACATTTTGAGAGTCTGAGTCCCCACATTCTGCTGGTCTGAGTCCCCACATTCTGCTTGTCTGAGTCCCCATATTCTGCTGGTCTGAGTCCCCACATTCTGCTGGTCTGAGTCACCAAATTCTGCATGTCTAGGTCCCCAAATTTTGATGCTCTGTGTCCCCACATTCTGCAGGTCTGTGTCCCCATATTCTACTGGTCAAGTCCCCACATTCTGCTGGTCTGAGTCCCCAAAATCTGCTGGTCTGATTCCCCACATTTTGCTGGTCTGAGTCCCGACATTTTGCTCTTCGGAGTGCCCACATTCTGCTGGTCAGAGTCACCAATTTTTGCTGGTCTACATCCCCACATGTTGATGCTCTGAGTCACCACATTCTGCTGGTCTGTGTCCCCTTTTCTGCTGGTCTGAGTCCCCACATTTTGCTGGTCTGAGTCCCAACATTTTGCTGGTCTGAGTCCCCACATTCTGCTGTTCTGAGTCCCCACATTCTGGTGGTCTGAGTCCCCAAATTCTGCTGGTCAGAGTCCCCACATTCCGCTGGTATGCTCCCCACATTCTGCTGGTCTGAGTCCCACAATCTGCTGTTCTGAGCACCCAAATTATGCTAGTCTGAGGCCCACAATTTGCTGCTTTGAGCCGCCACTTTCTGCTGGTCTGTGTCACCACTTTCTGCTGGTCTGAGCCCCACATTTTGATGTTCTGTGTCCCCACATTCTGCTGGTCTGAGTCCCCACATTCTGCTGGTCTGAGTCCCCACATTCTGCGGGTCTGAGTCTCCACATTTTGCTGGTCTGAGTCCCCACATTCTGCTGGTCTGAGCCACCACATTCTGCTGGTCTGAGTCCCCACATTCTGCTGAACAGACTCCCCACATTCTGCTGGTCTGAATCCCCACATTCTGCTGGATGAGTCACCAAATTCTGCTGGTCTAGGTCCCCAAACTTTATTGCTCTGAGTCCCCACATTCTGCTGGTCTGAATCCCCACATTCTGCTGGTCTGAATCCCCACATTCTGCTGGTCTGAGTCACCACATTCTGCTGGTCTGAGTCGCCACATTCTGCTGGTCTGAGTCCCCACATTCTGCTGGTCTGAGCCCCACATTCTGCTGGTCTGAGTCCCCACATTTTGCTGGTCTGAGTCCCCACATTTTACTGGTCCGAGTCCCCACATTCTGCTGGTTTGAGTCATCAAATTCTGCTGGTCTAGGTCCCCTCATTCTGATGCTCTGAGTCCCCAAATTCTGCTGGTCTGAGTCACCACATTCTGCTGGTCTGAGTCCCCACATTCTGCTGGTCTAGGTCCCCACATTTTGATGTTCTGTGTCCCCACATTCTGTAGGTCTGAGTCCCCACATTCTGCTGAACAGACTCCCCACATTTTGCTGGTCTGAATCCCCACATTCTGCTGGATGAGTCACCAGATTCTGCTGGTCTAGGTCCCCAAACTTTATTGCTCTGAGTCCCCACATTCTGCTGGTCTGAATCCCCACATTCTGCTGGTCTGAATCCCCACATTCTGCTGGTCTGAGTCGCCACATTCTGCTGGTCTGAGTCGCCACATTCTGCTGGTCTGAGTCCCCACATTCTGCTGGTCTGAGCCCCACATTCTGCTGGTCTGAGTCCCCACATTTTGCTGGTCTGAGTCCCCACATTTTACTGGTCTGAGTCCCCACATTCTGCTGGTCTGAGTCATCAAATTCTGCTGGTCTAGGTCCCCACATTCTGATGCTCTGAGTCCCCAGATTCTGCTGGTCTGAGTCACCACATTCTGCTGGTCTGAGTCCCCACATTCTGCTGGTCTAGGTCCCCAAATATTGACGCTCTGAGTCCCCACATTCTGCTGGTCTGAGTCCCCTCATTCTGCTGGTCTGAGTCCCCACATGTTGCTAGTCTGAGTCCCCACATTCTGCTGGTCTGAGTCCCCACATTCTGCTGGTCTGTGTCCCCACATATTGCTAGTCTGAGTCCCACATTTTGCTGCTCTGAGTCCCCACATTCTGCGGGCTGATTCACCAAATTCTGCTGATCTAGGTCCCCAAATTTTGATGCTCTGTGTCCCCACATTCTGCCGGTCTGTGTCCCCATATTCTACTGGTCTGAGTCCCCACATTTTGCTGTTCTGAGTCACAACATTCGGCTGGTCTGTGTCCCCTCATTCTGCTGGTCTGAGTGCCCACATTTTGAGAGTCTGAGTCCCCACATTCTGCTGGTCTGAGTCCCCACATTCTGCTTGTCTGAGTCCCCATATTCTGCTGGTCTGAGTCCCCACATTCTGCTGGTCTGAGTCACCAAATTCTGCTGGTCTAGGTCCCCAAATTTTGATGCTCTGTGTCCCCACATTCTGCAGGTCTGTGTCCCCATATTCTACTGGTCAAGTCCCCACATTCTGCTGGTCTGAGTCCCCAAAATCTGCTGGTCTGAGTCCCCACATTTTGCTGGTCTGAGTCCCGACATTTTGCTCTTCGGAGTGCCCACATTCTGCTGGTCAGAGTCACCAATTTTTGCTGGTCTACATCCCCACATGTTGATGCTCTGAGTCACCACATTCTGCTGGTCTGTGTCCCCTTTTCTGCTGGTCTGAGTCCCCACATTTTGCTGGTCTGAGTCCCAACATTTTGCTGGTCTGAGTCCCCACATTCTGCTGTTCTGAGTCCCCACATTCTGGTGGTCTGAGTCCCCAAATTCTGCTGGTCAGAGTCCCCACATTCCGCTGGTATGGTCCCCACATTCTGCTGGTCTGAGTCCCACAATCTGCTGTTCTGAGCACCCAAATTATGCTAGTCTGAGGCCCACAATTTGCTGCTTTGAGCCGCCACTTTCTGCTGGTCTGTGTCACCACTTTCTGCTGGTCTGAGCCCCACATTTTGATGTTCTGTGTCCCCACATTCTGCTGGTCTGAGTCCCCACATTCTGCTGGTCTGAGTCCCCACATTCTGCGGGTCTGAGTCTCCACATTTTGCTGGTCTGAGTCCCCACATTCTGCTGGTCTGAGCCACCACATTCTGCTGGTCTGAGTCCCCACATTCTGCTGAACAGACTCCCCACATTTTGCTGGTCTGAATCCCCACATTCTGCTGGATGAGTCACCAAATTCTGCTGGTCTAGGTCCCCAAACTTTATTGCTCTGCGTCCCCACATTCTGCTGGTCTGAATCCCCACATTCTGCTGGTCTGAGTCGCCACATTCTGCTGGTCTGAGTCGCCACATTCTGCTGGTCTGAGTCCCCACATTCTGCTGGTCTGAGCCCCACATTCTGCTGGTCTGAGTCCCCACATTTTGCTGGTCTGAGTCCCCACATTTTACTGGTCCGAGTCCCCACATTCTGCTGGTCTGAGTCATCAAATTCTGCTGGTCTAGGTCCCCACATTCTGATGCTCTGAGTCCCCAAATTCTGCTGGTCTGAGTCACCACATTCTGCTGGTCTGAGTCCCCACATTCTGCTGGTCTAGGTCCCCACATTTTGATGTTCTGTGTCCCCACATTCTGTAGGTCTGAGTCCCCACATTCTGCTGAACAGACTCCCCACATTTTGCTGGTCTGAATCCCCACATTCTGCTGGATGAGTCACCAAATTCTGCTGGTCTAGGTCCCCAAACTTTATTGCTCTGAGTCCCCACAATCTGCTGGTCTGAATCCCCACATTCTGCTGGTCTGAATCCCCACATTCTGCTGGTCTGAGTCGCCACAATCTGCTGGTCTGAGTCGCCACATTCTGCTGGTCTGAGTCCCCACATTCTGCTGGTCTGAGCCCCACATTCTGCTGGTCTGAGTCCCCACATTTTGCTGGTCTGAGTCCCCACATTTTACTGGTCTGAGTCCCCACATTCTGCTGGTCTGAGTCATCAAATTCTGCTGGTCTAGGTCCCCACATTCTGATGCTCTGAGTCCCCAAATTCTGCTGGTCTGAGTCACCACATTCTGCTGGTCTGAGTCCCCACATTCTGCTGGTCTAGGTCCCCAAATTTTGACGCTCTGAGTCCCCACATTCTGCTGGTCTGAGTCCCCACATTCTGCTGGTCTGAGTCCCCACATGTTGCTAGTCTGAGTCCCCACATTCTGCTAGTCTGAGTCCCCACATTCTGCTGGTCTGTGTCCCCACATATTGCTACTCTGAGTCCCACATTTTGCTGCTCTGAGTCCCCACATTCTGCGGGCTGATTCACCAAATTCTGCTGATCTAGGTCCCCAAATTTTGATGCTCTGTGTCCCCACATTCTGCCGGTCTGTGTCCCCATATTCTACTGGTCAAGTCCCCACATTCTGCAGGTCTGAGTCCCCAAAATCTGCTGGTCTGAGTCCCCACATTTTGCTGGTCTGAGTCCCGACATTTTGCTCTTCGGAGTGCCCACATTCTGCTGGTCAGAGTCACCAATTTTTGCTGGTCTACATCCCCACATGTTGATGCTCTGAGTCACCACATTCTGCTGGTCTGTGTCCCCTTTTCTGCTGGTCTGAGTCCCCACATTTTGCTGGTCTGAGTCCCAACATTTTGCTGGTCTGAGTCCCCACATTCTGCTGTTCTGAGTCCCCACATTCTTGTGGTCTGAGTCCCCAAATTCTGCTGGTCAGAGTCCCCACATTCCGCTGGTATGGTCCCCACATTCTGCTGGTCTGAGTCCCACAATCTGCTGTTCTGAGCCCCCAAATTATGCTAGTCTGAGGCCCACAATTTGCTGCTTTGAGCCGCCACTTTCTGCTCGTCTGTGTCACCACTTTCTGCTGGTCTGAGCCCCACATTTTGATGTTCTGTGTCCCCACATTCTGCAGGTCTGAGTCCCCACATTCTGCTGGTCTGAGTCCCCACATTCTGCTGGTCTGAGTCTCCACATTTTGCTGGTCTGAGTCCCCACATTCTGCTAGTCTGAGTCACCACATTCTGCTGGTCTGAGTCCCCATATTCTGCTGGTCAGAGTCACCACATTCTGCTGCTCTGAGTCCCCACATTCTGCTGTACAGACTCCCCACATTTTGCTGGTCTGAATCCCCACATTCTGCTGGATGAGTCACCAAATTCTGCTGGTCTATGTCCCCAAATTTTATTGCTCTGAGTCCCCACATTCTGCTGGTCTGAATCCCCACATTCTGCTGGTCTGAATCCCCACATTCTGCTGGTCTGAGTCGCGACATTCTGCTGGTCTGAGTCCCCACATTCTGCTGGTCTGAGTCTCCACATTTTGCTGGTCTGAGTCCCCACATTCTGCTGGTCTGAGTCACCACATTCTGCTGGTCTGAGTCCCCACATTCTGCTGTACAGACTCCCAACATTTTGCTGGTCTGAATCCCCACATTCTGCTGCTCTGAGTCACCAAATATTGTTGGGCTAGATACCCAAATTTTGATGATCTGTGTCCCCACATTCTGCTGGTCCGAGTCACCATATTTTGCTGGTCTACATCCCCACATTTTGATGCTCTGTGTCCCCATTTTCTGCTGGTCTGAGTCCCCACATTCTGCTGGTCTGTGTCACCACATTCTTCTGGTCTACGTCCAAATTTCCGCTGGTCTGAGTCCCAAATTCTGCTGGTCTGAGCACCCACATTCTGCTGGTCTGCGTCCCAAATACTGCTGGCCTGAGTCCAACTTTCTGCTGGTCTGAGCCCCCACATTCTGCTGGTCTGAGCCCCCACATTCTGCTGGTCTGAGCCCCCACATTCTGCTCGTCTGAGCCCCCACATTCTGCTGGTCTGAGACCCCACATTCTGCTGGTATGTGTCCCACTTTCTGCTGGTCTGAGTCCCAAATTCTGCGGGTATGAGTCCCACATTCTGCAGGTTTGAGCCCACATATTCTGCTGGTCTGAGTCTCCACATTCTGCTGGTCTGAGTCCGCACATTTTGCTGGTCCGAGTCCCCACATTCTTCTGGTCTGAGTCCCCACATTCTGCTGGTCTGAGTCCCCACATTCTGCTGGTCTGAGTCCCCACATTCTGCTTGGCTGAGTCTCCACATTTTGATCCTCTTTGTCCCCACATTCTGCAGGTCTGAGTCCCCACATTTTGCTGGTCTGAGTCGCCACATTCTGCTGGTCTGAGTCCCCAAAATCTGCTGGTCTGAGTCCCCACATTTTGCTGGTCTGAGTCCCGACATTTTGCTCTTCGGTGTGCCCACATTCTGCTGGTCTGAGTCACCAAATTTTGCTGGTCTGCATCCCCACATTTTGATGCTCTGAGTCACCAAATTCTGCTGGTCTGTGTCCCCTTTTCTGCTGGTCTGAGTCCCCACATTTTGCTGGTCTGAGTCCCCACATTCTGCTGTTCTGAGTCCCCACATTCTGCTGGTCAGAGCCCCCACATTCCGCTGGTATGGTCGCCACATTCTGCTGGTCTGAGTCCCACAATCTGCTGTTCTGAGCCCCCAATTTATGCTAGTCTGAGGCCCACAATTTGCTGCTTTGAGCCGCCACTTTCTGCTGGTCTGTGTCACCACTTTCTGCTGGTCTGAGGCCCACCTTTTGATGTGCTGTGTCCCAACATTCTGCCGGTCTGAGTCCCCACATTCTGCTGATCTGAGTCCCCACATTCTGCGGGTCTGAGTCTCCACATTTTGCTGGTCTGAGTCCCCACATTCTGCTGGTCTGAGTCCCCACATTCTGCTGTACAGACTCCCCACATTTTGCTGGTCTGAGTCCCCACATTCTGCTGGATGAGTCACCAAATTCTGCTGGTCTAGGTCCCCAAATTTTATTGCTCTGAGTCCCCACATTCTGCTGGTCTGAATCCCCACATTCTGCTGGTCTGTGTCCCCACATTCTGCTGGTCTGAATCCCCACATTCTGCTGGTCTCCACATTCTGCTGGTCTGAGTCACCACATTCTGCTGGTCTGAGTCACCACATTCTGCTGGTCTGAGTCCCCAAATTCTGCTGGTCTGAGTCACCAAATTCTGCTGGTCTAGGTCCCCACATTTTGATGCTCTGTGTCCCCACATTCTGCTGGACTGAGTCCCCACATTCTGCTGGTCTGGGTCCCCACATTCTGCTGGTCTGAGTCCCCACATTCTGCTGGTCTGAGTCACCAAATTCTGTTGGTCTAGATACCCACATGATGCTCTGTGTCCCCACATTATGCTGGTCTGAGTCCCCACATTCTGATGGTCTGAGTCCCCGCATTCTGCTGGTCTGAGTCACCACATTCTGCTGGTCTAAGTCCCCACATTCTGGTGGTCTGAGTCCCCACATTTTGCTGGTCTGAGTCCCCATATTCTGCTGGTCTGTGTCCCCACATTCTGCTGGGCTGAGTCCCCACATTTTGCTGGTCTGAGTCCCCACATTCTGCTGTTCTGAGTCCCCACATTCTGGTGGTCTGAGTCCCCAAATTCTGCTGGTCAGAGTCCCCCACATTCCGTTGGTATGGTCCCCACATTCTGCTGGTCTGAGTCCCACAATCTGCTGTTCTGAGCCCCCAAATTATGCTAGTCTGAGGCCCACAATTTGCTGCTTTGAGCAGCCACTTTCTCCTGGTCTGTGTCACCACTTTCTGCTGGTCTGAGCCCCACATTTTGATGTTCTGTGTCCCCACATTCTGCAGGTCTGAGTCCCCACATTCTGCTGGTCTGATTCCCCACATTCTGCGGGTCTGAGTCTCCACATTTTGCTGGTCTGAGTCCCCACATTCTGCTAGTCTGAGTCACCACATTCTGCTGGTCTGAGTCCCCACATTCTGCTGTACAGACTCCCCCACATTTTGCTGGTCTGAGTCCCCACATTCTGCTGGATGAGTCACCAAATTCTTCTGGTCTAGGTCCCCCAAATTTTATTGCTCTGAGTCCCCACATTCTGCTGGTCTGAATCCCCACATTCTGCTGGTCTATGTCCCCCACATTCTGCTGGTCTGAATCCCCACATTCTGCTGGTCTGAGTCACCACATTCTGCTGGTCTGAGTCACCACATTCTGCTGGTCTGAGTCCCCAAATTCTGCTGGTCTGAGTCACCAAATTCTGCTGGTCTAGGTCCCCCACATTTTGATGCTCTGTTTCCCCACATTCTGCTGGACTGAGTCCCCACATTCTGCTGGTCAGGGTCCCCACATTCTGCTGGTCTGAGTCCCCACATTCTGCTGGTCTGAGTCACCAAATTCTGTTGGTCTAGATACCCACATGATGCTCTGTGTCCCCACATTCTGCTGGTCGGAGTCCCCACATTCTGATGGTCTGAGTCCCCCACATTCTGCTGGTCTGAGTCACCACATTCTGCTGGTCTAAGTCCCCACATTCTGGTGGTCTGAGTCCCCACATTTTGCTGGTCTGAGTTCCCATATTCTACTGGTCTGAGTCCCCACATTCTGCTGGGCTGAGTCCCCACATTTTGCTGGTCTGAGTCCCCACATTCTGCTGGTCTAGGTCCCCACATTTTGATGCTCTGTGTCCCCACATTCTGCTGGTCTGAGTCCCCACATTCTGCTGGTCTGTGTGCCACAATCTGCTGTTTTGAGCCCCCAAATTATGCTAGTCTGAGGCCCACAATTTGCTGCTTTGAGCCACCACTTTCTGCTGGTCTGTGTCTCCACTTTCTGCTGGTCTGAGGCCCACATTCTGCTGGTCTGAGTCCCCACTTTCTGCTGGTCTGAGGCCCACATTCTGCTGTTCTGAGTCCCCACATTCTGCTGGTCTGAGTCCCCACATTCTGCTGGCCTGCGTCCCACCTTCTAATGATTTTAGTCCAAAATTATGCTGGTCTCAGTACCACATTCTGCAGGTTTGATTCCCCAAATTCTGCTGCTCTGAGAGCGCACATTCTCCTGCTCTAAGCCCCCAAAATCTGTGCTTCTGAGTCCACATATTTTGATGATCTGAGCACCCATATTCTACGGCTCTGTGCCCCCACATTCTGCTGGTCTGAGTCCAACTTTCTGCTGGTCTGATCCCCACATTCCTGCTGGCCTGAGTCCCACCTTCTGATGATTTGAGTCCCAAATTCTGCTGGTCTCAGTACCACATTCTGCTGGTCTGATCCCCCAAATTCTGCTGCTCTGAGAGCCCACATTCTCCTGCTTAAAGCGTCCAAAATCTATGCGTCTGAGTCCACATATTTTGATGGTCTGTGCCCCCACATTCTGCTGGTCTGAGTCCCACATTCTGCGGGTCTGAGTCCAACTTTTTGCTGATCTGAGTCCCCACATTCTGCTGGTCTGAGCCCCACATTCTGCTGGTCTGAGTCCCCACATTTTGCTAGTCTGAGTCCCCACATTTTACTGGTCTGAGTCCCCACATTCTGCTGGTCTGAGTCATCAAATTCTGCTGGTCTAGGTCCCCAAATTTTGATGCTCTGTGTCCCCACAATCTGCCGGTCTGTGTCCCCATATTCTACTGGTCAAGTCCCCACATTCTGCTGGTCTGAGTCCCCAAAATCTGCTGGTCTGATTCCCCACATTTTGCTGGTCTGAGTCCCGACATTTTGCTCTTCGGAGTGCCCACATTCTGCTGGTCAGAGTCACCAATTTTTGCTGGTCTACATCCCCACATGTTGATGCTCTGAGTCACCACATTCTGCTGGTCTGTGTCCCCTTTTCTGCTGGTCTGAGTCCCCACATTTTGCTGGTCTGAGTCCCAACATTTTGCTGGTCTGAGTCCCCACATTCTGCTGTTCTGAGTCCCCACATTCTTGTGGTCTGAGTCCCCAAATTCTGCTGGTCAGAGTCCCCACATTCCGCTGGTATGGTCCCCACATTCTGCTGGTCTGAGTCCCACAATCTGCTGTTCTGAGCCCCCAAATTATGCTAGTCTGAGGCCCACAATTTGCTGCTTTGAGCCGCCACTTTCTGCTGGTCTGTGTCACCACTTTCTGCTGGTCTGAGCCCCACATTTTGATGTTCTGTGTCCCCACATTCTGCAGGTCTGAGTCCCCACATTCTGCTGGTCTGAGTCCCCACATTCTGCGGGTCTGAGTCTCCACATTTTGCTGGTCTGAGTCCCCACATTCTGCTAGTCTGAGTCACCACATTCTGCTGGTCTGAGTCACCACATTCTGCTGTACAGACTCCCCACATTTTGCTGGTCTGAATCCCCACATTCTGCTGGATGAGTCACCAAATTCTGCTGGTCTAGGTCCCCAAATTTTATTGCTCTGAGTCCCCACATTCTGCTGGTCTGAATCCCCACATTCTGCTGGTCTGAATCCCCACATTCTGCTGGTCTGAGTCGCCACATTCTGCTGGTCTGAGTCGCCACATTCTGCTGGACTGAGTCACCACATTCTGCTGGTCTGAGTCTCCAAATTCTGCTGGTCTGAGTCACCAAATTCTGCTGCTCTGAGTCACCAAATATTGTTGGGCTAGATACCAAATTTTGATGATCTGTGTCCCCACATTCTGCTGGTCCGAGTCACCATATTTTGCTGGTCTAAATCCCCACATTTTGATGCTCTGTGTCCCCATTTTCTGCTGGTCTGAGTCCCCGCATTCTGCTGGTCTACGTCCAACATTCCGCTGGTCTGAGTCCCAAATTCTGCTGGTCTGAGCACCCACATTCTGCTGGTCTGCGTCCCAAATACTGCTGGTCTGAGTCCAACTTTCTGCTGGTCTGAGCCCCCACATTCTGCTGGTCTGAGCCCCCACATTCTGCTGGTCTGAGCCCCCACATTCTGCTGGTCTGAGCCCCCACATTCTGCTCGTCTGAGCCCCCACATTCAGCTGGTCTGAGACCCCACATTCTGCTGGTATGTGTCCCACTTTCTGCTGGTCTGAGTCCCAAATTCTGTGGGTATGAGTCCCACATTCTGCAGGTTTGAGCCCACATATTCTGCTGGTCTGAGTCTCCACATTCTGCAGGTCTGAGTCCCCACATTTCGTTGTTCCGAGTCCCCACATTCTTCTGGTCTGAGTCCCCACATTCTGCTGGTCTGAGTCCCCACATTCTGCTGGTCTGAGTCCCCACATTCTGCTGGTCTGAGTCCCCACATTCTGCTTGGCTGAGTTTCCACATTTTGATCCTCTTTGTTTCCACATTCTGCAGTTCTGAGTCCCCACATTTTGCTGGTCTGAGTCGCCACATTCTGCTGGTCTGAGTCCCCAAAATCTGCTGGTCTGAGTCCCCACATTTTGCTGGTCTGAGTCCCGACATTTTGCTCTTCGGAGTGCCCACATTCTGCTGGACTGAGTCACCAAATTTTGCTGGTCTACATCCCCACATTTTGATGCTCTGAGTCACCAAATTCTGCTGGTCTGTGTCCCCTTTTCTGCTGGTCTGAGTCCCCACATTTTGCTGGTCTGAGTCCCCACATTCTGCTGTTCTGAGTCCCCACATTCTGCTGGTCAGAGCCCCCACATTCCGCTGGTATGGTCGCCACATTCTGCTGGTCTGAGTCCCACAATCTGCTGTTCTGAGCCCCCAATTTATGCTAGTCTGAGGCCCACAATTTGCTGCTTTGAGCCGCCACTTTCTGCTGGTCTGTGTCACCACTTTCTGCTGGTCTGAGGCCCACATTTTGATGTGCTGTGTCCCCACATTCTGCCGGTCTGAGTCCCCACATTCTGCTGATCTGAGTCCCCACATTCTGGTGGTCTGAGTCCCCAAATTCTGCTGGTCAGAGTCCCCACATTCCGCTGGTATGGTCCCCACATTCTGCTGGTCTGAGTCCCACAATCTGCTGTTCTGAGCCCCCAAATTATGCTAGTCTGAGGCCCACAATTTGCTGCTTTGAGCAGCCACTTTCTGCTGGTCTGTGTCACCACTTTCTGCTGGTCTGAGCCCCACATTTTGATGTTCTGTGTCCCCACATTCTGCAGGTCTGAGTCCCCACATTCTGCTGGTCTGAGTCCCCACATTCTGCGGGTCTGAGTCTCCACATTTTGCTGGTCTGAGTCCCCACATTCTGCTGGTCTGAGTCCCCACATTCTGCGGGTCTGAGTAACCACATTCTGCTGGTCTGAATCCCCACATTTTGCTGGTCTGAATCCCCACAATCTGCTGGATGAGTCACCAAATTCTGCTGGTCTAGGTCCCCAAATTTTATTGCTCTGAGTCCCCACATTCTGCTGGTCTGAATCCCCACATTCTGCTGGTCTGAGTCTCCACATTTTGCTGGTCTGAGTCCCCACATTCTGCTGGTCTGAGTCACCACATTCTGCTGGTCTGAGTCCCCACATTCTGCTGTACAGACTCCCAACATTTTGCTGGTCTGAATCCCCACATTCTGCTGCTCTGAGTCACCAAATATTGTTGGGCTAGATACCCAAATTTTGATGATCTGTGTCCCCACATTCAGCTGGTCCGAGTCACCATATTTTGCTGGTCTACATCCCCACATTTTGATGCTCTGTGTCCCCATTTTCTGCTGGTCTGAGTCCCCACATTCTGCTGGTCTGTGTCACCACATTCTTCTGGTCTACGTCCAAATTTCCGCTGGTCTGAGTCCCAAATTCTGCTGGTCTGAGCACCCACATTCTGCTGGTCTGCGTCCCAAATACTGCTGGCCTGAGTCCAACTTTCTGCTGGTCTGAGCCCCCACATTCTGCTGGTCTGAGCCCCCACATTCTGCTGGTCTGAGCCCCCACATTCTGCTCGTCTGAGCCCCCACATTCTGCTGGTCTGAGACCCCACATTCTGCTGGTATGTGTCCCACTTTCTGCTGGTTTGAGTCCCAAATTCTGCGGGTATGAGTCCCACATTCTGCAGGTTTGAGCCCACATATTCTGCTGGTCTGAGTCTCCACATTCTGCTGGTCTGAGTCCCCACATTTTGCTGGTCCGAGTCCCCACATTCTTCTGGTCTGAGTCCCCACATTCTGCTGGTCTGAGTCCCCACATTCTGCTGGTCTGAGTCCCCACATTCTGCTGGTCTGAGTCCCCACATTCTGCTGGGCTGAGTCTCCACATTTTGATCCTCTTTGTCCCCACATTCTGCAGGTCTGAGTCCCCACATTTTGCTGGTCTGAGTCGCCACATTCTGCTGGTCTGAGTCCCCAAAATCTGCTGGTCTGAGTCCCCACATTTTGCTGGTCTGAGTCCCGACATTTTGCTCTTCGGTGTGCCCACATTCTGCTGGTCTGAGTCACCAAATTTTGCTGGTCTGCATCCCCACATTTTGATGCTCTGAGTCACCAAATTCTGCTGGTCTGTGTCCCCTTTTCTGCTGGTCTGAGTCCCCACATTTTGCTGGTCTGAGTCCCCACATTCTGCTGTTCTGAGTCCCCACATTCTGCTGGTCAGAGCCCCCACATTCCGCTGGTATGGTCGCCACATTCTGCTGGTCTGAGTCCCACAATCTGCTGTTCTGAGCCCCCAATTTATGCTAGTCTGAGGCCCACAATTTGCTGCTTTGAGCCGCCACTTTCTGCTGGTCTGTGTCACCACTTTCTGCTGGTCTGAGGCCCACATTTTGATGTGCTGTGTCCCAACATTCTGCCGGTCTGAGTCCCCACATTCTGCTGATCTGAGTCCCCACATTCTGCGGGTCTGAGTCTCCACATTTTGCTGGTCTGAGTCCCCACATTCTGCTGGTCTGAGTCCCCACATTCTGCTGTACAGACTCCCCACATTTTGCTGGTCTGAGTCCCCACATTCTGCTGGATGAGTCACCAAATTCTGCTGGTCTAGGTCCCCAAATTTTATTGCTCTGAGTCCCCACATTCTGCTGGTCTGAACCCCCACATTCTGCTGGTCTGTGTCCCCACATTCTGCTGGTCTGAATCCCCACATTCTGCTGGTCTGAGTCGCCACATTCTGCTGGTCTGAGTCACCACATTCTGCTGGTCTGAGTCACCACATTCTGCTGGTCTGAGTCCCCAAATTCTGCTGGTCTGAGTCACCAAATTCTGCTGGTCTAGGTCCCCACATTTTGATGCTCTGTGTCCCCACATTCTGCTGGACTGAGTCCCCACATTCTGCTGGTCTGGGTCCCCACATTCTGCTGGTCTGAGTCCCCACATTCTGCTGGTCTGAGTCACCAAATTCTGTTGGTCTAGATACCCACATGATGCTCTGTGTCCCCACAATATGCTGGTCTGAGTCCCCACATTCTGATGGTCTGAGTCCCCGCATTCTGCTGGTCTGAGTCACCACATTCTGCTGGTCTAAGTCCCCACATTCTGGTGGTCTGAGTCCCCACATTTTGCTGGTCTGAGTCCCCATATTCTGCTGGTCTGTGTCCCCACATTCTGCTGGGCTGAGTCCCCACATTTTGCTGGTCTGAGTCCCCACATTCTGCTGTTCTGAGTCCCCACATTCTGGTGGTCTGAGTCCCCAAATTCTGCTGGTCAGAGTCCCCACATTCCGTTGGTATGGTCCCCACATTCTGCTGGTCTGAGTCCCACAATCTGCTGTTCTGAGCCCCCAAATTATGCTAGTCTGAGGCCCACAATTTGCTGCTTTGAGCAGCCACTTTCTCCTGGTCTGTGTCACCACTTTCTGCTGGTCTGAGCCCCACATTTTGATGTTCTGTGTCCCCACATTCTGCAGGTCTGAGTCCCCACATTCTGCTGGTCTGATTCCCCACATTCTGCGGGTCTGAGTCTCCACATTTTGCTGGTCTGAGTCCCCACATTCTGCTAGTCTGAGTCACCACATTCTGCTGGTCTGAGTCCCCACATTCTGCTGTACAGACTCCCCACATTTTGCTGGTCTGAGTCCCCACATTCTGCTGGATGAGTCACCAAATTCTTCTGGTCTAGGTCCCCAAATTTTATTGCTCTGAGTCCCCACATTCTGCTGGTCTGAATCCCCACATTCTGCTGGTCTATGTCCCCACATTCTGCTGGTCTGAATCCCCACATTCTGCTGGTCTGAGTCGCCACATTCTGCTGGTCTGAGTCACCACATTCTGCTGGTCTGAGTCCCCAAATTCTGCTGGTCTGAGTCACCAAATTCTGCTGGTCTAGGTCCCCACATTTTGATGCTCTGTTTCCCCACATTCTGCTGGACTGAGTCCCCACATTCTGCTGGTCAGGGTCCCCACATTCTGCTGGTCTGAGTCCCCACATTCTGCTGGTCTGAGTCACCAAATTCTGTTGGTCTAGATACCCACATGATGCTCTGTGTCCCCACATTCTGCTGGTCGGAGTCCCCACATTCTGATGGTCTGAGTCCCCACATTCTGCTGGTCTGAGTCACCACATTCTGCTGGTCTAAGTCCCCACATTCTGGTGGTCTGAGTCCCCACATTTTGCTGGTCTGAGTTCCCATATTCTACTGGTCTGAGTCCCCACATTCTGCTGGGCTGAGTCCCCACATTTTGCTGGTCTGAGTCCCCACATTCTGCTGGTCTAGGTCCCCACATTTTGATGCTCTGTGTCCCCACATTCTGCTGGTCTGAGTCCCCACATTCTGCTGGTCTGTGTGCCACAATCTGCTGTTTTGAGCCCCCAAATTATGCTAGTCTGAGGCCCACAATTTGCTGCTTTGAGCCACCACTTTCTGCTGGTCTGTGTCTCCACTTTCTGCTGGTCTGAGGCCCACATTCTGCTGGTCTGAGTCCCCACTTTCTGCTGGTCTGAGGCCCACATTCTGCTGTTCTGAGTCCCCACATTCTGCTGGTCTGAGTCCCCACATTCTGCTGGCCTGCGTCCCACCTTCTAATGATTTTAGTCCAAAATTATGCTGGTCTCAGTACCACATTCTGCAGGTTTGATTCCCCAAATTCTGCTGCTCTGAGAGCGCACATTCTCCTGCTCTAAGCCCCCAAAATCTGTGCTTCTGAGTCCACATATTTTGATGATCTGAGCACCCATATTCTACGGCTCTGTGCCCCCACATTCTGCTGGTCTGAGTCCAACTTTCTGCTGGTCTGATCCCCACATTCCTGCTGGCCTGAGTCCCACCTTCTGATGATTTGAGTCCCAAATTCTGCTGGTCTCAGTACCACATTCTGCTGGTCTGATCCCCCAAATTCTGCTGCTCTGAGAGCCCACATTCTCCTGCTTAAAGCGTCCAAAATCTATGCGTCTGAGTCCACATATTTTGATGGTCTGTGCCCCCACATTCTGCTGGTCTGAGTCCCACATTCTGCGGGTCTGAGTCCAACTTTTTGCTGATCTGAGTCCCCACATTCTGCTGGTCTGAGCCCCACATTCTGCTGGTCTGAGTCCCCACATTTTGCTAGTCTGAGTCCCCACATTTTACTGGTCTGAGTCCCCACATTCTGCTGGTCTGAGTCATCAAATTCTGCTGGTCTAGGTCCCCAAATTTTGATGCTCTGTGTCCCCACAATCTGCCGGTCTGTGTCCCCATATTCTACTGGTCAAGTCCCCACATTCTGCTGGTCTGAGTCCCCAAAATCTGCTGGTCTGATTCCCCACATTTTGCTGGTCTGAGTCCCGACATTTTGCTCTTCGGAGTGCCCACATTCTGCTGGTCAGAGTCACCAATTTTTGCTGGTCTACATCCCCACATGTTGATGCTCTGAGTCACCACATTCTGCTGGTCTGTGTCCCCTTTTCTGCTGGTCTGAGTCCCCACATTTTGCTGGTCTGAGTCCCAACATTTTGCTGGTCTGAGTCCCCACATTCTGCTGTTCTGAGTCCCCACATTCTTGTGGTCTGAGTCCCCAAATTCTGCTGGTCAGAGTCCCCACATTCCGCTGGTATGGTCCCCACATTCTGCTGGTCTGAGTCCCACAATCTGCTGTTCTGAGCCCCCAAATTATGCTAGTCTGAGGCCCACAATTTGCTGCTTTGAGCCGCCACTTTCTGCTGGTCTGTGTCACCACTTTCTGCTGGTCTGAGCCCCACATTTTGATGTTCTGTGTCCCCACATTCTGCAGGTCTGAGTCCCCACATTCTGCTGGTCTGAGTCCCCACATTCTGCGGGTCTGAGTCTCCACATTTTGCTGGTCTGAGTCCCCACATTCTGCTAGTCTGAGTCACCACATTCTGCTGGTCTGAGTCACCACATTCTGCTGTACAGACTCCCCACATTTTGCTGGTCTGAATCCCCACATTCTGCTGGATGAGTCACCAAATTCTGCTGGTCTAGGTCCCCAAATTTTATTGCTCTGAGTCCCCACATTCTGCTGGTCTGAATCCCCACATTCTGCTGGTCTGAATCCCCACATTCTGCTGGTCTGAGTCGCCACATTCTGCTGGTCTGAGTCGCCACATTCTGCTGGACTGAGTCACCACATTCTGCTGGTCTGAGTCTCCAAATTCTGCTGGTCTGAGTCACCAAATTCTGCTGCTCTGAGTCACCAAATATTGTTGGGCTAGATACCAAATTTTGATGATCTGTGTCCCCACATTCTGCTGGTCCGAGTCACCATATTTTGCTGGTCTAAATCCCCACATTTTGATGCTCTGTGTCCCCATTTTCTGCTGGTCTGAGTCCCCGCATTCTGCTGGTCTACGTCCAACATTCCGCTGGTCTGAGTCCCAAATTCTGCTGGTCTGAGCACCCACATTCTGCTGGTCTGCGTCCCAAATACTGCTGGTCTGAGTCCAACTTTCTGCTGGTCTGAGCCCCCACATTCTGCTGGTCTGAGCCCCCACATTCTGCTGGTCTGAGCCCCCACATTCTGCTGGTCTGAGCCCCCACATTCTGCTCGTCTGAGCCCCCACATTCAGCTGGTCTGAGACCCCACATTCTGCTGGTATGTGTCCCACTTTCTGCTGGTCTGAGTCCCAAATTCTGTGGGTATGAGTCCCACATTCTGCAGGTTTGAGCCCACATATTCTGCTGGTCTGAGTCTCCACATTCTGCAGGTCTGAGTCCCCACATTTCGTTGTTCCGAGTCCCCACATTCTTCTGGTCTGAGTCCCCACATTCTGCTGGTCTGAGTCCCCACATTCTGCTGGTCTGAGTCCCCACATTCTGCTGGTCTGAGTCCCCACATTCTGCTTGGCTGAGTTTCCACATTTTGATCCTCTTTGTTTCCACATTCTGCAGTTCTGAGTCCCCACATTTTGCTGGTCTGAGTCGCCACATTCTGCTGGTCTGAGTCCCCAAAATCTGCTGGTCTGAGTCCCCACATTTTGCTGGTCTGAGTCCCGACATTTTGCTCTTCGGAGTGCCCACATTCTGCTGGACTGAGTCACCAAATTTTGCTGGTCTACATCCCCACATTTTGATGCTCTGAGTCACCAAATTCTGCTGGTCTGTGTCCCCTTTTCTGCTGGTCTGAGTCCCCACATTTTGCTGGTCTGAGTCCCCACATTCTGCTGTTCTGAGTCCCCACATTCTGCTGGTCAGAGCCCCCACATTCCGCTGGTATGGTCGCCACATTCTGCTGGTCTGAGTCCCGCAATCTGCTGTTCTGAGCCCCCAATTTATGCTAGTCTGAGGCCCACAATTTGCTGCTTTGAGCCGCCACTTTCTGCTGGTCTGTGTCACCACTTTCTGCTGGTCTGAGGCCCACATTTTGATGTGCTGTGTCCCCACATTCTGCCGGTCTGAGTCCCCACATTCTGCTGATCTGAGTCCCCACATTCTGGTGGTCTGAGTCCCCAAATTCTGCTGGTCAGAGTCCCCACATTCCGCTGGTATGGTCCCCACATTCTGCTGGTCTGAGTCCCACAATCTGCTGTTCTGAGCCCCCAAATTATGCTAGTCTGAGGCCCACAATTTGCTGCTTTGAGCAGCCACTTTCTGCTGGTCTGTGTCACCACTTTCTGCTGGTCTGAGCCCCACATTTTGATGTTCTGTGTCCCCACATTCTGCAGGTCTGAGTCCCCACATTCTGCTGGTCTGAGTCCCCACATTCTGCGGGTCTGAGTCTCCACATTTTGCTGGTCTGAGTCCCCACATTCTGCTGGTCTGAGTCCCCACATTCTGCGGGTCTGAGTAACCACATTCTGCTGGTCTGAATCCCCACATTTTGCTGGTCTGAATCCCCACATTCTGCTGGATGAGTCACCAAATTCTGCTGGTCTAGGTCCCCAAATTTTATTGCTCTGAGTCCCCACATTCTGCTGGTCTGAATCCCCACATTCTGCTGGTCTGAATCCCCACATTCTGCTGGTCTGAGTCGCCACATTCTGCTGGTCTGAGTCTCCACATTCTGCTGGTCTGAGTCTCCACATTTTGCTGGTCTGAGTCCCCAAATTCTGCTGGTCTGAGTCACCAAATTCTGCTGCTCTGAGTCACCAAATATTGTTGGGCTAGATACCCAAATTTTGATGATCTGTGTCCCCATATTCTGCTGGTCCGAGTCACCATATTTTGCTGGTCTACATCCCCACATTTTGATGCTCTGTGTCCCCATTTTCTGCTGGTCTGAGTGACCATATTCTGCTGGTCTGAGTCACCACATTCTTCTGGTCTACGTCCAACATTCCGCTGGTCTGAGTCCCAAATTCTGCTGGTCTGAGCACCCACATTCTGCTGGTCTGCGTCCCAAATACTGCTGGTCTGAGTCCAACTTTCTGCTGGTCTGAGCCCCCACATTCTGCTGGTCTGAGCCCCCACATTCTGCTGGTCTGAGCCCCCACATTCTGCTCGTCTGAGCCCCCACATTCTGCTGGTCTGAGACCCCACATTCTGCTGGTATGTGTCCCACTTTCTGCTGGTCTGAGTCCCAAATTCTGCGGGTATGAGTCCCACATTCTGCAGGTTTGAGCCCACATATTCTGCTGGTCTGAGACCCCACATTCTGCTGGTATGTGTCCCACTTTCTGCTGGACTGAGTCTCCAAATTCTGCTTTTCTGAGTCCCCATATTTTGCTGGTCTGCGCACACACATTCCACAGGTCTGCACCCCCACATTTTGCTGGTCTGGGTCAAACATTCTGCTGGTCTGAGTCCAAATTTCTGCTGGTCTGCTCCCCCACATTCTGCTGGCCTGCGTCCCACCTTCTAATGATTTGAGTCCCAAATTCTGCTGGTCTCAGTTCCACATTCTGCTGGTCTGATCCCCCACATTCTGCTGCTATGAGAGTGCACATTCTCCTGCTCTTAGCCCCCAAAATCTGTGCTTCTGAGTCCACATATTTTGATGGTCTGAGCACCCACATTCTACGGGTCTGTGCCCCCACATTCTGCTGGTCTGAGTCCCACATTCTGCTGGTCTGTGTCCAACTTTCTGCTGGTCTGATCCCCCACATTCCTGCTGGCCTGCTTCCCACCTTTTGATGATTTGAGTCGCAAATTCTGCTGGTCTACGTACCACATTCTGCTGGACTGATTCTCCAAATTCTGCTGATCTGAGTACCACATTCTGCTGGTCTGATCCCCCAAATTCTGCTGCTCTGAGAGCCCACATTCTCCTGCTCAAAACCCCGAAAATCTATGCGTCTGAGTCCACATATTTTTATGGTCTGAGCACCCACATTCTACAGGTCTGAGTCCCCACATTCTGCTGGTCTGAGTCCCAACATTCTGCTGGCTTGAGTCTCCACATTTTGCTGGTCCGAGTCCCCACATTTTGCTGGTCTGCGTCACCACATTCTGCTGGTCTGAGTCCCCACATTTTGCTGGTCTGAGTCCCCACATTCTGCTGGTCTGAGCCATCACACTCTGCTGGACTGAGTCCACACCTTCTGCTGGTCAGCTCCCCCAAAATCTGCTCGTCTGAGCCCCCGCATTTTCCTGCTCTAAGACCCCACATTCTTCTGGACTGAGTCCCACATTCTGCCGGTCTGAGTCCCCAAGGTTTGCTGGTCTGAGTCCCAACATTTTGATGCTCTGATCCTCCAAATTCTGCTGGTCTGAGTACCACGTTCTGCTGGTCTGATCACCCAAATTCTGCTGCTCTAAGACCCCACATTCTCCTGCTCTAAGCCCCCACAATCTGCAAGTCTGAGTCCACATATTTTGCTGGTCTGAGCCCCCACATTCTGCTGGTCTGAATCTAACTTTCTGCTGGTCTGAGTATCCAAATTCTGCTGTTCTGAGTCCCCATATTTTGCTGGTCTGAATCCCCATATTCTGCTGGTCTGAGTCCCACATTCTGCTGGTCTGAGTCCACTCATTCTGCTTGTCTGAGTCCCCACATTCTGCTGGTCTGAGCCATCACACTCTGCTGGACTGAGTCCACACCTTCTGCTGGTCAGCTCCCCCAAAATCTGCTCGTCTGAGCCCCCGCATTTTCCTGCTCTAAGGCCCCACATTCTTCTGGTCTGAGTCCCACATTCTGCCGGTCTGAGTCCCCAAGGTTTGCTGGTCTGAGTCCCAACATTTTGATGCTCTGATCCTCCACATTCTGCTGGTCTGAGTACCACGTTCTTCTGGTCAGATCACCCAAATTCTGCTGCTCTAAGACCCCACATTCTCCTGCTCTAAGCCCCCACAATCTTCAAGTCTGAGTCGACTTATTTGCTGGTCTGAGCCCCCACATTCTGCTGGTCTAGGTCCCCACATTTTGATGCTCTGTGTCCCCACATTCTGCTGGTCTGAGTCCCCACATTCTGCTGGTCTGAGTCCCACAATCTGCTGTTTTGAGCCCCCAAATTATGCTAGTCTGAGGCCCACAATTTGCTGCTTTGAGCCACCACTTTCTGCTGGTCTGTGTCTCCACTTTCTGCTGGTCTGAGGCCCACATTCTGCTGGTCTGAGTCCCCACTTTCTGCTGGTCTGAGGCCCACATTCTGCTGGTCTGAGTCCCCACATGCTGCTGGTCTGAGTCCCCACATTCTGCTGGCCTGCGTCCCACCTTCTTATGATTTTAGTCCAAACTTATGCTGGTCTCAGTACCACATTCTGCAGGTTTGATTCCCCAAATTCTGCTGCTCTGAGAGCGCACATTCTCCTGCTCTAATCCCCCAAAATCTGTGCTTCTGAGTCCACATATTTTGATGATCTGAGCACCCACATTCTACGGCTCTGTGCCCCCACATTCTGCTGGTCTGAGTCCCACATTCTGCTGGTCTGAGTCCAACTTTCTGCTGGTGTGATCCCCACATTCCTGCTGGCCTACGTCCCACCTTCTGATGATTTGAGTCCCAAATTCTGCTGGTCTCAGTACCACATTCAGCTGGTCTGATCCCCCAAATTCTGCTGCTCTGAGAGCCCACATTCTCCTGCTCAAAGCGTCCAAAATCTATGCGTCTGAGTCCACATATTTTGATGGTCTGTGCACCCACATTCTACGGGTCTGTGCCCCCACATTCTGCTGGTCTGTGCCCCCACATTCTGCTGGTCTGTGCCCCCACATTCTGCTGGTCTGAGTCCCACATTCTGCGGGTCTGAGTCCAAATTTTTGCTGATCTGAGTCCCCACATTCTGCTGGTCTGAGTCCCCACATTCTGCTGGTCTAGGTCCCCACATTTTGACGCTCTGAGTCCCCACATTCTGCTGGTCTGAGTCCCCACATTCTGCTGGTCTGAGTCCCCACATTCAGCTGGTCTGAGTCCCCACATTCTGCTGGTCTGAGTCCCCACATTCTGCTGGTCTAGGTCCCCACATTTTGACGCTCTGAGTCCCCACATTCTGCAGGTCTGAGTCGCCACATTCTGCTGGTCTGAGTCCCCACATGTTGCTAGTCTGAGTCCCCACATTCTGCTGGTCTGAGTCCCCACATTTTGCTGGTCTGAGTCCCCACATTCTGCTGGTCTGAGTCCCCACATTGTGCTGGTCTGTGTCCCCACATATTGCTAGTCTGAGTCCCACATTTTGCTGCTCTGAGTCCCCACATTCTGCGGGCTGATTCCCCAAATCCTGCTGGTCTAGGTCCCAAAATTTTGATGCTCTGTGTCCCCATATTCTACTCGTCTGAGTCCCCACATTCTGCTGGTCTGAGTCCCCACATTTTGCTGGTCTGAGTCACCACATTCTGCTGGTCTGAGTACCCCCATTTTGCTGGACTGAGTCCCCATATTCTGCTGGTCTGATCCCGTCATTCTGCTGGTCTGAGTCCCCACATTCCGCTGCTCTGAGTCACCAAATATTGTTGGGCTAGATACCCAAATTTTGATGATCTGTGTCCCCACATTCTGCTGGTCTGAGTCACCATATTCTGCTGGTCTGAGTCACCACATTCTTCTGGTCTACGTCCAACTTTCCGCTGGTCTGAGTCCCAAATTCTGCTGGTCTGAGCACCCACATTCTGCTGGTCTGAGTCCCACATACTGCTGGTCTGAGTCCAACTTTCTGCTGGTCTGAGCCCCCACATTCTGCTGGTCTGAGCCCCCACATTCTGCTGGTCTGAGCCCCCACATTCTGCTGGTCTGAGACCCCACATTCTGCTGGTCTGAGCCCCCACATTCTGCTGGTCTGAGTCCCCAAATTCTGCAGGTCTGAGTCCCAATTTCTGCAGATTCGAGCCCCCACATTCTGCAGGTTTGAGCCCCCATATTCTGCTGGTCTGAGTCTCCACATTTTGCTGGTCCGAGTCCCCACATTCTTCTGGTCTGAGTCCCCACATTCTGCTGGTCTGAGTCCCCACATTCTGCTGGTCCGAGTCCCCACATTCTGCTGGTCTGAGTCCCCACATTCTGCTGGTCTGAGTCCCCACATTCTGCTGGTCTGAGTCCCCAAATTTTGCTGGTCTGAGTCCCCACATTCTGCAGGTCTGAGTCCCCATATTCTGCTGGTCTGAGTCCCTAAATTCTGCTGGTCTGAGTCACCAAATTCTGCTGGTCAAGGTCCCCACATTTTGATGCTCTGTGTCCCCACATTCTGCCGGTCTGTGTCCCCATATTCTACTGGTCTGAGTCCCCACATTTTGCTGTTCTGAGTCACCACATTCGGCTGGTCTGTGTCCCCTCATTCTGCTGGTCTGAGTCCCCACATTTTGAGAGTCTGAGTCCCCACATTCTGCTGTTCTGAGTCCCCACATTCTGCTTGTCTGAGTCCCCACATTCTGCAGGTCTGAGTCCCCATATTCTGCTGTTCTGAGTCCCCACATTCTGCTGGTCTGAGTCACCAAATTCTGCTGGTCTAGGTCCCCAAACTTTGATTCTCTTTGTCCCCACATTCTGCCGGTCTGTGTCCCCATATTCTACTGGTCAAGTCCCCACATTTTGGTGGTCTGAGTCCCCACATTCTGCTGGTCTGAGTCCCCACATGTTGCTAGTCTGAGTCCCCACATTCTGCTGGTCTGAGTCGGCACATTTTGCTGGTCTGAGTCCCCACATTCTGCTGGTCTGAGTCCCCACATTCTGCTGGTCTGTGTCCCTACATATTGCTAGTCTGAGTCCCACATTTTGCTGCTCTGAGTCCCCACATTCTGCGGGCTGATTCACCAAATCCTGCTGGTCTAGGTCCCAAAATTTTGATGCTCTGTGTCCCCATATTCTGCTCGTCTGAGTCCCCACATTCTGCTGGTCTGAGTCCCCACATTTTGCTGGTCTGAGTCACCACATTCTGCTGGTCTGAGTACCCCCATTTTGCTGGACTGAGTCCCCATATTCTGCTGGTCTGATCCCCTCATTCTGCTGGTCTGAGTCCCCACATTCTGCTGCTCTGAGTCACCAAATATTGTTGGGCTAGATACCCAAATTTTGATGATCTGTGTCCCCACATTCTGCTGGTCTGAGTCACCATATTCTGCTGGTCTGAGTCACCACATTCTGCTGGTCTGAGTCCCACATTCTTCTGGTCTACGTCCAACTTTCCGCTGGTCTGTGTCCCAAATTCTGCCTGTCTGAGCACCCACATTCTGCTGGTCTGAGTCCCACATACTGCTGGTCGGAGTCCAACTTTCTGCTGGTCTGAGCACCCACATTCTGCTGGTCTGAGCCCCCACATTCTGCTGGTCTGAGCCCCCACATTCTGCTGGTCTGAGACCCCACGTTCTGCTGGTCTGAGCCCCCACATTCTGCTGGTCTGAGTCCCCAAATTCTGCATGTTTGAGTCCCAATTTCTGCAGATTCGAGCCCCCACATTCTGCAGGTTTGAGCCCCCATATTCTGCTGGTCTGAGTCTCCACATTTTGCTGGTCCGAGTCCCCACATTCTTCCGGTCTGAGTCCCCACATTCTGCTGGTCTGAGTCTCCACATTTTGCTGGTCCGAGTCCCCACATTCTTCCGGTCTGAGTCCCCACATTCTGCTGGTCTGAGTCCCCACATTCTGCTGGTCCGAGTCCCCACATTCTGCTGGTCTGAGTCCCCACATTCTGCTGGTCTGAGTCCCCAAATTCTGCTGGTCTGAGTCCCCAAATTTTGCTGGTCTGAGTCCCCACATTCTGCAGGTCTGAGTCCCCATATTCTGCTGGTCTGAGTCCCCACATTCTGCTGGTCTGAGTCACCAAATTCTGCTGGTCAAGGTCCCCACATTTTGATGCTCTGTGTCCCCACATTCTGCCGGTCTGTGTCCCCATATTCTACTGGTCTGAGTCCCCACATTTTGCTGTTCTGAGTCACCACATTCGGCTGGTCTGTGTCCCCTCATTCTGCTGGTCTGAGTCCCCACATTTTGAGAGTCTGAGTCCCCACATTCTGCTGGTCTGTGTCCCCACATTCTGCTGGTCTGAGTCCCCACATTCTGCTGGTCTGAGTCCCCACATTCTGCTGGTCTGAGTCACCAAGTTCTGCTGGTCTAGGTCCCCAAATTTTGATGCTCTGTGTCCCCACATTCTGCCGGTCTGTGTATCCATATTCTACTGGTCAAGTCCCTACATTTTGGTGGTCTGAGTCACCACATTCTGCTGGTCTGTGTCCCCTCATTCTGCTGGTCTGAGTCCCCACATTTTGAGATTCTGAGTCTCCACATTCTGCTGGTCTGAGTCCCCACATTCTGCTTGTCTGAGTCCCCACATTTTGAGAGTCTGAGTCCCCACATTCTGCTGGTCTGTGTCCCCACATTCTGCTGGTCTGTGTCCCCACATTCTGCTGGTCTGAGTCCCCACATTTTGCTGGTCAAGGTCCCCACATTTTGATGCTCTGTGTCTCCACATTCTGCTGGTCTGAGTCCCCACATTCTGCTGGTCTGAGTCCCCACATTCTGCTGGTCTGAGTCCCCACATTCTGCTGGTCTGAGTCCCCACATTCTGCTGGTCTGAGTCCCCACATTTTGCTGGTATGAGTCATACATTCTGCTGGTCTGAGTCCCCACAATCTGCTGTCCTGAGCCCCCAAATCATGCTAGTCTGAGGCCCACAATTTGCTGCTTTGAGCCGCCACTTTCTGCTGGTCTGTGTCACCACTTTCTGCTGGTCTGAGGCCCACATTCTGCTGGACTGAGTCCCCACATTCTGCTGGTCTGAGTCTCCACATTCTGCTGGTCTGAGTCCCCACATTCTACTGGTCTGAGTCCTACAATCTGCTGCTTTGAGCCGCCACTTTCTGCTGGTCTGTGTCACCACTTTCTGCTGGTCTGAGGCCCACATTCTGCTGGTCTGAGTCCCCACATTCTGCTGGTCTTAGCCATCACATTCTGCTGGACTGACTCCCACTTTCTGCTGGTCTGCGTCACCACTTTCTGCTGGTCTGAGGCCCACATTCTGCTGGTCTGAGTCCCCACATTCCGCTGGTCTGAGTCCCCACATTCTGCTGGTCTGAGTCTCCACATTCTGCTGGTCTGAGTGCCCACATTCTGCTGGTCTGAGTCCCCACATTCCACTGGTCTAGGTCCCCACATTTTGATGCTCTGTGTCCCCACATTCTGCTGGTCTGAGTCCCCACATTCTGCTGGTCTGAGTCTCCACATTCTGCTGGTCTGAGTCCCCACATTCTGCTGGTCTGAGTCCTACAATCTGCTGCTTTGAGCCGCCACTTTCTGCTGGTCTGTGTCACCACTTTCTGCTGGTCTGAGGCCCACATTCTGCTGGTCTGAGTCCCCACATTCTGCTGGTCTTAGCCATCACATTCTGCTGGACTGACTCCCACTTTCTGCTGGTCAGCTCCCACAAAATCTGCAAGTCTGAGCCCCCCATTTTCCTGCTCTAAGGCAACACATTCTTCTGGTCTGAGTCAAACTTTCTGCTGGACTGAGTCTCCAAATTCTGCTTTTCTGAGTCCCCATATTTTGCTGGTCTGCGCACACACATTCCACAGGTCTGTACCCCAACATTCTGCTGGTCTGGGTCAAACATTCTGCTGGTCTGAGTCCAAATTTCTGCTGGTCTGATCCCCCACATTCTGCTGGCCTGCGTCCCACCTTCTAATGATTTGAGTCCCAAATTCTGCTGGTCTCAGTTCCACATTCTGCTGGTCTGATCCCCCACATTCTGCTGCTATGAGAGCGCACATTCTCCTGCTCTTAGCCCCCAAAATCTGTGCTTCTGAGTCCACATATTTTGATGGTCTGAGCACCCACATTCTACGGGTCTGTGCCCCCACATTCTGCTGGTCTGAGTCCCACATTCTGCTGGTCTGAGTCCAACTTTCTGCTGGTCTGATCCCCCACATTCCTGCTGGCCTGCATCCCACCTTTTGATGATTTGAGTCGCAAATTCTGCTGGTCTCAGTACCACATTCTGCTGGTCTGATTCTCCAAATTCTGCTGGTCTGAGTACCACATTCTGCTGGTCTGATCCCCCAAATTCTGCTGCTCTGAGAGCCCACATTCTCCTGCTCAAAACCTCGAAAATCTATGCGTCTGAGTCCACATATTTTTATGGTCTGAGCACCCACATTCTACAGGTCTGAGTCCCCTCATTCTGCTGGTCTGAGTCCCAACATTCTGCTGGCCTGAGTCTCCACATTTTGCCGGTCCGAGTCCCCACATTTTGCTGGTCTGAGTCCCCACATTCTTCTGGTCTGAGTCCCCACATTCTGCTGGTCTGAGTCCCCACATTCTGCTTGTCCGAGTCCCCACATTCTGCTGGTCTGAGTCCCCACATTCTGCTGGTCTGAGTCCCCACATTCTGCTGGTCTGAGTCCCCAAATTTTGCTGGTCTGAGTCCCCACATTCTGCAGGTCTGTGTCCCCATATTCTGCTGGTCTGAGTCCCCACATTCTGCTGGTCTGAGTCACCAAATTCTGCTGGTCAAGGTCCCCACATTTTGATGCTCTGTGTCCCCACATTCTGCCGGTCTGTGTCCCCATATTCTACTGGTCTGAGTCCCCACATTTTGCTGTTCTGAGTCACCACATTCGGCTGGTCTGTGTCCCCTCATTCTGCTGGTCTGAGTCCCCACATTTTGAGAGTCTGAGTCCCCACATTCTGCTGGTCTGTGTCCCCACATTCTGCTTGTCTGAGTCCCCACATTCTGCAGGTCTGAGTCCCCATATTCTGCTGGTCTGAGTCCCCACATTCTGCTGGTCTGAGTCACCAAATTCTGCTGGTCTAGGTCCCCAAACTTTGATGCTCTGTGTCCCCACATTCTGCCGGTCTGTGTCCCCATATTCTACTGGTCAAGTCCCCACATTTTGGTGGTCTGAGTCACCACATTCTGCTGGTCTGTGTCCCCTCATTCTGCTGGTCTGAGTCCCCACATTCTGCTGGTCTGAGTCCCCACATGTTGCTAGTCTGAGTCCCCACATTCTGCTGGTCTGAGTCCCCACATTCTGCTGGTCTGAGTCCCCACATTCTGCTGGTCTGTGTCCCCACATATTGCTAGTCTGAGTCCCACATTTTGCTGCTCTGAGTCCCCACATTCTGCGGGCTGATTCACCAAATCCTGCTGGTCTAGGTCCCAACATTTTGATGCTCTGTGTCCCCATATTCTGCTCGTCTGAGTCCCCACATTCTGCTGGTCTGAGTCCCCACATTTTGCTGGTCTGAGTCACCACATTCTGCTGGTCTGAGTACCCCCATTTTGCTGGACTGAGTCCCCATATTCTGCTGGTCTGATCCCCTCATTCTGCTGGTCTGAGTCCCCACATTCTGCTGCTCTGAGTCACCAAATATTGTTGGGCTAGATACCCAAATTTTGATGATCTGTGTCCCCACATTCTGCTGGTCTGAGTCACCATATTCTGCTGGTCTGAGTCACCACATTCTTCTGGTCTACGTCCAACTTTCCGCTGGTCTGTGTCCCAAATTCTGCTGGTCTGAGCACCCACATTCTGCTGGTCTGAGTCCCACATACTGCTGGTCTGAGTCCAACTTTCTGCTGGTCTGAGCCCCCACATTCTGCTGGTCTGAGCCACCACATTCTGCTGGTCTGAGCCCCCACATTCTGCTGGTCTGAGACCCCACGTTCTGCTGGTCTGAGCCCCCACATTCTGCTGGTCTGAGTCCCCAAATTCTGCAGGTCTGAGTCCGAATTGCTGCAGATTCGAGCCCCCACATTCTGCAGGTTTGAGCCCCCATATTCTGCTGGTCTGAGTCTCCACATTTTGCTGGTCCGAGTCCCCACATTCTTCTGGTCTGAGTCCCCACATTCTGCTGGTCTGAGTCCCCACATTCTGCTGGTCCGAGTCCCCACATTCTGCTGGTCTGAGTCCCCACATTCTGCTGGTCTGAGTCCATACATTCTGCTGGTCTGAGTCCCCAAATTTTGCTGGTCTGAGTCCCCACATTCTGCAGGTCTGAGTCCCCATATTCTGCTGGTCTGAGTCCCCACATTCTGCTGGTCTGAGTCACCAAATTCTGCTGGTCAAGGTCCCCACATTTTGATGCTCTGTGTCCCCACATTCTGCCGGTCTGTGTCCCCATATTCTACTGGTCTGAGTCCCCACATTTTGCTGTTCTGAGTCACCACATTCGGCTGGTCTGTGTCCCCTCATTCTGCTGGTCTGAGTCCCCACATTTTGAGAGTCTGAGTCCCCACATTCTGCTGGTCTGTGTCCCCACATTCTGCTTGTCTGAGTCCCCACATTCTGCTGGTCTGAGTCCCCACATTCTGCAGGTCTGAGTCCCCATATTCTGCTGGTCTGAGTCCGCACATTCTGCTGGTCTGAGTCACCAAATTCTGCTCGTCTAGGTCCCCAAATTTTGATGCTCTGTGTCCCCACATTCTGCCGGTCTGTGTCCCCATATTCTACTGGTCAAGTCCCCACATTTTGTTGGTCTGAGTCACCACATTCTGCTGGTCTGTGTCCCCTCATTCTGCTGGTCTGAGTCCCCACATTTTGAGAGTCTGAGTCTCCACATTCTGCTGGTCTGAGTCCCCACATTCTGCTTGTCTGAGTCCCCACATTTTGAGAGTCTGAGTCCCCACATTCTGCTGGTCTGAGTTCCCACATTCTGCTGGTCTGTGTCCCCACATTCTGCTGGTCTGAGTCCCCACATTTTGCTGGTCAAGGTCCCCACATTTTGATGCTCTGTGTCTCCACATTCTGCTGGTCTGAGTCCCCACATTCTGCTGGTCTGAGTCCCCACATTCTGCTGGTCTGAGTCCCCACATTTTGCTGGTATGATTCATACATTCTGCTGGTCTGAGTCCCCACAATCTGCTGTCCTGAGCCCCCAAATCATGCTAGTCTGAGGCCCACAATTTGCTGCTTTGAGCCGCCACTTTCTGCTGGTCTGTGTCACCACTTTCTGCTGGTCTGAGGCCCACATTCTGCTGGTCTGAGTCCCCACATTCCGCTGGTCTGAGTCCCCACATTCTGCTGGTCTGAGTCTCCACATTCTGCTGGTCTGAGTGCCCACATTCTGCTGGTCTGAGTCCCCACATTCCACTGGTCTCGGTCCCCACATTTTGATGCTCTGTGTCCCCACATTCTGCTGGTCTGAGTCCCCACATTCTGCTGGTCTGAGTCTCCACATTCTGCTGGTCTGAGTCCCCACATTCTGCTGGTCTGAGTCCTACAATCTGCTGCTTTGAGCCGCCACTTTCTGCTGGTCTGTGTCACCACTTTCTGCTGGTCTGAGGCCCACATTCTGCTGGTCTGAGTCCCCACATTCTGCTGGTCTTAGCCATCACATTCTGCTGGACTGACTCCCACTTTCTGCTGGTCAGCTCCCACAAAATCTGCTAGTCTGAGCCCCCCATTTTCCTGCTCTAAGGCAACACATTCTTCTGGTCTGAGTCAAACTTTCTGCTGGACTGAGTCTCCAAATTCTGCTTTTCTGAGTCCCCATATTTTGCTGGTCTGCGCACACACATTCCACAGGTCTGTACCCCAACATTCTGCTGGTCTGGGTCAAACATTCTGCTGGTCTGAGTCCAAATTTCTGCTGGTCTGCTCCCCCACATTCTGCTGGCCTGCGTCCCACCTTCTAATGATTTGAGTCCCAAATTCTGCTGGTCTCAGTTCCACATTCTGCTGGTCTGATCCCCCACATTCTGCTGCTATGAGAGCGCACATTCTCCTGCTCTTAGCCCCAAAATCTGTGCTTCTGAGTCCACATATTTTGATGGTCTGAGCACCCACATTCTACGGGTCTGTGCCCCCACATTCTGCTGGTCTGAGTCCCACATTCTGCTGGTCTGAGTCCAACTTTCTGCTGGTCTGATCCCCCACATTCCTGCTGGCCTGCTTCCCACCTTTTGATGATTTGAGTCGCAAATTCTGCTGGTCTCAGTACCACATTCTGCTGGTCTGATTCTCCAAATTCTGCTGGTCTGAGTACCACATTCTGCTGGTCTGATCCCCCAAATTCTGCTGCTCTGAGAGCCCACATTCTCCTGCTCAAAACCCCGAAAATCTATGCGTCTGAGTCCACATATTTTTATGGTCTGAGCACCCACATTCTACAGGTCTGAGTCCCCACATTCTGCTGGTCTGAGTCCCAACATTCTGCTGGCCTGAGCCTCCACATTTTGCCGGTCCGAGTCCCCACATTTTGCTGATCTGCGTCACCACATTCTGCTGGTCTGAGTCCCCACATTTTGCTGGTCTGAGTCCCCACATTCTGCTGGTCTGAGCCATCACACTCTGCTGGACTGAGTCCACACCTTCTGCTGGTCAGCTCCCCCAAAATCTGCTCATCTGAGCCCCTGCATTTTCCTGCTCTAAGACCCCACATTGTTCTGGTCTGAGTCCCACATTCTGCCGGTCTGAGTCCCCAAGGTTTGCTGGTCTGAGTCCCAACATTTTGATGCTCTGATCCTCCACATTCTGCTGGTCTGAGTACCACGTTCTGCTGGTCTGATCACCCAAATTCTCCTGCTCTAAGCCCCCACAATCTGCAAGTCTGAGTCCCCACATTCTGCTGGTCTGCGTCCCCACATTCTGCTGGTCTGAGTCCCCACATTCTGCTGGTCTGAGTCCCCACATATTGCTGGTCTGAGTCCCCACATTCTGCTTTTCTGAGTCCCCACATTCTGTTGGTCTGAGTCACCAAATTCTGTTGGTCTAGATACCCACATGTTAATGCTCTGTGTCCCCACATTCTGCTGGTCTGAGTCACCACATTCTGCCTTTCTGAGTCCCCACATTCTGCTGGTCTGAGTCCCAACATTCCGCTGGTCTGAGTCCCCACATTCCACTGGTCTGAGTCCCCACATTCTGCTGGTCTGAGTATCCACATTCTGCTGGTCTGAGTCCCCACATTCCGCTGGTCTAGGTCCCCACATTTTGATGCTCTTTGTCCCCACATTCTGCTGGTCTGAGTCCCCACATTCTGCTGGTCTGAGTCTCCACATTCTGCTGGTCTGAGTCCCCACATTCTGTTGGTCTGAGTCACCAAATCCTGTTGGTCTAGATACCCACATGTTAATGCTCTGTGTCCCCACATTCTGCTGGTCTGAGTCCCCACATTCTGCTGGTCTGAGTCCTACAATCTGCTGCTTTGAGCCGCCACTTTCTGCTGGTCTGTGTCACCACTTTCTGCTGGTCTGAGGCCCACATTCAGCTGGTCTGAGTCCCCACATTCTGCTGGTCTTAGCCATCACATTCTGCTGGACTGATTCCCACTTTCTGCTGGTCAGCTCCCCCAAAATCTGCTAGTCTGAGCCCCCCATTTTCCTGCTCTAAGGCAACACATTCTTCTGGTCTGAGTCTAACTTTCTGCTGGACTGAGTCTCCAAATTCTGCTTTTCTGAGTCCCCATATTTTGCTGGTCTGCGCACACACATTCCACAGGTCTGTACCCCAACATTCTGCTGGTCTGATCCCCCAAATTCTGCTGCTCTGAGAGCGCACATTCTCCTGCTCTTAGCCCCCAAAATCTGTGCTTCTGAGTCCACATATTTTGATGGTCTGAGCACCCACATTCTACGGGTCCGTGCCCCCACATTCTGCTGGTCTGAGTCCCACATTCTGCTGGTCTGAGTCCAACTTTCTGCTGGTCTGATCCCCCACATTCCTGCTGGCCTGCATCCTACCTTTTGATGATGTGAGTCCCAAATTCTGCTGGTCTCAGTACCACTTTCTGCTGGTCTGATTCTCCAAATTCTGCTGGTCTCCGTACCACATTCTGCTGGTCCGATTCTCCAAATTCTGCTGGTCTGAGTACCACATTCTGCTGGTCTGATCCCCCAAATTCTGCTGCTCTGAGAGCCCACATTCTCCTGCTCAAAACCCCGAAAATCTATGCGTCTGAGTCCACATATTTTTATGGTCTGAACACCCACATTCTACAGGTCTGTGCCCCCACATTCTGCTGGTCTGAGTCCCAACATTCTGCTGGCCCGAGTCTCCACATTTTGCTGGTCTGAGTCCCCACATTTTGCTGGTCTGAGTCCCCATATTTTGCTGGTCTGAGTCCCCACATTCTGCAGGTCTGAGTCCCACATTCTGCTGGTCTGAGTCCCCACATTCTGCATGTCTGAGTCCCACATTCTGCAGGTCTGAGTCACACATTCTGCTGGTCTGAGTCCCACATTCTGCTGGTCTGAGTCCCCACATTTTGCTGGCCTGAGTCCCCACATTTCGCTGGTCTAGGTCCCCACATTTTGATGCTCTGTGACCCCACATTCTGCTGGTCTGAGTCCCCACATTCTGCTGGTCTGTGTCCCCACATTCTGCTGGTCTGAGTCCCCACATTCTGCTGGTCTGAGTCCCCACAATCTGAGGTTCTGAGCCCCCAAATTATTCTAGTCTGATGCCCACATTTTGCTGCTTTGAGCCACCACTTTCTGCTGGTCTGTGTCCCCACATTTTGATGCTCTGTGTCCCCACATTCTGCTGGTCCGAGTCCCCACATTTTGCTGGTCTGCGTCACCACATTCTGCTGGTCTGAGTCCACTCATTCTGCTTGTCTGAGTCCCCACATTCTGCTGGTCTGAGCCATCACACTCTGCTGGACTGAGTCCACACCTTCTGCTGGTCAGCTCCCCCAAAATCTGCTCGTCTGAGCCCCCGCATTTTCCTGCTCTAAGGCCCCACATTCTTCTGGTCTGAGTCCCACATTCTGCCGGTCTGAGTCCCCAAGGTTTGCTGGTCTGAGTCCCAACATTTTGATGCTCTGATCCTCCACATTCTGCTGGTCTGAGTACCACGTTCTGCTGGTCTGATCACCCAAATTCTGCTGCTCTAAGACCCCACATTCTCCTGCTCTAAGCCCCCACAATCTTCAAGTCTGAGTCCACATATTTTGCTGGTCTGAGCCCCCACATTCTGCTGGTCTGAATCTAACTTTCTGCTGGTCTGAGTCTCCAAATTCTGCTGTTCTTAGTCCCCATATTTTGCTGGTCTGAATCCTCATATTCTGCTGGTCTGAGTCCCACATTCTTCTGGTCTGAGTGTCCACATTTTGCTGGTCTGAGTCCCCACATTCTGTTGGTCTGAGTCACCAAATTCTGTTGGTCTAGATACCCACATGTTAATGCTCTGTGTCCCCACATTCTGCTGGTCTGAGTCCCCACATTCTGCTGGTCTGAGTGTCCACATTTTGCTGGTCTGAGTCCCCACATTCTGTTGGTCTGAGTCACCAAATTCTGTTGGTCTAGATACCCACATGTTAATGCTCTGTGTCCCCACATTCTGCTGGTCTGAGTCCCCACATTCTGCTGGTCTGAGTCACCACATTTTGCTGGTCTGAGTCCCCACATTCTGTTAGTCTGAGTCCCCACATTCTGCTGGTCTGAGTCACCACATTTTGCTGGTCTGAGTCCCCACATTCTGTTAGTCTGAGTCCCCAAATTTTGCTGGTCTGAGTCACCACATTCTGCTTTTCTGAGTCCCCACATTCTTCTGGTCTAGGTCCCCACATTTTGATGCTCTGTGTCCCCACATTCTGCTGGTCTGAGTCCCCACATTTTGCTGGTCTGAGTCCCCACATTCCGTTGGTCTATGTCCCCACATTTTGATGCTCTGTGTCCCCACATTTTGCTGGTCTGAGTCCCCACATTCTGCTGGTCTGAGTCCCCACATTCTGCTGGTCTGAATCCCACATTTTGCTGGTCTGAGTACCCACATTCCACTGGTCTAGGTCCCCACATTTTGATGCTCTGTGTCCCCACATTCTGCTGGTCTGAGTCCCCACACTCTGCTGGTATGAGTCCCCACATTCTGCTTGTCTGAGTCCCACAATCTGCTGTTCTGAGCCCCCAAATTATGCTAGTCTGAGGCCCACAATTTGCTGCTTTGAGCCGCCACTTTCTGCTGGTCTGTGTCACCACTTTCTGCTGGTCTGAGGCCCACATTCTTCTGGTCTGAGTCCCCACATTCTGCTGGTCTTAGCCATCACATTCTGCTGGACTGAGTCCCACTTTCTGCTGGTCAGCTCCCCCAAAATCTGCTAGTCTGAGCCCCACATTTTCCTGCTCTAAGGCCCCACATTCTTCTGGTCTGAGTCTAACTTGCTGCTGGTCTGAGTCTCCAAATTCTGCTGTTCTGAGTCCCCATATTTTGCTGGTCTGCGCACACACATTCCACGGGTCAGTACCCCCACATTCTGCTGGTCTGAGTCCCAACATTCTGCTGGCCTGAGTCTCCACATTTTGCTGGTCTGAGTCCCCACATTTTGCTGGTCTGAGTCCCCATATTTTGCTGGTCTGAGTCCCCACATTCTGCAGGTCTGAGTCACACATTCTGCTGGTCTGAGTCCCCACATTCTGCAGGTCTGAGTCACACATTTTCCTGGTCTGCGTCACCACATTCTGCTGGTCTGAGTCCACTCATTCTGCTTGTCTGAGTCCCCACATTCTGCTGGTCTGAGTCCCCCATTCTGCCGGTCTGAGTCCCCAAGGTTTGCTGGTCTGAGTCCCAACATTTTGATGCTCTGATCCTCCACATTCTGCTGGTCTGAGTACCACGTTCTGCTGGTCTGATCACCCAAATTCTGCTGCTCTAAGACCCCACATTCTCCTGCTCTAAGCCCCCACAATCTTCAAGTCTGAGTCCACATATTTTGCTGGTCTGAGCCCCCACATTCTGCTGGTCTGAATCTAACTTTCTGCTGGTCTGAGTCTCCAAATTCTGCTGTTCTTAGTCCCCATATTTTGCTGGTCTGAATCCTCATATTCTGCTGGTCTGAGTCCCACATTCTGCTGGTCTGAGTCCCCACATTCTGTTGGTCTGAGTCACCAAATTCTGTTGGTCTAGATACCCACATGTTAATGCTCTGTGTCCCCACATTCTGCTGGTCTGAGTCCCCACATTCTGCTGGTCTGAGTCACCACATTTTGCTGGTCTGAGTCCCCACATTCTGTTAGTCTGAGTCCCCACATTCTGCTGGTCTGAGTCCCCACATTCCGCTGGTCTATGTCCCCACATTTTGATGCTCTGTGTCCCCACATTCTGCTGGTCTGAATCCCACAATCTGCTGTTCTGAGCCCCCAAATTATGCTAGTCTGAGGCCCACAATTTGCTGCTTTGAGCCGCCACTTTCTGCTGGTCTGTGTCACCACTTTCTGCTGGTCTGAGGCCCACATTCTTCTGGTCTGAGTCCCCACATTCTGCTGGTCTTAGCCATCACATTCTGCTGGACTGAGTCCCACTTTCTGCTGGTCAGCTCCCCCAAAATCTGCTAGTCTGAGCCCCCACATTTTCCTGCTCTAAGGCCCCACATTCTTCTGGTCTGAGTCTAACTTGCTGCTGGTCTGAGTCTCCAAATTCTGCTGTTCTGAGTCCCCATATTTTGCTGGTCTGCGCACACACATTCCACGGGTCAGTACCCCCACATTCTGCTGGTCTGAGTCCCAACATTCTGCTGGCCTGAGTCTCCACATTTTGCTGGTCTGAGTCCCCACATTTTGCTGGTCTGAGTCCCCATATTTTGCTGGTCTGAGTCCCCACATTCTGCAGGTCTGAGTCACACATTCTGCTGGTCTGAGTCCCCACATTCTGCAGGTCTGAGTCCCACATTCTGCAGGTCTGAGTCACACATTCTGCTGGTCTGAGTCCCAAATTTTGCTGGTCTGAGTCCCCACATTCTGCTCGTCTGAGTCCCCACATTCCGCTGGTCTTGGTCCCCACATTTTGAAGCTCTGTGACCCCACATTCTGCTGGTCAGAGTCCCCACATTTTGCTGATCTGAGTCCCCACATTCTGCTGGTCAGAGTCCCCACATTTTGATGCTCTGTGACCCCACATTCTGCTGGTCTGAGTCCCCACATTTTGCTCGTCTGAGTCCCCACATTCTGCTGGTCTGAGTCCCCACATTTTGCTGGTCTGAGTCACCAAATTCTGTTGGTCTAGATACCCACATGTTAATGCTCTGTGTCCCCACATTCTGCTGGTCTGAGTCCCCACATTCTGCTGGTCTGAGTCACCACATTTTGCTGGTCTGAGTCCCCACATTCTGTTAGTCTGAGTCCCCAAATTTTGCTGGTCTGAGTCACCACATTCTGCTTTTCTGAGTCCCCACATTCTTCTGGTCTGAGTCCCCACATTTTGTTAGTCTGAGTCCCCACATTTTGCTAGTCTGAGTCCCCACATTCCGCTGGTCTATGTCCCCACATTTTGATGCTCTGTGTCCCCACATTCTGCTGGTCTGACTCCCCACAATCTGCTGATCTGAGTCACCACATTTTGCTGGTCTGAGTCCCCACATTCTGCTGGTCTGAGTCCCCACATTCTGCTGGTCTGAATCCCACATTTTGCTGGTCTGAGTACCCACATTCCACTGGTCTATGTCCCCACATTTTGATGCTCTGTGTCCCCACATTCTGCTGGTCTGAGTCCCCACACTCTGCTGGTATGAGTCCCCACATTCTGCTTGTCTGAGTCCCACAATCTGCTGTTCTGAGCCCCCAAATTATGCTAGTCTGAGGCCCACAATTTGCTGCTTTGAGCCGCCACTTTCTGCTGGTCTGTGTCACCACTTTCTGCTGGTCTGAGGCCCACATTCTTCTGGTCTGAGTCCCCACATTCTGCTGGTCTTAGCCATCACATTCTGCTGGACTGAGTCCCACTTTCTGCTGGTCAGCTCCCCCAAAATCTGCTAGTCTGAGCCCCCACATTTTCCTGCTCTAAGGCCCCACATTCTTCTGTTCTGAGTCTAACTTTCTGCTGGTCTGAGTCTCCAAATTCTGCTGTTCTGAGTCCCCATATTTTGCTGGTCTGCGCACACATATTCCACGGGTCAGTACCCCCACATTCTGCTGGTCTGAGTCCCAACATTCTGCTGGCCTGAGTCTCCACATTTTGCTGGTCTGAGCCCCCACATTTGGCTGGTCTGAGCCCCCATATTCTGCTGGTCTGAGCCCCCACATTCGGCTGGTCTGAGTCCACATTCTGCTCTTCCGAGTCCCCACACTCTGCTGCTCTGAGTCCCACATTCAGCTCGTCTGTATCCCAACAATCTGCTGGTCTGATTCTCACTTTCTGCTAGTCTGACTCCACAGTCTGCTGGTTTGAGTCCCATATTCTGCTGGTCTGAGTCCCATATTCTGGTGGTCTGAGTCCCCACTTTCTCCTGGTCTGAGCCCCCACATTCTGCTGGTCTGAGCCCCCACATTCGGCTGGTCTGAGCCCCCCCATTCTGCTATTCTGAGTCCCCACATCCTGCTGCTCTGAGTCTCCACATTCTGCTGGTCTGATTCCGATATTCTGCTGCGATGAGTCCCACATTCTCTTGGTCTGAGTTCCCACATTCTGCTGGTCTGAGTCACCAAATTCTGCTGGTCTGAGCCCACATATTGTGCTGATCTGATCCCCATATTCTGCCGCTCTGTTACCCACATCATGCAGGTCCGAATACCCACATTCTGCTGGTCTGAGTCCCACATTGTGCAGGTCTAAAAACCCACAATCTGCTGGTCTGAGTCCCACATTCAGCTGGTCTGATCCCCCACATTCTGCTGGCTTTAGTCCCCACAGTTTACTGGTCTGAGACCCCACATTCTGCTGGTCAGTGTTTAACAGTTTGCCGGTCTGAGACCCACATTCTGGTGGTCTGAGTACCCAAATTCTAATGGTATGAGATCCCACATTCTGCTGGTCTATGTCCCACATTCTGCTGGGCTGAGTTGCACATTCTGCTGGTCTGAACCCCAACATTCTACTGGCCTGAGTCCCCACATTCCGTTGGTCTGAGTCCCACATTCTGCTGGTCTGTGTCACCACATTCTGCTGTTTTGAGTCCAGAAATTCTGCTGTTCTCAGTCCCCACATTCTGCTGGGCTGTGTCCACAGATTCTGTTGGTCTGCACCTGCACACGCTGCTGGTCTGAATCCAACATTCTGCTACTCTGAGACCCACATTCTCCTGGTCTTAGTTCCCACATTCTGCTGATCTGAGTCCCCACATTCAATTTGTCAGGGCCCCCAATTTCGGATAGTCTGACTCCCACATTCTGCTGGTCTGAGCCCCAGATTCTGCAGGTCCTAGTCCACACCTTCCTCTGGCCTGATCTCAACATTCTGTTGGTCTGTGTCCCAAATTTCTGCTGGTCTGTGCCCCCACATTCTGCTGGTCTGAGCGCCCATATTCTCCTGGTCTGAGCCCCCACATTCTGCTGGTCTGAGCCCCCACATTCTGCTGCTCTGAGCCCCCACATTCTGCTGGTCTGAGTCACACATTCCGCTGGTCTGAGTCACACATTCTGCTGCTCTGCGTCCCACAATCTCCTGGTCTGTGTTCCCACATTCTGCATGTCTGTGTCCCAACATTCTGCTTGTCTGAGTCACCACATTCTGCATGTCGGAGCCACCAAATTCTGCTGGTCTGAGCCCCCATAATCTGCTGATCTGAGCCCCCACATTCTGCTGTTCTGAATCCCCACATTCTGCTGGTCTGAATCCCCGCTTTCAGGAGAATGGTTTGATTCCCACTTTCTGCTGGTCTAAGACCCCACATTCCGTTGGTCTGAGCCCCCACATTCTGCTGTGCTGAGCCCCCACATTCTGCTGTTCTTTAGTCCCCACATTCTGCAGCTCCAAATACCCACATTCTGCTGGTCTAAGTCCCTACATTCTGCTGTTCTTTAGTCCCCACATTCTGCAGCTCCAAATACCCACATTCTGCTGTGCTGAGCCCCCACATTCTGCTGTTCTTTAGTCCCCACATTCTGCAGCTCCAAATACCCACATTCTGCTGGTCTAAGTCCCCACATTCTGCTCTTCTGAGTCCCACATTCTGCTGTTCTCAGTCCCCACATTCTGCTGGTCTGTGTCCACACATTCTGCTGTTCTCAGTCCCCACATGCTGCTGGGCTGTGTCCACAGATTCTGCTGGTCTGCGCCTGCGCATTCTGCTGGTCTGAGTTCGAAATTCTGATGCTCTGTGTCCCACATTCTCCTGGTCTTAGTTCCCACATTCTGCTGATCTGAGCCCCCACATTCAGCTGGTCAGGGCCCCAACATTCAGATCGTCTGACTCACACATTCTGCTGGTCTGAGCCCCAGATTCTGCTGGACCTAGTCCACACCTTCTGCTGGCCTGATCTCAAAATTCTGTTGGACTGTGTCCCCAATTTCTGCCGGTCTGAGGCCTCACATTCTGCTGGTCTGTGCGCCCATATTCTCCTGGTCTGAGCCCCCACATTCTGCTGTTCTGAATCCACACATCCTACTGCTCTGAGCCCCCACATTCTGCTTGTCTGAGTCACACATTCTGCTGCTCTGAGCCCCCACATTCTGCTGTTCTGAATCCACACATCCTACTGCTCTGAGCCCCCACATTCTGCTGTTCTGAATCCACACATCCTACTGCTCTGAGCCCCCACATTCTGCTGTTCTGAATCCACACATCCTACTGCTCTGAGCCCCCACATTCTGCTTGTCTGAGTCACACATTCTGCTGCTCTGCGTCCCACAATCTCTTGGTCTGAGTTCCCACATTCTGCATGTCTGTGTTCCCACATTCTGCATGTCTGTGTTCACACATTCTGCTTGTCTGAGCCACCAAATTCTGCTGGTCTGAGCCCCCACTTTCGGCTGGTCTGAGCCCCCATAATCTGCTGATCTGAGTCCCCACATTCTGCTGTTCTGAATCCCCACATTCTGCTGGTTTGAAACCCCGCTTTCAGGAGAATGGTCAGATTCCCACTTTCTCCTGGTCTGAGCCCCCACATTCTGCTGTGCTGAATCCCCACATCCTGCTGCTTTGATCCCCCACATTCTGCTGCTATGAGTCCCACATTCTCTTGGTCTGAATCCCCACCTTCTGCTGATCTGAGACCCCACTTTCTCCTGGTCTGAGCCTCCATATTCAACTGTTCTGGGCCCCCATATTCAACTGGTCTGAGCCCCCACATTCAATTGGTCTGAGTCCCACATTCAGCTTGTCTGATTCCCACTTTCTCCTGCTCTGATATCCCACATTCAGTTCTTCTGAGCCCCCACATTTGGCTGGTCTGAGTCCCACATTGTCCAGGTCCAAATACCCACATTCTGCTGGTTGAGTCCCATATTCTGCCGCTCTGTACCCACATTCTGCAGGTGCAAATACCCACATTCTGCTGGTCTGAGCCCCAACCTTCTACTGGCCTGAGTCCCCGCATTCTGTTTGTCTGAGTCCCACATTCTGCTGTTCTGAGCCCCCACATTCTGATGCTCTGAGCCCCCAGATTCTGCTGGTCGGAGCCCCACATTCAGCTGGTCTGAACCCCCATATCCTGCTGGTCTGTGTGCCACATTCTGCTGGTCTGTGTCCACATGCTGCTGGTCTGAGTCCCTCATTCTGCTCGTCTGATCCGCACATTCTGCTGGTCTGTGTGCCACATTCTGCAGGTCTAAGTCTCCACATTCTGCTGGTTTAAGTCCCCACATTCTGCTGGTCTGATTCCCACATTCAGCTGGTCTGAGTCCCACATTCTGCTGTTCTGTATCCGCAGATTCTGCTGGTCTGCGCCCGCACATTCTACTGATCTGAGCCCCCATATTCTGCTGGTCTGAGCCCGCACATTCTACTAGTTCTGTGGCCCACATTCTCTTGGTCTGAGTCCCCACATTTGGCAGAACTGAGTCCCACATTCTGCTGTTCTGATTCCCCACATTCTGCTGTTCTGATTCCCCACATTCTGCTGGTCCGAGTCCCAAATTCTGCTGTTCTGTGGCCCACATTCTCTTGGTCTGAGTTCCCACATTCTACTGATCTGAGTCCCCACATTCTGCTGTTCTGAGTCCCCACATTCTGCTGGGCTTTGTCCACAGATTCTGCTGGTCTGCGCCTGCACATTCTGCTGGTCTGAGTCCGAAATTCTGATGATCTGTGTCCCACATTCTCCTGGCCTTAGTTCCCACATTCTGCTGATCTGAGCCCCCACATTCAACTGGTCAGGGCCCCAACATTCGGATAGTCTGACTCACACATTCTGCTGGTCTGAGCCCCAGATTCTGCTGGACCTAGTCCACACTTTCTGCTGGCCTGATCTCAAAATTCTGTTGGACTGTGTCCCCAATTTCTGCTGGTCTGAGCCCCCACATTCTGCTGCTCTGAGTCCCACATTCTGCTTGTCAGTGTCCACTCCATCTGCTGGTCTGATTCCCACTTTCTGCTGGTCTGATTCCACAGTCTGCTGGTTTGAGTCCCATATTCTGCTGGTCTGAGTCCCATATGCTGGTGGTCTGAGTCCCCACATTCACCTGGTCTGAGTCCCACATTCTGCTGTCCTGTGTCCCCATTTTCTGCTGGCCTGATTCCCACTTTCTGCTGGTCTGATTCCCATATTCTTCTGGTCTGAGTTCCACGTTCTGCTGCTCTGAGCCCCCACATCCTGATGTTCTGAGTCCCCACATTCAGCTAGTCTGAGTCCCACATGCTGCTGGTCTGAGCCCCACATTCTGCTGCTTTGTTTCTCACATTCTGCAGGTCTAAATATCCACATTCTACCGTCCTGAGTCCCACATTTTCCTGGTCTGAGTCCCCACTTTCTCTTGGTCTGAATCCCATATTCTGATGGCCTGTGCCCCCACATTCTGCTTGTCTGAGTCCCTCATTCTGCTTGTCTGAGTCCCACATTTTCCTGGTATGAGTCCCCACATTCAGCTGGTCTGAATCCCACATTCTGCTGTTCTGAATCCCCACATTGTGCTCTTCTGAATCCCATATTCTGCTGCTCTGATTCCCACAATCTTCAGTTCAGAGCCCCCACTTTCTCCTGGGCTGAGCCCTCACATTCTCCTAGTCTGTGTCCCCACATTCTGCTGATCTGAGCCCCACATTCAGCTGGTCTGAGTCCCTTATTCTGCTCATCTGATCCGCATATTCTGCTGGTCTGTTACCCACATGCTGCAGCTCCAAATACCCACATTCTGCTGCTCTGTGTCCCCACAATCTGCTGGGCTGTGTCCACAGATTCTGCTGGTCTGCGCCTGCACATGCTGCTGGTCTGAGTCCGACATTCTGCTACTCTGAGACCCACATTCTCCTGGTCTTAGTTCCCACATTCTGCTGTTCTGAGTCCACCCATTCTGTTGTTCTCAGTCCCCACATTCTGCTGGGCTGTGTCCACAGATTCTGCTGGTCTGCGCCTGCACATGCTGCTGGTCTGAGTCCGACATTCTGCTACTCTGAGACCCACATTCTCCTGGTCTTAGTTCCCACATTCTGCTGATCTGAGTCCCCACATTCAATTTGTCAGGGCCCCCAATTTCGGATAGTCTGACTCCCACATTCTGCTGGTCTGAGCCCCAGATTCTGCAGGTCCTAGTCCAAACCTTCCTCTGGCCTGATCTCAACATTCTGTTGGACTGTGTCCCAAATTTCTGCTAGTCTGTGCCCGCACATTCTGCTGGTCTGTGCAACCACATTCTACTGGTCTGAGCGCCCATATTCTGCTGTTCTGAATCCACACATCCTACTGCTCTGAGCCCCCACATTCTGCTGGTCTGAGTCACACATTCTGCTGCTCTGCGTCCCACTATCTCCTGGTCTGAGTTCCCACATTCTGCATGTCTGTGTTCCCACATTCTGCATGTCTGTGTCCCCACATTCTGCTTGTGTGAGCCACCAAATTCTGCTGGTCTGAGCCCCCACATTCGGCTGGTCTGAGCCCCCATAATCTGCTGATCTGAGCCCCCACATTCTGCTGTTCTGAATCCCCACATTCTGCTGGTCTGAATCCCTGCTTTCAGGAGAATGGTTTGATTCCCACTTTCTCCTGGTCTAAGATCCCACATTCTGCTAGTCTGAGCCCCCACATTCTGCTGGTCTGAGTCCCCACATTCTGCTGGGCTGAATCCCCACATCCTGCTGCTTTGATCCCCCACATTCTGCTGCTATGAGTCCCACATTCTCTTGGTCTGAGTCCCCACATTCTACTGATCTGAGACCCCACTTTCTCCTGGTCTGAGCCTCCATATTCAACTGGTCTGGGCCCCCACATTCTGCTGGTCTGAGTCCGACATTCTGCTGCTATGAGTCCCACATTCTCTTGGTCTGAGTCCCCATCTTCTGCTGATCTGAGACCCCACTTTCTCCTGGTCTGAGCCTCCATATTCAACTGTTCTGGGCCCCCATATTCGGCTGGTCTGAGCCCCCACATTCAATTGGTCTGAGTCCCACATTCTGCTGGTCTGATTCCCACTTTCTCCTGCTCTGATATCCCACATTCAGTTCTTCTGACCCCCCACATTTGGCTGGTCTGAGTCCCACATTGTGCAGGTCCAAATACCCACATTCTGCTGGTTGAGTCCCACATTCTGCTGGTTGAGTCCCATATTCTGCCGCTCTGTACCCACATTCTGCTGGTGCAAATACCCACATTCTGCTGGTCTAAGCCCCCACATTCTGATGCTCTGAACCCCCAGATTCTGCTGGTCAGAGCCCCACATTTGGCTGGTCAGAGCTCCCATATTCTGCTGGTCTGAGGCCACACATTCTGCTGGTCTGAGCCCCCAAATTCAGCTGGTCTGAGCCCCCACATTTGGCTGGTCTGAACCCCCATATCCTGCTGGTCTATGTGTCACATTCTGCTAGTCTGTGTCCACATGCTGCTGGTCTGAGTCCCTCATTCTGCTGGTCTGATCCGCACATTCTGCTGGTCTGTGTGCCACATTCTGCTGGTCTAAGTCTCCACATTCTGCTGGTCTAAGTCCCCACATTCTGCTGGTCTGATTCCCACATTCAGCTGGTCTGAGTCCCATATTCTGCTGTTCTGTATCCCCAGATTCTGCTGGTCTGCGCCCACACATTCTACTGATCTGAGCTCCCATATTCTGCTGGTCTGAGCCCCCACATTCTACTAGTCTGTGTCCCCACATTCGGCAGAACTGAGTCCCACATTCTGCTGGTCCGAGTCCCAAATTCTGCTGTTCTGTGGCCCACATTCTCTTGGTCTGAGTCCCCACATTCTGCTGATCTGAGTCCCCACATTCTGCTGTTCTGAGTCCCCACATTCTGCTTCTCTGAGTCCCCACATTCTGCTGGTATGTGTCCACAGACTGCTGGTCTGTGCCTGCATATTCTGCTGGTCTGAGTCCGAGATTCTGCTGCTCTGAGACCCACATTCTCCTGGTCTTAGTTCCCACATTCTGCTGATCTGAGCCCCCACATTCAACTGGTCAGGGCCCCGACATTCAGATGTTCTGACTCCCATATTCTGCTGGTCTGAGCCCCTGATTCTGCCGGTCCTAGTCCAAACCTTCTGCTGGCCTGATCTCAACATTCGGCTGGTCTGAGCCCCCAAATTCTGCTGGTCTGAGCGACCTCATATGGCTGTTCTGAGCCCCACATTCTGCTGGTCTCAGTCCAACATTCTGCTGCTCTGCATCCCACATTCTCCTGCTCTGAGCCCCCATAATCTCCTGGTCTGAACCCCCACATTCTACTGGTCTGTGTCCCCACATTCAGCTGGCCTGTGTCCCCACATTCTACTGGTCTGTGTCCCCACATTCAGCTGGCCTGTGTCCCCACATTCGGCTGGTCTGTATCCCCACATTCACCTGGTCTGAGTCCCCACATTCTGCTGGTCTGATTCCCACATTCTTCTGGTCTGAGTTCCACTTTCTGCTGCTCTGAGCCCCCACATCCTGATGTTCTGAGTCTCCACATTCAGCTAGTCTGAGTCCCACATGCTGCTGGTCTGAGCCCCACATTCTGCTGCTCTGTTTCCCACATTCTGCAGGTCCAAATATCCACATTTTACCGGCCTGAGTCCCACATTTTCCTGGTCTAAGTCCCACATGCTGCTGGTCTGAGTCCCTCATTCTGCTGGTCTGATCCGCATATTCTGCTCCAATGAGTCCCACATTCTGCTGTTCCAAGTCCCCAGATTCTGCTGCTCTGATTCCCACATTCTTCTGGTCTGAGCCCAAATATTCTCCTGGACTGAGTCTCCACATTCGGCTGGTCTGATTCCCCACATTCTGCTGGTCTGTGTGCCACATTCTGCTGGTCTAAGTCTCCATAATCTGCTGATCTGAGCCCCCACATTCTGCTGTTCTGAATCCCCACATTCTGCTGGTCTGAATCCCCGCTTTCAGGAGAATGGTTTGATTCCCACTTTCTCCTGGTCTAAGACCCCACTTTCTGCTGGTCTGAGCCCCCACATTCTGCTGTGCTGAATCCCCACATCCTGCTGCTTTGATCCCCCACATTCTGCTGCTATGAGTCCCACATTCTCTTGGTCTGAGTCCCCACCTTCCGCTGATCTGAGACCCCACTTTCTCCTGGTCTGAGCCTCCATATTCAACTGTTCTGGGCCCCCATATTCGGCTGGTCTGAGCCCCCACATTCAATTGGTCTGAGTCCCACATTCTGCTGGTCTGATTCCCACTTTCTCCTGCTCTGATATCCCACATTCAGTTCTTCTGAGCCCCCACATTTGGCTGGTCTGTGTCCCACATTGTGCAGGTCCAAATACCCACATTCTGCTGGTTGACTCCCCACATTCTGCTGGTTGAGTCCCATATTCTGCCGCTCTGTTACCCACATTCTGCAGCTGCAAATACCCACATTCTGCTGGTCTGAGTCCCCACATTCTGCTGGTCTGAGTCTCCACATTCTGCTGGTCTGAGTCACCAAATTCTGCTGTTCTGAGCCCCCACATTCTGATGCTCTGAGCCCCCAGATTCTGCTGGTCAGAGCCCCACATTCGGCTGGTCAGAGCTCCCAAATTCTGCTGGTCTGAGGCCACACATTCTGCTGGTCTGAACCCCCCATATCCTGCTGGTCTATGTGCCACATTCTGCTGGTGTGTGTCCACATGCTGCTGGTCTGAGTCCCTCATTCTGCTTGTCTGATCCGCACATTCTGCTGGTCTGTGTGCCACATTCTGCTGGTCTAAGTCTCCACATTCTGCTGGTCTAAGTCTCCACATTCTGCTGGTCTAAGTCCCCACATTCTGCTGGTCTGATTCCCACATTCTGCTGTTCTGTATCCCCAGATTCTGCTGGTCTGCGCCCGCACATTCTACTGATCTGAGCTCCCACATTCTGCTGTTCTGAGTCCCCACATTCTGCTGTTCTGATTCCCCACATTCTGCTGGTCCGAGTCCCAAATTCTGCTGTTCTGTGGCCCACATTCTCTTGGTCTGAGTTCCTACATTCTGCTTCTCTGAGTCTCCACATTCTGCTGATCTGAGCCCCCACTTTCTCCTGGTCTGATCCCCCACATTCAACAGGTCTGGGCCCCCACATTCAGATGGTCGGAGTCCCACATTCTGCTGGTCTGAGTCCGCACATTCTGCTAGTAGGATTCCCAAATTCTGCAGGTCTGAGTTGCACATTCTGCTGGTCTGAGCCCACATATTGTGCTGATCTGATCCCCATATTCTGCTGCTCTGTTACCCACATCATGCAGGTCCGAATACCCACGTTCTGCTGGTCTGAGTCCCATATTCTGCTGGTCTGAGTCCCACATTATGCAGGTCCAAAAACCCACAATCTGCTGGTCTGAGTCCCACATTCAGCTGGTCTGATCCCCCACATTCTGCTGGCTTTAGTCCCCACAGTTTGCTGGTCTGAGACCCCACATTCTGCTGGTCTGAGTTTAACAGTTTGCCGGTCTGAGCCCTACATTCTGGTGGTCTGAGTACCCAAATTCTAATGGTATGAGATCCCACATTCTGCTGAGCTGAGTTGCACATTCTGCTGGTCTGAGCCCCCACATTCTGATGCTCTGAGCCCCCAGATTCTGCTGGTCAGAGCCCCACATTCGGCTGGTCAGAGCTCCCAAATTCTGCTGGTCTGAGGCCACACATTCTGCTGGTCTGAACCCCCCATATCCTGCTGGTCTATGTGCCACATTCTGCTGGTGTGTGTCCACATGCTGCTGGTCTGAGTCCCTCATTCTGCTTGTCTGATCCGCACATTCTGCTGGTCTGTGTGCCACATTCTGCTGGTCTAAGTCTCCACATTCTGCTGGTCTAAGTCCCCACATTCTGCTGGTCTGATTCCCACATTCTGCTGTTCTGTATCCCCAGATTCTGCTGGTCTGCGCCCGCACATTCTACTGATCTGAGCTCCCACATTCTGCTGTTCTGAGTCCCCACATTCTGCTGTTCTGATTCCCCACATTCTGCTGGTCCGAGTCCCAAATTCTGCTGTTCTGAGTCCCCACATTCTGCTGTTCTGATTCCCCACATTCTACTGGTCTGAGTCCCAAATTCTGCTGTTCTGTGGCCCACATTCTCTTGGTCTGAGTTCCCACATTCTGCTTCTCTGAGTCCCCACATTCTGCTGTTCTGAGTCCCCACATTCTGCTGATCTGAGTCCCCACATTCGGCTGGTATGTGTCCACAGACTGCTGGCCTGCGCCTGCACATTCTGCTAGTCTGAGTCCGAGATTCTGCTGCTCTGAGACCCATATTCTCCTGGTCTTAGTTCCCACATTCTGCTGATCTGAGTCCCCACATTCGACTGGTCAGGGGCACCACATTCGGATAGTCTGAGTCCCACATTCTGCTTGTCTGAGCCCCCAGATTCGGCTGGTCAGACCTCCACATTCGGCTGGTCTGATTCCCCATATTCTGCTGGTCTGAGGCCACACATTCTGCTGGTCTGAGCCCCCAAATTCAGCTGGTCTGAGCCCCCACATTCGGCTGGTCTGAACCCCCATATCCTGCTGGTCTATGTGCCACATTCTGCTGGTCTACTTTCCACATGCTGCTGGTCTGAGTCCCTCATTCTGCTCGTCTGATCCGCACATTCTGCTGATCTGTGTGCCACATTCTGCTGGTCTAAGTCTCCACATTCTGCTGGTCTAAGTCCCCACATTCTGCTGGTCTGATTCCCACATTCAGCTGGTCTGAGTCCCACATTCTGCTGTTCTGTATCCCCAGAATCTGCTGGTCTGCGCCCACACATTCTACTGATCTGAGCTCCCACATTCTGCTGTTCTGAGTCCCCACATTCTGCTGTTCTGATTCCCCACATTCTGCTGGTCCGAGTCCCAAATTCTGCTGTTCTGTGGCCCACATTCTCTTGGTCTGAGTTCCTACATTCTGCTTCTCTGAGTCTCCACATTCTGCTGATCTGAGCCCCCACTTTCTCCTGGTCTGATCCCCCACATTCAACAGGTCTGGGCCCCCACATTCAGATGGTCGGAGTCCCACATTCTGCTGGTCTGAGTCCGCACATTCTGCTAGTAGGATTCCCAAATTCTGCAGGTCTGAGTTGCACATTCTGCTGGTCTGAGCCCACATATTGTGCTGATCTGATCCCCATATTCTGCTGCTCTGTTACCCACATCATGCAGGTCCGAATACCCACGTTCTGCTGGTCTGAGTCCCATATTCTGCTGGTCTGATCCCCCACATTCTGCTGGCTTTAGTCCCCACAGTTTGCTGGTCTGAGACCCCACATTCTGCTGGTCTGAGTTTAACAGTTTGCCGGTCTGAGCCCTACATTCTGGTGGTCTGAGTACCCAAATTCTAATGGTATGAGATCCCACATTCTGCTGATCTGAGTTGCACTTCTGCTGGGCTGAGTTGCACATTCTGCTGGTCTGAGTCCCCACATTCCGTTGGTCTGAGTCCCACATTCTGCTGGTCTGTTACCCACATTCTGCAGCTCCAAATACCCACGTTCTGCTGTTCTGAGTCCACACATTCTGCTGTTCTGAGTCCCCACATTCTGCTGGGCTGTGTCCCCACATTCTGCTGGGCTGTGTCCACAGATTCTGCTGGTCTGCGCCTGCACATGCTGCTAGTCTGAGTCCGACATTCTGCTACTCTGAGACCCACATTCTCCTGGTCTTAGTTCCCTCATTCTGCTGATCTGAGACCCCACATTCAATTTGTCAGGGCCCCCAATTTCGGATAGTCTGACTCCCACATTCTGCTGGTCTGAGCCCCAGATTCTGCTGTGCTGAATCCCCACATCCTGCTGCTTTGATACCCCACATTCTGCTGCTATGAGTCCCACATTCTCTTGGTCTGAGTCCCCAACTTCTGCTGATCTGAGACCCCACTTTCTCTTGGTCTGAGCCTCCATAGTCAACTGTTCTGGTCCCCAATATTCGGCTGGTCTGAGCCCCCACATTCAACTGGTCTGTGTCCCACATTCTGCTGGTCTGATTCCCACTTTCTCCTGCTCTGATATCCCACATTCAGCTCTTCTGAGCCCCCACATTTGGCTGGTCTGAGTCCAACATTGTGCAGGTCCAAATACCCACATTCTGCTGGTTGAGTCCCATATTCTGCTGCTCTGTTACCCACATTCTGCAGGTGCAAATACCCACATTCTGCTGGTCTGAGTCCCACATTCTGCTGCTATGTTACCCACATTCTGTAGGTCCAAAAACCCACAATCTGCTGGTCTGAGTTCCACAATCTGCTGGTCTGAGTCCCACATTCGGCGGGTCTGAGGCCCCACATTCTGCTGATTTGAGTCCCAACAGTTTGCTGACCTGAGACCCCACATTCTGCTGGTCTGAGTACCCAAATTCTAAGGGTATGAGATCCCACATTCTGCTGGCCTGTGTCCCACATTCTACTGGTCTGAGCCCCAACCTTCTACTGGTCTGAGTCCCACATTCTGCTGTTCTGAGTCCCCACATTCGGCTGGGCTGTGTCCACAGACTGCTGGTCCGCGCCTGCACATTCTGCTGGTCTGAGTCCGAGATTCTGCTGCTCTGAGACCCACATTCTCCTGGTCTTAGTTCCCACATTCTGCTGATCTGAGCCCCCACATTCAACTGGTCAGGGCCCCCACATTCGGATGTTCTGACTCCCACATTCTGCTGGTCTGAGGCCCAGATTCTGCTGGTCCTAGTCCACACCTTCTGCTGGCCTGATCTCAACATTCTGTTGGTCTGTGTCCCCAATTTCTGCTGGTCTGAGCCCGCACATTCAGCTGGTCTGAGCCCCCAAATTCGGCTGTTCTGAGCCCGCACATCCTGCTGCTCAGAGCCCCACATTCTGCTGGTCTGCGTCCCACATTCTCCTGGTCTGAGCCCCCACATTCTGCTGGTCTGAGCCCCCATATTCTGCTGCTCTGTTACCCACATCATGCAGGTCCGAATACCACATTCTGCTGGTCTGAGTCCCATATTCTGCCACTTTGTTACCCACATTCTGCAGGTGCAAATACCCACATTCTGCTGGTCTGAGTCCCCTATTCTGCTGGTCTGAGCCCCACATTCTGCTCCTCTCTTACCCACATTCTGTAGGTCCAAAAATCCACAATCTGCTGGTCTGATTCCCACATTCTACTGGCCTGAGTCCGACATTCTGCTGGTCTGAGTCCCCTATTTTGCTGCTCTGAGACCCACATTCTCCTGGTCTTAGTTCCAACATTCTGCTGATCTGAGCCCCCACATTCGACCGGTCAGGGGCACCACATTCGGATGTTCTGACTCCCACATTCTGCTGGTCTGAGCCCCAGATTCTGCAGGTCCTAGTCCACACATTCTGCTGGACTGATATCAACATTCTGTTGGTCTGTGTCCCCAATTTCTGCTGGTCTGAGTCCGCACAGGCTGGTCTGAACCCCAAATTCTGCTGCTCTGAGCCACTACATTCAGCTGTTCTGAGCCCCCACATTCTGCTGCTCTGAGCCCCCAGATTCTGCTGGTCTGAGTCCAACATTCTCCTGGTCTGAGTTCCCACATTTAGCTTATCTGAGTCAGCACATTCTGCTGGTCTGTGTCCCACATTCTGCTGTTCTGTGTCCCCACTTTCTGCTGGTCTGAATCCCATATTCTGCTTCTCTGAGTCCCACATTCTGCTGCTCTGCGTCTCAAATTCTGCTGGTCTGAGATCCACATTTTGCTGGTCTGTGTCCCCAGATTCTGCTCGTCTGTGCCCACACATTCTGCTGGTCTGAGCCCCCATATTCTCCTGGTCTGAGCCTCCACATTCTACTGGTCTGTGTACCCACATTCGGCTGGTTTGAGTCCCACATTCTGATGGTCTGAGTCCCGCATTCTGCTGGTGTGTGTCCACACATTCTACTGGTCTGAGTCCCACAATCTGCTTGTCTGTGTCTCCACTATCTGCTGGTCTGATTCCCACTTTCTCCTGTTCTGAGATCCCATTTCTGCTGCTCTGATCCCCAAAATTCTGCTGTTCTGAATCCCCAAATCGTGCTGATCTGAGCCCCCACATTCTGCTTCTCTGAGCCCCCACATTCTGCTGCTCTGCATCTCAAATTCTGCTGGTCTGAGACCCACTTTCTGCTGGTTTGTGTCCCCACATTCTGCTGGTCTGTGCCCTCCACATTCTGCTGGTCTAAGCCCCCACATTTTGCTGCCCTGAATCCACACATTCTGCTCGTCTGAGTCGCACATTCTGCTGGCCTGGGTTCCCAGATTCTGCCGGTCTGAGTCCCCATATCATGCTGGTCTGTGTCCCCACATTCTCCTGGTCTGCACCCACCACATTCTGCTGGTCCGAGTCCCCCACAATATGCTGCTCTCAACCCCCAAATTCTGCTGGTCTTAGCCCCCACATTCTACAGGTCTGAGCCCCCACATTTTCCTGGTCTGAATTCCCACATTCTGCTTGTCTGAGTCCCAAAATTCTGCTGGTCTGAGCCCCAGTTTCTCCTGGTCTGAGATCTCACATTCTGCTGATCTGAGCCCCACATTCTGGCTAGACTGAGTACCCAAATTCTCCTGATCTGACACCTCATATTCTGCTGGTCTGTGTCCCATATTCGGCTGGTCTGAGCCCCCATATTCAGCTGGTCTGAGTCCCCATATTCTTCTGGTCTGAGCCCCACTTTCTGCTGGTCTGATCGCTCCCATTCTGCTGGTCTGAGACCCCACATTCTTCTGGCCTGGGTCCTCCCATTCTGCTTGTATGTGTCCCTCATTCTGCTTGTCTGAGTCCCACATTCTGCTGGTCTGTGTCCCACATTCGGCTGGTCTGATCCCTCACATTCTGCTGGTCTGTGTCCAACATCCTGCTGTTCTGAGCCCCCATGTTCTGCTGTCTGTTACCCACATTCTGCTGGCCTGAGTCCCCACATTCTGCTGGTCTGTTACCCACATTGTGCTGCTCTGAGTCCCCACATTCTTCTATTCCTAGTCCCCATATTCTGCTCTTCTGAGTCACCACATTTTGCTGGTCTGTGTCCCCAGATTCTACTTGTCTGTGCCCACACATTCTGCTGGTCTGAGCCCCCATATTCTCCTGGTCTGAGCCTCCACATTCTACTGGTCTGTGTCCCCACATTCGTCTGATCTGAGTCCCACATTCTGCTGGACTGATTCCCACATTCTGCTGGTCTGAGTCCCTCACATTCTGCTGGTCTAAGACCCCACATTCTGCTGGTCTGTGTACCCACATTCGTCTGATCTGAGTCCCACATTCTGCTGGACTGATTCCCACATTCTGCTGGTCTAAGACCTCACATTCTGCTGGTCTGTGTCCACACATTCGGCTGGTTTGAGTCCCACATTCGGCTGCTCTGAGTCTCGTATTCTGCTGGTGTGTGTCCACACATTCTACTGGTCTGAGTCCCACAATCTGCTTGTCTGTGTCTCCACTTTCTGCTGGTCTGAGTCCCACATTCTGCTTGTCTGTGTCTCCACATTCTGCTGGTCTGATTCCCACTTTCTCCTGTTCTGAGATCCCATTTCTGCTGCTCTGAGCCCCCACATTCTGCTTCTCTGAGCCCCCACATTCTGCTGCTCTGCATCTCAAATTCTGCTGGTCTGAGACCCACAATCTGCTGGTCTGTGTCCCCACATTCTGCTGTTGTGCGCCCTCCACATTCTGCTGGTCTAAGCCCCCATCTTTTGCTACCCTAAATCCACGCATTCTGCTGGCCTGAGTCCCCACATTCATCCGGTCTGAGTCCCCCCTATCCTGCTGGCCTGTGTCCCCACATTCTGCTGGTCTGCACCCCCCACATTCTGCTAAACTGAGCCCCCAGTTTCTCCAGGTCTGAGATCTCACATTCTGCTGATCCGAGGCCCACATTTTGAATAGACTGAGTACCCAAATTCTCCTGATCTGAGACCCCATATTCCGTTGGTCTGTGTCCCACATTCGGCTGGTCTGAGCCCCCATATTCAACTGGTCTGTGTACCAATATTCAGCTGGTCTGATCCCCCATATTCAGCTGGTCTGAGTCCCCATATTCTGCTTGTCTGAGCCTCACATTCTGATTGTCTGATCGCCCACATTCTGCTGGCCTGAGAACCACATTCTGCTGGCCTGAGTCCTCACATTCTGCTTGTATCTGTCCCTCATTCTGCTGGTCTGTGTCCCACATTCTGCTGCTGTGAGTCCCCACATTCTGCTGGTCTGTGTCCCCACATTCTGCTGGTCTGTGTCGCCAGATCTAGCCGATCTGCACCCACACATTCTGCTGGTCTGAACCCCCATATTCAGCTCGTCTGAGTCCCCACATTCTGTTATTATTAGTCCCCACATTCTGCTGGACTGTGTACCCAGATTCTGCTGGTCTGAGTCCCACATTCTGCTGGTCTGAGCCCCCATATTCTCCTGGTCTGAGCCTCCACATTCTACTGGTCTGTGTACCCACATTCGGCTGATCTGAGTCCCACATTCTGCTGGTCTGATTCCCAATTTCTCCTGTTCTGAGATCCCATTTCTGCTGTTCTGAGCCCCCACATTCTGCTGTTCTGAATCCCCACATCCTGCTGCTCTGAGCCCCCACATTCTGCTTCTCTGAGCCCCCACATTCTGCTGCTCTGCATCTCAAATTCTGCTGGTCTGAGACCCACATTTTGCTGGTCTGTGTCCCCAGATTCTGCTCGTCTGTGCCCACACATTCTGCTGGTCTGAGCCCCCATATTCTCCTGGTCTGAGCCTCCACATTCTACTGGTCTGTGTACCCACATTTGGCTGGTTTGAGTCCCACATTCTGATGGTCTGAGTCCTGCATTCTGCTGGTGTGTGTCCACACATTCTGCTCGTCTGAGTCCCACAATCTGCTTGTCTGTGTCTCCACTTTCTGCTGGTCTGATTCCCAATTTCTCCTGTTTCTGAGATCCCATTTCTGCTGCTCTGAGCCCCCACATTCTGCTGTTCTGAATCCCCACATCCTGCTGTTCTGAGCCCCAAAATTCTGCTGTTCTGAATCCCCACATCCTGCTGCTCTGAGCCCCCACATCCTGCTGCTCTGAGCCCCCACATTCTGCTTCTCGGAGCCCCCACATTCTGCTTCTCTGAAACCCCACATTCTGCTTCTCTGGGCCCCCACATTCTGCTTCTCTGAGCCCCCACATCCTGCTGCTCTGAGCACCAACATTCTGCTTCTCTGAGCCCCCACATTCTGCTTCTCTGCATCTCAAATTCTGCTGGTCTGAGACTCACATTCTGCTGGTCCGTGTCCCCACATTCTGCTGGTCTGCGCCCTCCACATTCTGCTGGTCTAAGCCCCCACATTTTACTGCCCTAAATCCACACATTCTGCTGGTCTGAGTTGCACATTCTGCTGGCCTGAGTCCCCACATTCATCCAGTCTGAGTCCCCATATCCTGCTGGCCTGTGTCCCCCACATTCTCCTGGTCTGCACCCCCCACATTCTGCTGGTCTGCACCCTCCACATTCTGCTGGTCTAAGCCCCCACATTTTGCTGCCCTGAATCCACACATTCTGCTCGTCTGAGTCGCACATTCTGCTGGCCTGGGTTCCCAGATTCTGCCGGTCTGAGTCCCCCATATCCTGCTGGTCTGTGTCCCCACATTCTGCTGGTCTGCGCCCACCACATTCTGCTGGTCTGAGCGCCCACAATATGCTGCTCTCAACCCCAAATTCTGCTGGTCTTAGCCCCCACATTCTACAGGTCTGAGCCCCCACATTCTCCTAGTCTGAATTCCCACATTCTGCATGTCTGAGTCCCAACATTCTGCTGGTCTGTGTCCCCAGTTTCTCCTTGTTTGAGATCTCACATTCTGCTGATCTGAGCCCCACATTCTGGCTAGACTGAGTACCCAAATTCTCCTGATCTGACACCTCATATTCTGCTGGTCTGTGTCCCATATTCGGCTGGTCTGAGCCCCCATATTCAGCTGGTCTGAGTCCCCATATTCTTCTGGTCTGAGCCCCACATTCTGCTGGTCTGATCGCTCCCATTCTGCTGGTCTGAGACCCCACATTCTTCTGGCCTGGGTCCTTACATTCTGCTTGTATGTGTCCCTCATCCTGCTGTTCTGAGCCCCCATGTTCTGCTGGTCTGTTACCCACATTCTGCTGGCCTGAGTCCCCACATTCTGCTGGTCTGTTACCCACATTCTGCTGCTCTGAGTCCCCACATTCTTCTATTCCTAGTCCCCATATTCTGCTCTTCTGAGTCACCACATTTTGCTGGTCTGTGTCCCCAGATTCTACTTGTCTGTGCCCACACATTCTGCTGGTCTGAGCCCCCATATTCTCCTGGTCTGAGCCTCCACATTCTACTGGTCTGTGTACCCACATTCGTCTGATCTGAGTCCCACATTCTGCTGGACTGATTCCCACATTCTGCTGGTCTGAGTCCTCACATTCTGCTGGTCTAAGACCTCACATTCTGCTGGTCTGTGTCCACAAATTCGGCTGGTTTGAGTCCCACATTCTGCTGCTCTGAGTCCCGCATTCTGCTGGTGTGTGTCCACACATTCTACTGGTCTGAGTCCCACAATCTGCTTGTCTGTGTCTCCACTTTCTGCTGGTCTGAGTCCCACATTCTGCTTGTCTGTGTCTCCACATTCTGCTGGTCTGATTCCCACTTTCTCCTGCTCTGAGATCCCATTTCTGCTGCTCTGAGCCCCCACATTCTGCTTCTCTGAGCCCCCACATTCTGCTGCTCTGCATCTCAAATTCTGCTGGTCTGAGACCCACATTCTGCTGGTCTGTGTCCCCACATTCTGCTGGTGTGCGCCCTCCACATTCTGCTGGTCTAAGCCCCCACCTTTTGCTACCCTAAATCCATGCATTCTGCTGGCCTGAGTCCCCACATTCATCCGGTCTGAGTCCCCATATCCTGCTGGCCTGTGTCGCCACTTTCTGCTGGTCTGCACCCCCCACATTCTGCTAAACTGAGCCCCCAGTTTCTCCTGGTCTGAGATCTCACATTCTGCTGATCCGAGGCCCACATTCTGAATAGACTGAGTACCCAAATTCTCCTGATCTGAGACCCCATATTCCGCTGGTCTGTGTCCTACATTCGGCTGGTCTGAGCCCCCATATTCAACTGGTCTGTGTCCCCATATTCAGCTGGTCTGATCCCCCATATTCAGCTGGTCTGAGTCCCCATATTCTGCTTGTCTGAGCCCCACATTCTGATTGTCTGATCGCCCAAATTCTGCTGGCCTGAGAACCACATTCTGCTGGCCTGAGTCCTCACATTCTGCTTGTATCTGTCCCTCATTCTGCTGGTCTGTGTTCCACATTCGGCTTGTCTGAGCCCCCACATTCTGCTGGTCTGTGTCCAACGTTCTGCTGTTCTGAGCCCCCATGTTCTTCTGGTCTGTTACCCACATTCTGCTGCTGTGAGTCCCCACATTTTGCTCTTCTGAGACCCCACATTCTGCTGGTCTGTGTCTCCAGATCTAGCCGATCTGCACCCACACATTCTGCTGGTCTGAGCCCCCATATTCAGCTCGTCTGAGTCCCCACATTCTGTTATTATTAGTCCCCACATTCTGCTGGACTGTGTACCCAGATTCTGCTGGTCTGAGTCCCACATTCTGCTGGTCTGAGTCCCCACATTCTGCTGGTCTGTTACCCACATTCTGCTGCTCTGAGTCCCCACATTCTTCTATTCCTATCCCCATATTCTGCTCTTCTGAGTCACCACATTCTGCTGGTCTGAGCCCCCATATTCTCCTGGTCTGAGCCTCCACATTCTACTGGTCTGTGTACCCACATTCGGCTGATCTGAGTCCCACATTCTGCTGGTCTGATTCACAATTTCTCCTGTTCTGAGATCCCATTTCTGCTGCTCTGAGCTCCCACATTCTGCTGTTCTGAATCCCCACATCCTGCAGCTCTGAGCCCCCACATTCTGCTTCTCTGAGCCCCCACATTCTGCTGCTCTGCATCTCAAATTCTGCTGGTCTGAGATCCACATTTTGCTGGTCTGTGTCCCCAGATTCTGCTCGTCTGTGCCCACACATTCTGCTGGTCTGAGCCCCCATATTCTCCTGGTCTGAGCCTCCACATTCTACTGGTCTGTGTACCCACATTCGGCTGGTTTGAGTCCCACATTCTGATGGTCTGAGTCCCACATTCTGCTGGTGTGTGTCCACACATTCTACTGGTCTGAGTCCCACAATCTGCTTGTCTGTGTCTCCACTTTCTGCTGGTCTGATTCCCAATTTCTCCTGTTCTGAGATCCCATTTCTGCTGCTCTGAGCCCCCACATTCTGCTGTTCTGAATCCCCACATCCTGCTGCTCTGAGCCCCCACATCCTGCTGCTCTGAGCCCCCACATTCTGCTTCTCTGAGCCCCCACATTCTGCTTGTCTGTGTCTCCACTTTCTGCTGGTCTGATTCCCAATTTCTCCTGTTCTGAGATCCCATTTCTGCTGCTCTGATCCCCAAAATTCTGCTGTTCTGAATCCCCAAATCGTGCTGATCTGAGCCCCCACATTCTGCTTCTCTGAGCCCCCACATTCTGCTTCTCTGGGCCCCCACATTCTGCTTCTCTGAGCCCCCACATTCTGCTGCTCTGCATCTCAAATTCTGCTGGTCTGAGACCCACTTTCTGCTGCTCTGAGCCCCCACATTCTGCTTCTCTGAGCCCCCACATTCTGCTGCTCTGCATCTCAAATTCTGCTGGTCTGAGACCCACTTTCTGCTGGTTTGTGTCCCCACATTCTGCTGGTCTGTGCCCTCCACATTCTGCTGGTCTAAGCCCCCACATTTTGCTGCCCTGAATCCACACATTCTGCTGGCCTGGGTCCCCACATTCTGCCGGTCTGAGTCCCCATATCCTGCTGGTCTGTGTCCCCACATTCTCCTGGTCTGCACCCCCCACATTCTGCTGGTCCGAGGCCCCCCCAGTATGCTGCTCTCAACCCAAATTCTGCTGGTCTTAGCCCCCACATTCTACAGGTCTGAGTACCCACATTCTCCTGGTCTGAATTCCCACATTCTGCTTGTCTGAGTCCCAAAATTCTGCTGGTCTGAGCCCCCAGTTACTGCTGGTCTGAGATCTCACATTCTGCTGATCTGAGCCCCACATTCTGGCTAGACTGAGTACCCAAATTCTCCTGATCTGACACCTCATATTCGGCTGGTCTGTGTCCCATATTCGGCTGGTCTGAGCCCCCATATTCAGCTGGTCTGAGAGCCCATATTCTTCTGGTCTGAGCCCCACATTCTGCTGGTCTGATCGCTCCCATTCTGCTGGTCTGAGACCCCACATTCTTCTGGCCTGGGTCCTCACATTCTGCTTGTATGTGTCCCTCATTCTGCTTGTCTGAGTCCCACATTCTGTTGGTCTGTGTCCCACATTCGGCTGGTCTGTTCCCTCATGTTCTGCTGGTCTGTGTCCAACATTCTGCTGTTCTGAGCCCCCATGTTCTGCTGGTCTGTTACCCACATTCTGCTTGTCTGAGTCCCCACATTCTGCTGGTCTGTTACCCACATTCTGCTGGCCTGTTACCCACATTGTGCTGCTCTGAGTCCCCACATTCTTCTATTCCTAGTCCCCATATTCTGCTCTTCTGAGTCACCACATTTTGCTGGTCTGTGTCCCCAGATTCTACTTGTCTGTGCCCACACATTCTGCTGGTCTGAGCCCCCATATTCTCCTGGTCTGAGCCTCCACATTCTACTGGTCTGTGTACCCACATTCTGCTGATCTGAGTCCCACATTCTGCTGGACTGATTCCCACATTCTGCTGGTCTAAGACCTCACATTCTGCTGGTCTAAGACCTCACATTCTGCTGGTCTAAGACCTCACATTCTGCTGGTCTGTGTCCACACATTCGGCTGGTTTGAGTCCCACATTCTGCTGCTCTGAGTCTCGCATTCTGCTGGTGTGTGTCCACACATTCTACTGGTCTGAGTCCCACAGTCTGCTTGTCTGTGTCTCCACTTTCTGCTGGTCTGAGTCCCACATTCTGCTTGTCTGTGTCTCCACATTCTGCTGGTCTGATTCCCACTTTCTCCTGTTCTGAGATCCCATTTCTGCTGCTCTGAGCCCCCACATTCTGCTTCTCTGAGCCCCCACATTCTGCTGCTCTGCATCTCAAATTCTGCTGGTCTGAGACCCACAATCTGCTGGTCTGTGTCCCCACATTCTGCTGGTGTGTGCCCTCCACATTCTGCTGGTCTAAGCCCCCACCTTTTGCTACCCTAAATCCACGCATTCTGCTGGCCTGAGTCCCCACATTCATCCGGTCTGAGTCCCCATATCCTGCTGGCCTGTGTCCCCACATTCTGCTGGTCTGCACCCCCCACATTCTGCTAAACTGAGCCCCCAGTTTCTCCTGGTCTGAGATCTCACATTCTGCTGATCCGAGGCCCACATTTTGAATAGACTGAGTACCCAAATTCTCCTGATCTGAGACCCCATATTCCGTTGGTCTGTGTCCCACATTCGGCTGGTCTGATCCCCCATATTCAGCTGGTCTGAGTCCCCATATACTGCTTGTCTGAGCCTCACATTCTGATTGTCTGATCGCCCACATTCTGCTGGCCTGAGTCCTCACATTCTGCTTGTATCTGTCCCTCATTCTGCTGGTCTGTGTCCCACATTCTGCTGCTGTGAGTCCCCACATTCTGCTCTTCTGAGTCCCCACATTCTGCTGGTCTGTGTCCCCACATTCTGCTGGTCTGTGTCCCCACATTCTGCTGGTCTGTGTCGCCAGATCTAGCCGATCTGCACCCGCACATTCTGCTGCTCTGAACCCCCATATTCAGCTCGTCTGGTCCCCACATTCTGTTATTATTAGTCCCCACATTCTGCTGGACTGTGTACCCAGATTCTGCTGCTCTGAGTCCCACATTCTGCTGCTCTGAGTCCCCACATTCTTCTATTCCTAGTCCCCATATTCTGCTCTTCTGAGTCACCACATTCTGCTGGTCTGAGTCCCCACATTCTGCTGGTCTGTTACCCACATTCTGCTGCTCTGAGTCCCCACATTCTTCTATTCCTAGTCCCCATATTCTGCTCTTCTGAGTCACCACATTCTGCTGGTCTGAGTCCCCACATTCTGCTGGTCTGTTACCCACATTCTGCTGGTCTGAGTCCCCACATTCTGCTGGTCTGTTACCCACATTCTGCTGCTCTGAGTCCCACATTCTTCTATTCCTAGTCCCCATATTCTGCTCTTCTGAGTCACCACATTTTGCTGGTCTGTGTCCCCAGATTCTACTTGTCTGTGCCCACACATTCTGCTGGTCTGAGCCCCCATATTCTCCTGGTCTGAGCCTCCACATTCTACTGGTCTGTGTACCCACATTCGTCTGATCTGAGTCCCACATTCTGCTGGACTGATTCCCACATTCTGCTGGTCTGAGTCCTCACATTCTGCTGGTCTAAGACCTCACATTCTGCTGGTCTGTGTCCACACATTCGGCTGGTTTGAGTCCCACATTCTGCTGCTCTGAGTCCCGCATTCTGCTGGTGTGTGTCCACACATTCTACTGGTCTGAGTCCCCATATTCTGCTGGTCTGAGCCTCCACATTCTACTGGTCTGTGTACCCACATTTGGCTGGTTTGAGTCCCACATTCTGATGGTCTGAGTCCTGCATTCTGCTGGTGTGTGTCCACACATTCTGCTCGTCTGAGTCCCACAATCTGCTTGTCTGTGTCTCCACTATCTGCTGGTCTGATTCCCACTTTCTCCTGTTCTGAGATCCCATTTCTGCTGCTCTGAGCCCCAAAATTCTGCTGTTCTGAATCCCCACATCCTGCTGCTCTGAGCCCCCACATCCTGCTGCTCTGAGCCCCCACATCCTGCTGCTCTGAGCCCCCACATTCTGCTTCTCTAAGCCCCCACATTCTGCTTCTCTGAAACCCCACATTCTGCTTCTCTGAGCCCCCACATTCTGCTTCTCTGCATCTCAAATTCTGCTGGTCTGAGACTCACATTCTGCTGGTCCGTGTCCCCACATTCTGCTGGTCTGCGCCCTCCACATTCTGCTGGTCTATGCCCCCACATTTTACTACCCTAAATCCACACATTCTGCTGGTCTGAGTTGCACATTCTGCTGGCCTGAGTCCCCACATTCATCCAGTCTGAGTCCCCATATCCTGCTGGCCTGTGTCCCCACATTCTCCTGGTCTGTGCCCTCCACATTCTGCTGGTCTGCACCCTCCACATTCTGCTGGTCTAAGCCCCCACATTTTGCTGCCCTGAATCCACACATTCTGCTGGTCTGAGTCGCACATTCTGCTGGCCTGAGTTCCCAGATTCTGCCGGTCTGAGTCCCCATATCCTGCTGGTCTGTGTCCCCACATTCTGCTGGTCTGCGCCCCTCACATTCTGCTGGTCTGAGCGCCCACAATATGCTGCTCTCAACCCCCAAATCCTGCTGGTCTGAGCCCCCACATTCTCCTAGTCTGAATTCCCACATTCTGCATGTCTGAGTCCCAACATTCTGCTGGTCTGTGTCCCCAGTTTCTCCTTGTCTGACATCTCACATTCTGCTGATCTGAGCCCCACATTCTGGCTAGACTGAGTACCCAAATTCTCCTGATCTGACACCTCATATTCTGCTGGTCTGTGTCCCATATTCGGCTGGTCTGAGCCCCCATATTCAGCTGGTCTGAGTCCCCATATTCTTCTGGTCTGAGCCCCACATTCTGCTGGTCCGATCGCTCCCATTCTGCTGGTCTGAGACCCCACATTCTTCTGGCCTGGGTCCTCACATTCTGCATGTATGTGTCCCTCATTCTGCTTGTCTGAGTCCCACATTCTGCTGGTCTGTGTCCCACATTCGGCTGGTCTGATCCCTCACATTCTGCTGGTCTGTGTCCAACATCCTGCTGTTCTGAGCCCCCATGTTCTGCTGGTCTGTTACCCACATTCTGCTGGCCTGAGTCCCCACATTCTGCTGGTCTGTTACCCACATTCTGCTGGCCTGAGTCCCCACATTCTGCTGGTCTGTTACCCACATTCTGCTTCTCTGAGTCCCCACATTCTTCTATTCCTAGTCCCCATATTCTGCTCTTCTGAGTCACCACATTTTGCTGGTCTGTGTCCCCAGATTCTACTTGTCTGTGCCCACACATTCTGCTGGTCTGAGCCCCCATATTCTCCTGGTCTGAGCCTCCACATTCTACTGGTCTGTGTCCCCACATTCGTCTGATCTGAGTCCCACATTCTGCTGGACTGATTCCCACATTCTGCTGGTCTGAGTCCTCACATTCTGCTGGTCTAAGACCTCACATTCTGCTGGTCTGTGTCCACACATTCGGCTGGTTTAAGTCCCACATTCTGCTGCTCGGAGTCCCGTATTCAGCTGGTGTGTGTCCACACATTCTACTGGTCTGAGTCCCACAATCTGCTTGTCTGTGTCTCCACTTTCTGCTGGTCTGAGTCCCACATTCTGCTTGTCTGTGTCTCCACATTCTGCTGGTCTGATTCCCACTTTCTCCTGTTCTGAGATCCCATTTCTGCTGCTCTGAGCCCCCAAATTCTGCTTCTCTGAGCCCCCACATTCTGCTGCTCTGCATCTCAAATTCTGCTGGTCTGAGACCCACATTCTGCTGGTCTGTGTCCCCACATTCTGCTGGTGTGCGCCCTCCACATTCTGCTTGTCTAAGCCCCCACCTTTTGCTACCCTAAATCCACGCATTCTGCTGGCCTGAGTCCCCACATTCATCCGGTCTGAGTCCCCATATCCTGCTGGCCTGTGTCCCCACATTCTGCTGGTCTGCACCCCCCACATTCTGCTAAACTGAGCCCCCAGTTTCTCCTGGTCTGAGATCTCACATTCTGCTGATCCGAGGCCCACATTCTGAATAGACTGAGTACCCAAATTCTCCTGATCTCCTGAGACCCCATATTCCTCTGGTCTGTGTCCCACATTCGGCTGGTCTGAGCCCCCATATTCAACTGGTCTCTGTCCCCATATTCAGCTGGTCTGATCCCCCATATTCAGCTGGTCTGAGTCCCCATATTCTGCTTGTCTGAGCCCCACATTCTGATTGTCTGATCGCCCAAATTCTGCTGGCCTGAGAACCACATTCTGCTGGCCTGAGTCCTCACATTCTGCTTGTATCTGTCCCTCATTCTGCTGGTCTGTGTCCCACATTCGGCTGGTCTGAGCACCCACATTCTGCTGGTCTGTGTCCAACGTTCTGCTGCTCTGAGCCTCCATGTTCTTCTGGTCTGTAACCCACATTCTGCTGCTGTGAGTCCCCACATTCTGCTGGTCTGTGTCGCCAGATCTAGCCGATCTGCACCCGCACATTCTGCTGGTCTGAGCCCCCATATTCAGCTCATCTGAGTCCCCACATTCTGTTATTATTAGTCCCCACATTCTGCTGGACTGTGTACCCAGATTCTGCTGGTCTGTGTCCCACATTCTGCTGGTCTGAGTCCCACATTCTGCTGGTCTGAGTCCCCACATTCTGCTGGTCTGTTACCCACATTCTGCTGCTCTGAGTCCCCACATTCTTCTATTCCTATCCCCATATTCTGCTCTTCTGAGTCACCACATTTTGCTGGTCTGTGTCCCCAGATTCTGCTCGTCTGCGCCCACACATTCTGCTATTCTGAGCCCCCATATTCTCCAGGTCTGAGCCTCCACATTCTACTGGTCTGTGTACCCACATTCGGCTGATCTGAGTCCCACATTCTGCTGGTCTGATTCACAATTTCTCCTGTTCTGAGATCCCATTTCTGCTGCTCTGAGCCCCCACATTCTGCTGTTCTGAATCCCCACATCCTGCTGCTCTGAGCCCCCACATTCTGCTGCTCTGAGCCCCCACATTCTGCTGCTCTGCATCTCAAATTCTGCTGGTCTGAGATCCACATTTTGCTGGTCTGTGTCCCCACATTCGGCTGCTCTGAGTCCCGCATTCTGCTGGTGTGTGTCCACACATTCTACTCGTCTGAGTCCCACAATCTGCTTGTCTGTGTCTCCACTTTCTGCTGGTCTGATTCCCAATTTCTCCTGTTCTGAGATCCCATTTCTGCTGCTCTGTTCCCCAAAATTCTGCTGTTCTGAATCCCCAAATCGTGCTGATCTGAGCCCCCACATCCTGCTGCTCTGAGCCCCCACATCCTGCTGCTCTGAGCCCCCACATTTTGCTGCCCTGAATCCACACATTCTGCCGGTCTGAGTCCCCATATCCTGCTGGTCTGTGTCCCCACATTCTCCTGGTCTGCACCCCCCACATTCTGCTGGTCCGAGTCCCCACATTTTCCTGGTCTGAATTCCCACATTCTGCTTGTCTGAGTCCCAAAATTCTGCTGGTCTGAGCCCCCAGTTACTCCTGGTCTGAGATCTCACATTCTGCTGGTCTGAGCCCCACATTCTGGCTAGACTGAGTACCCAAATTCACCTGATCTGAGACCCCATATTCCGCTGGTCTGTGTCCCACATTCAGCTGGTCTGAGCCCCCATATTCAGCTGGTCTGAGTCCCCATATTCTGCATGTCTGAGTCCCCAAATTCTGCTGGTCGAGACCCCCACATTCTGCTGGCCTGGGTCCTCACATTCTGCTTGAATGTGTCCCTCATTCTGCTCATCTGATCCCCAGATTCTGCTGGTCTGATTCCCACATTATGCTGGTCTGAGTCTCCACTTTCTGCTGGTCTGTGTCCCCACATACTCCTGGTCTGAGTCCCACATTCTGTTGGTCTGAGTCCCCACATTCTGCTGGTCTGTGTCCCAGATTCTGCTGGCCTGCGCCCGCAAATTCTGCTGTTCTGAGCACCCATATTCTCCTGCTCTGTGCCCCCACATCCAGCTGGTCTGAGTCCCCATTAACTGCTAGTCTGAGTCCCACATTCTTATGGTCTGATCCCCACATTCTGATGGTCTGAGTCCTATATACTGCTGGTCAGTGTCCCCATATTCTGTTGGTCTGAGTCCCACATTCTGCTGGTCTGAGTCCCACATTCTGCTGGTCTGAGATTCCACATTCTGCTGCTCTGAATCCCCACATTCTGCTGGTCTGTGACCCACATTCGGCTGGTCTGAGTCCCCACATTCTGCTGGTCTGTGTCCGAAATTCTACTGTTCTGTCCCCCCATGTTCTGCTGGTCTGAATACGCACATTCTGCTGGTCTGAGTCCCCACATTCTGCTGGTCTGTTACCCACATTCTGCTGCTCTGAGTCCCAAAATCTGATATTATCAGTCCACACATTCTGCTCTTCTGAGTCCCCACATTGTGCTGGTCTGTGTTTCCAGATCCTGCTGGTCTGCGCCCGCACATTCTGCTAGTCTGAGCCCCCATATTCTCCTGGTCTGAGCCTTCACGTTCTACTGGTCTGTGTCCCCACATTCTGCTGGACTGAGTCCCTCATTTTGCTCGTCTGATCCCCAAATTCTGCTGGTCTGATTCCCACATTATGCTGGTCTGAGTCTCCACTTTCTGCTGGTCTGTGTCCCCACATTCTCATGCTCTGAGTCCCACATTCTGCTGGTGTGGGTCCCCATTTTCTGATGGTCTGATTCGCACTTTCTGCTGGTCTGAGTCCCCTCATTCTGCTTGTCTGAGTCCCACATTCTGCTGGTCTGTGTTCCACATTCGGCTGGTCTGATCCCTCACATTCTGATGGTCTGTGTCCAACATTCTGCTGTTCTGAGCCCCCATGTTCTGCTGGTCTCTTACCCACATTCTGCTGGTCTGATTCCCCACATTCTGCTGGTCTGTTACCCACATTCTGCTGCTCTGAGTCCCCACATTCTTCTATTCCTAGTCCCCATATTCTGCTCTTCTGAGTCACCACATTTTGCTGGTCTGTGTCCCCAGATTCTGCTCGTCTGCGCCCACACATTCTGCTGGTCTGAGCCCCCATATTCTCCAGGTCTGAGCCTCCACATTCTACTGGTCTCTGTACCCACATTCGGCTGATCTGAGTCCCACATTCTGCTGGACTGATTCCCACATTCTGCTGGTCTGAGTCCTCACATTCTGCTGGTCTAAGACCCCACATTCTGCTGGTCTGTGTCCCCACATTCGGCTGGTGTGTGTCCACACATTCTACTGGTCTGAGTCCCACAATCTGCTTGTCTGTGTCTCCACATTCTGCTGGTCTGATTCCCAATTTCTCCTGTTCTGAGATCCCATTTCTGCTGCTCTGATCCCCCACATTCTGCTTCTCTGAGCCCCCACATTCTGCTGCTCTGCATCTCAAATTCTGCTGGTCTGAGACCCACATTCTGCTGGTCTGTGTCCCAACATTCTTCTGGTCTGCGCCCCCCACATTCTGCTGGTCCGAGTCCCCCACAATATGCTGCTCTCACCCCAAATTCTACTGGTCTTAGCCCCCACATTGTACAGGTCTGAGACCCCACATTTTCCTGGTCTGAATTCCCACATTCTGCTTGTCTGAGTCCCAAAATTCTGCTGGTCTGAGCCCCCAGAATCTCCTGGTCTGAGATCTCACATTCTGCTGATCTGAGCCTCACATTCTGGCTAGACTGAGTACCCAAATACTCCTGATCTGAGACCCCATATTCCTCTGGTCTGTGTCCCACATTCAGCTGGTCTGAGCCCCCATATTCAGCTGGTCTGAGTCCCCATATTCTGCATGTCTGAGTCCCCACATTCTGCAGGCCTGGGTCCTCACATTCTGCTTGAATGTGTCCCTCATTCTGCTTGTCTGAGTCTCACATTCTGCTGATCTGAGCCCCACATTCTGGCTAGACTGAGTAGCCAAATTCTCCTGATCTGAGACCCCACATTCAGCTGGTCTGAACCTCCATATTCAGCTGGTCTGAGTCCCCATATTCTGCATGTCTGAGTCCCCAAATTCTGCTGGTCGAGACCCCACATTCTGCTGGCCTGGGTCCTCACATTCTGCTTGAATGTGTCCCTCATTCTGCTCATCTGATCCCCAGATTCTGCTGGTCTGATTCCCACATTATGCTGGTCTGTGTCCCAGATTCTGCTGGCCTGCGCCCGCAAATTCTGCTGTTCTGAGCACACATATTCTCCTGCTCTGTGCCCCGACATCCAGCTGGTCTGAGTCCGCATTAACTGCTAGTCTGAATCCCACATTCTTATGGTCTGATTCCCACATTCTGATGGTCTGAGTCCTATATACTGCTGGTCAGAGTCCCCATATTCTGTTGGTCTGAGTCCCACATTCTGCTGGTCTGAGTCCCACATTCTGCTGGTCTGAGTCCCACATTCTGCTGCTCTGTGTCCCCACATTCTGATGGTCTGAGTCCCACATTCTGCTGCTCTGTGTCCCCACTTTCTGCTGGTCTAATTCCCACTTTCTCCTGGTCAGAGATTCCACATTCTGCTGCTCTGAATCCCCACATTCTGCTGGTCTGAGCCCCCATATTCTCCTGGTCTGAATCCCCACATTCTGCTGCTCTGAATCCCCACATTCTGCTGGTCTGAGCCCCCACATTCTGCTGGTCTGTTACCCACATTCTGCTGCTCTGAGTCCCAAAATCTGATATTATCAGTCCACACATTCTGCTCTTCTGAGTCCACACATTGTGCAGGTCTGTGTTTCCAGATCCTGCTGGTCTGCGCCCACACATTCTGCTAGTCTGAGCCCCCATATTCTCCTGGTCTGAGCCTTCACATTCTACCTGTCTGTGTCCCCACATTCGGCTGCACTGAGTCCCTCATTTTGCTCGTCTGATCCCCAGATTCTGCTGGTCTGATTTCACATTATGCTGGTCTGAGTCTCCACTTTCTGCTGGTCTGTGTCCCCACATTCTCATGCTCTGAGTCCCACATTCTGCTGGTGTGGGTCCCCATTTTCTGATGGTCTGATTTGCACTTTCTGCTGGTCTGAGTCCCCTCATTCTGCTTGTCTGAGTCCCACATTCTGCTGGTCTGTGTTCCACATTCGGCTGGTCTGATCCCTCACATTCTGATGGTCTGTGTCCAACATTCTGCTGTTCTGAGCCCCCATGTTCTGCTGGTCTGTGTCCAACATTCTGCTTGTCTGGGTCCTCACATTCTGCTTGTATGTGTCCCTCATTCTGCTTGTCTGAGTCCCACATTCTGCTGGTCTGTGTTCCACATTCGGCTGGTCTGATCCCTCACATTCTGATGGTCTGTGTCCAACATTCTGCTGTTCTGAGCCCCCATGTTCTGCTGGTCTCTTACGCACATTCTGCTGGTCTGAGTCACCACATTCTGCTGGTCTGTTACCCACATTTTGCTGCTCTGAGTACCCACATTCTTCTATTCCTAGTCCCCATTTTCTGCTCTTCTGAGTCACCATATTTTGCTGGTCTGTGTCCCCAGATTCTGCTCGTCTGCGCCCACACATTCTGCTGGTCTGAGCCCCCATATTCTGCTGGTCTGAGCCTCCACATTCTACTGGTCTGTGTACCCACATTCGGCTGATCTGAGTCCCACATTCTGCTGGTCTGATTCACAATTTCTCCTGTTCTGAGATCCCATTTCTGCTGTTCTGAGCCCCCACATTCTGCTGGTCTGAATCCCCACATCCTGCTGCTCTGAGCCCCCACATTCTGCTTCTCTGAGCCCCCACATTCTGCTGCTCTGAGCTCCCACATTCTGCTTCTCTGAGCTCCCACATTCTGCTGCTCTGAGCCCCCACATTCTGCTTCTCTGAGCTCCCACATTCTGCTGCTCTGCATCTCAAATTCTGCTGGTCTGAGACCCACATTTTGCTGGTCTGTGTCCCCAGATTCTGCTGGTGTGTGTCCACACATTCTACTGGTCTGAGCCCCCATATTCTCCTGGTCTGAGCCTCCACATTCTACTGGTCTGTGTACCCACATTCGGCTGGTTTGAGTCCCACATTCTGATGGTCTGAGTCCTGCATTCTGCTGGTGTGTGTCCACGCATTCTACTGGTCTGAGTCCCACAATCTGCTTGTCTGTGTCTCCACTTTCTGCTGGTCTGATTCCCAATTTCTCCTGTTCTGAGATCCCTTTTCTGCTGCTCTGAGCCCCAAAATTCTGCTGTTCTGAATCCCCACATCCTGCTGCTCTGAGCCCCCACATCCTGCTGCTCTGAGCCCCCACATTCTGCTTCTCTGGGCCCCCACATTCTGCTTCTCTGAAACCCCACATTCTGCTTCTCTGAGCCCCCACATTCTGCTGCTCTGAGCACCAACATTCTGCTTCTCTGAGCCCCCACATTCTGCTTCTCTGCATCTCAAATTCTGCTGGTCTGAGACTCACATTCTGCTGGTCCGTGTCCCCACATTCTGCTGGTCTGCGCCCTCCACATTCTGCTGGTCTAAGCCCCCACATTTTACTGCCCTAAATCCACACATTCTGCTGGTCTGAGTTGCACATTCTGCTGGCCTGAGTCCCCACATTCATCCAGTCTGAGTCCCCATATCCTGCTGGCCTGTGTCCCCACATTCTGCTGGTCTGCACCCTCCACATTCTGCTGGTCTAAGCCCCCACATTTTACTGCCCTAAATCCACACATTCTACTGCTCTGAGTCGCACATTCTGCTGGCCTGAGTTCCCAGATTCTGCCGGTCTGAGTCCCCATATCCTGCTGGTCTGTGTCCCCACATTCTGCTGGTCTGCGCCCCTCACATTCTGCTGGTCTGAGCGCCCACAATATGCTGCTCTCAACCCCCAAATTCTGCTGGTCTTAGCCCCCACATTCTCCTAGTCTGAATTCCCACATTCTGCATGTCTGAGTCCCAACATTCTGCTGGTCTGTGTCCCCAGTTTCTCCTTGTCTGAGATCTCACATTCTGCTGATCTGAGCCCCACATTCTGGCTAGACTGAGTACCCAAATTCTCCTGATCTGACACCTCATATTCTGCTGGTCTGTGTCCCATATTCGGCTGGTCTGAGCCCCCATATTCAGCTGGTCTGAGTCCCCATATTCTTCTGGTCTGAGCCCCACATTCTGCTGGTCCGATCGCTCCCATTCTGCTGGTCTGAGACCCCACATTCTTCTGGCCTGGGTCCTCACATTCTGCTTGTATGTGTCCCTCATTCTGCTTGTCTGAGTCCCACATTCTGCTGGTTTGTGTCCCACATTCGGCTGGTCTGATCCCTCAAATTCTGCTGGTCTGTGTCCAACATCCTGCTGTTCTGAGCCCCCATGTTCTGCTGGTCTGTTACCCACATTCTGCTGGCCTGAGTCCCCACATTCTGCTGGTCTGTTACCCACATTCTGCTGCTCTGAATCCCACATTCTTCTATTCCTAGTCCCCATATTCTGCTCTTCTGAGTCACCACATTTTGCTGGTCTGTGTCCCCAGATTCTACTTGTCTGTGCCCACACATTCTGCTGGTCTGAGCCCCCATATTCTCCTGGTCTGAGCCTCCACATTCTACTGGTCTGTGTACCCACATTCGTCTGATCTGAGTCCCACATTCTGCTGGACTGATTCCCACATTCTGCTGGTCTGAGTCCTCACATTCTGCTGGTCTAAGACCTCACATTCTGCTGGTCTGTGTCCACACATTCGGCTGGTTTGAGTCCCACATTCTGCTGCTCTGAGTCCCGCATTCTGCTGGTGTGTGTCCACACATTCTACTGGTCTGTGTCCCACAATCTGCTTGTCTGTGTCTCCACTTTCTGCTGGTCTGAGTCCCACATTCTGCTTGTCTGTGTCTCCACATTCTGCTGGTCTGATTCCCACTTTCTCCTGTTCTGAGATCCCATTTCTGCTGCTCTGAGCCCCCAAATTCTGCTTCTCTGAGCCCCCACATTCTGCTGCTCTGCATCTCAAATTCTGCTGGTCTGAGACCCACATTCTGCTGGTCTGTGTCCCCACATTCTGCTGGTGTGCGCCCTCCATTCTGCTGGTCTAAGCCCCCACCTTTTGCTACCCTAAATCCACGCATTCTGCTGGCCTGAGTCCCCACATTCATCCGGTCTGAGTCCCCATATCCTGCTGGCCTGTGTCCCCACATTCTGCTGGTCTGCACCCCCCACATTCTGCTAAACTGAGTCCCCAGTTTCTCCTGGTCTGAGATCTCACATTCTGCTGATCCGAGGCCCACATTCTGAATAGACTGAGTACCCAAATTCTCCTGATCTCCTGAGACCCCATATTCCTCTGGTCTGTGTCCCACATTCGGCTGGTCTGAGCCCCCATATTCAACTGGTCTCTGTCCCCATATTCAGCTGGTCTGATCCCCCATATTCAGCTGGTCTGAGTCCCCATATTCTGCTTGTCTGAGCCCCACATTCTGATTGTCTGATCGCCCAAATTCTGCTGGCCTGAGAACCACATTCTGCTGGCCTGAGTCCTCACATTCTGCTTGTATCTGTCCCTCATTCTGCTGGTCTGTGTCCCACATTCGGCTGGTCTGAGCACCCACATTCTGCTGGTCTGTGTCCAACGTTCTGCTGTTCTGAGCCTCCATGTTCTTCTGGTCTGTTACCCACATTCTGCTGCTGTGAGTCCTCACATTCTGCTGGTCTGTGTCCCCCAGATCTAGCCGATCTGCACCCACACATTCTGCTGGTCTGAGCCCCCATATTCAGCTCGTCTGAGTCCCCACATTCTGTTATTATTAGTCCCCACATTCTGCTGGACTGTGTACCCAGATTCTGCTCGTCTGAGTCCCACATTCTGCTGGTCTGAGTCCCCACATTCTGCTGGTCTGTTACCCACATTCTGCTGCTCTGAGTCCCCACATTCTTCTATTCCTATCCCCATATTCTGCTCTTCTGAGTCACCACATTCTGCTGGTCTGAGCCCCCATATTCTCCTGGTCTGAGCCTCCACATTCTACTGGTCTGTGTACCCACATTCGGCTGATCTGAGTCCCACATTCTGCTGGTCTGATTCACAATTTCTCCTGTTCTGAGATCCCATTTCTGCTGCTCTGAGCCCCCACATTCTGCTGTTCTGAATCCCCACATCCTGCTTCTCTGAGCCCCCACATTCTGCTGCTCTGCATCTCAAATTCTGCTGGTCTGAGATCCACATTTTGCTGGTCTGTGTCCCCACATTCGGCTGCTCTGAGTCCTGCATTCTGCTGGTGTGTGTCCACACATTCTACTCGTCTGAGTCCCACAATCTGCTTGTCTGTGTCTCCACTTTCTGCTGGTCTGATTCCCAATTTCTCCTGTTCTGAGATCCCATTTCTGCTGCTCTGTTCCCCAAAATTCAGCTGTTCTGAATCCCCAAATCGTGCTGATCTGAGCCCCCACATCCTGCTGCTCTGAGCCCCCACATTCTGCTGCTCTGCATCTCAAATTCTGCTGGTCTGAGACCCACTTTCTGCTGGTTTGTGTCCCCACATTCTGCTGGTCTGTGCCCTCCACATTCTGCTGGTCTAAGCCCCCACATTTTGCTGCCCTGAATCCACACATTCTGCTGGCCTGGGTCCCCACATTCTGCCGGTCTGAGTCCCCATATTCTGCTGGTCTGTGTCCCCACATTCTTCTGGTCTGCACCCCCCACATTCTGCTGGTCCGAGTCCCCACATTTTCCTGGTCTGAATTCCCACATTCTGCTTGTCTGAGTCCCAAAATTCTGCTGGTCTGAGCCCCCAGTTACTCCTGGTCTGAGATCTCACATTCTGCTGGTCTGAGCCCCACATTCTGGCTAGACTGAGTACCCAAATTCTCCTGATCTGAGACCCCATATTCCGCTGGTCTGTGTCCCACATTCAGCTGGTCTGAGCCCCCATATTCAGCTGGTCTGAGTCCCCATATTCTGCATGTCTGAGTCCCCAAATTCTGCTGGTCGAGACCCCCACATTCTGCTGGCCTGGGTCCTCACATTCTGCTTGAATGTGTCCCTCATTCTGCTCATCTGATCCCCAGATTCTGCTGGTCTGATTCCCACATTATGCTGGTCTGAGTCTCCACTTTCTGCTGGTCTGTGTCCCCACATACTCCTGGTCTGAGTCCCACATTCTGTTGGTCTGAGTCCCCACATTCTGCTGGTCTGTGTCCCAGATTCTGCTGGCCTGCGCCCGCAAATTCTGCTGTTCTGAGCACCCATATTCTCCTGCTCTGTGCCCCCACATCCAGCTGGTCTGAGTCCCCATTAACTGCTAGTCTGAGTCCCACTTTCTTATGGTCTGATCCCCACATTCTGATGGTCTGAGTCCTATATACTGCTGGTCAGTGTCCCCACATTCTGCTGGTCTGTGACCCACATTCGGCTGGTCTGAGCCCCCACATTCTGCTGGTCTGTGTCCAAAATTCTACTGTTCTGTCCCCCCATGTTCTGCTGGTCTGAATACGCACATTCTGCTGGTCTGAGTCCCCACATTCTGCTGGTCTGTTACCCACATTCTGCTGCTCTGAGTCCCAAAATCTGATATTATCAGTCCACACATTCTGCTCTTCTGAGTCCCCACATTGTGCTGGTCTGTGTTTCCAGATCCTGCTGGTCTGCGCCCGCACATTCTGCTAGTCTGAGCCCCCATATTCTCCTGGTCTGAGCCTTCACGTTCTACTGGTCTGTGTCCCCACATTCTGCTGGACTGAGTCCCTCATTTTGCTCGTCTGATCTCCAAATTCTGCTGGTCTGATTCCCACATTATGCTGGTCTGTGTCTCCACTTTCTGCTGGTCTATGTCCCCACATTCTCATGCTCTGAGTCCCACATTCTGCTGGTGTGGGTCCCCATTTTCTGATGGTCTGATTCGCACTTTCTGCTGGTCTGAGTCCCCTCATTCTGCTTGTCTGAGTCCCACATTCTGCTGGTCTGTGTTCCACATTCGGCTGGTCTGATCCCTCACATTCTGATGGTCTGTGTCCAACATTCTGCTGTTCTGAGCCCCCATGTTCTGCTGGTCTCTTACCCACATTCTGCTGGTCTGATTCCCCACATTCTGCTGGTCTGTTACCCACATTCTGCTGCTCTGAGTCCCCACATTCTTCTATTCCTAGTCCCCATATTCTGCTCTTCTGAGTCACCACATTTTGCTGGTCTGTGTCCCCAGATTCTGCTCGTCTGCGCCCACACATTCTGCTGGTCTGAGCCCCCATATTCTCCAGGTCTGAGCCTCCACATTCTACTGGTCTCTGTACCCACATTCGGCTGATCTGAGTCCCACATTCTGCTGGACTGATTCCCACATTCTGCTGGTCTGAGTCCTCACATTCTGCTGGTCTAAGACCCCACATTCTGCTGGTCTGTGTCCCCACATTCGGCTGGTGTGTGTCCACACATTCTACTGGTCTGAGTCCCACAATCTGCTTGTCTGTGTCTCCACATTCTGCTGGTCTGATTCCCAATTTCTCCTGTTCTGAGATCCCATTTCTGCTGCTCTGAGCCCCCACATTCTGCTTCTCTGAGCCCCCACATTCTGCTGCTCTGCATCTCAAATTCTGCTGGTCTGAGACCCACATTCTGCTGGTCTGTGTCCCAACATTCTTCTGGTCTGCGCCCCCCACATTCTGCTGGTCCGAGTCCCCCACAATATGCTGCTCTCACCCCAAATTCTACTGGTCTTAGCCCCCACATTGTACAGGTCTGAGACCCCACATTTTCCTGGTCTGAATTCCCACATTCTGCTTGTCTGAGTCCCAAAATTCTGCTGGTCTGAGCCCCCAGAATCTCCTGGTCTGAGATCTCACATTCTGCTGATCTGAGCCTCACATTCTGGCTAGACTGAGTACCCAAATACTCCTGATCTGAGACCCCATATTCCTCTGGTCTGTGTCCCACATTCAGCTGGTCTGAGCCCCCATATTCAGCTGGTCTGAGTCCCCATATTCTGCATGTCTGAGTCCCCACATTCTGCTGGCCTGGGTCCTCACATTTTGCTTGAATGTGTCCCTCATTCTGCTTGTCTGAGTCTCACATTCTGCTGATCTGAGCCCCACATTCTGGCTAGACTGAGTAGCCAAATTCTCCTGATCTGAGACCCCACATTCAGCTGGTCTGAACCTCCATATTCAGCTGGTCTGAGTCCCCATATTCTGCATGTCTGAGTCCCCAAATTCTGCTGGTCGAGACCCCACATTCTGCTGGCCTGGGTCCTCACATTCTGCTTGAATGTGTCCCTCATTCTGCTCATCTGATCCCCAGATTCTGCTGGTCTGATTCCCACATTATGCTGGTCTGTGTCCCAGATTCTGCTGGCCTGCGCCCGCAAATTCTGCTGTTCTGAGCACACATATTCTCCTGCTCTGTGCCCCGACATCCAGCTGGTCTGAGTCCGCATTAACTGCTAGTCTGAATCCCACATTCTTATGGTCTGATTCCCACATTCTGATGGTCTGAGTCCTATATACTGCTGGTCAGAGTCCCCATATTCTGTTGGTCTGAGTCCCACATTCTGCTGGTCTGAGTCCCACATTCTGCTGGTCTGAGTCCCACATTCTGCTGCTCTGTGTCCCCACATTCTGATGGTCTGAGTCCCACATTCTGCTGCTCTGTGTCCCCACTTTCTGCTGGTCTAATTCCCACTTTCTCCTGGTCAGAGATTCCACATTCTGCTGCTCTGAATCCCCACATTCTGCTGGTCTGAGCCCCCATATTCTCCTGGTCTGAATCCCCACATTCTGCTGCTCTGAATCCCCACATTCTGCTGGTCTGAGCCCCCACATTCTGCTGGTCTGTTACCCACATTCTGCTGCTCTGAGTCCCAAAATCTGATATTATCAGTCCACACATTCTGCTCTTCTGAGTCCACACATTGTGCAGGTCTGTGTTTCCAGATCCTGCTGGTCTGCGCCCACACATTCTGCTAGTCTGAGCCCCCATATTCTCCTGGTCTGAGCCTTCACATTCTACCTGTCTGTGTCCCCACATTCGGCTGCACTGAGTCCCTCATTTTGCTCGTCTGATCCCCAGATTCTGCTGGTCTGATTTCACATTATGCTGGTCTGAGTCTCCACTTTCTGCTGGTCTGTGTCCCCACATTCTCATGCTCTGAGTCCCACATTCTGCTGGTGTGGGTCCCCATTTTCTGATGGTCTGATTTGCACTTTCTGCTGGTCTGAGTCCCCTCATTCTGCTTGTCTGAGTCCCACATTCTGCTGGTCTGTGTTCCACATTCGGCTGGTCTGATCCCTCACATTCTGATGGTCTGTGTCCAACATTCTGCTGTTCTGAGCCCCCATGTTCTGCTGGTCTCTTACGCACATTCTGCTGGTCTGAGTCACCACATTCTGCTGGTCTGTTACCCACATTTTGCTGCTCTGAGTCCCCACATTCTTCTATTCCTAGTCCCCATTTTCTGCTCTTCTGAGTCACCATATTTTGCTGGTCTGTGTCCCCAGATTCTGCTCGTCTGAGCCCACACATTCTGCTGGTCTGAGCCCCCATATTCTGCTGGTCTGAGCCTCCACATTCTACTGGTCTGTGTACCCACATTCGGCTGATCTGAGTCCCACATTCTGCTGGTCTGATTCACAATTTCTCCTGTTCTGAGATCCCATTTCTGCTGTTCTGAGCCCCCACATTCTGCTGTTCTGAATCCCCACATCCTGCTGCTCTGAGCCCCCACATTCTGCTTCTCTGAGCTCCCACATTCTGCTGCTCTGCATCTCAAATTCTGCTGGTCTGAGACCCACATTTTGCTGGTCTGTGTCCCCAGATTCTGCTCGTCTGTGCCCACACATTCTGCTGGTCTGAGCCCCCATATTCTCCTGGTCTGAGCCTCCACATTCTACTGGTCTGTGTACCCACATTCGGCTGATCTGAGTCCCACATTCTGCTGGTCTGATTCACAATTTCTCCTGTTCTGAGATCCCATTTCTGCTGCTCTGAGCCCCCACATTCTGCTGTTCTGAATCCCCACATCCTGCTTCTCTGAGCCCCCACATTCTGCTGCTCTGCATCTCAAATTCTGCTGGTCTGAGATCCACATTTTGCTGGTCTGTGTCCCCACATTCGGCTGCTCTGAGTCCTGCATTCTGCTGGTGTGTGTCCACACATTCTACTCGTCTGAGTCCCACAATCTGCTTGTCTGTGTCTCCACTTTCTGCTGGTCTGATTCCCAATTTCTCCTGTTCTGAGATCCCATTTCTGCTGCTCTGTTCCCCAAAATTCAGCTGTTCTGAATCCCCAAATCGTGCTGATCTGAGCCCCCACATCCTGCTGCTCTGAGCCCCCACATTCTGCTGCTCTGCATCTCAAATTCTGCTGGTCTGAGACCCACTTTCTGCTGGTTTGTGTCCCCACATTCTGCTGGTCTGTGCCCTCCACATTCTGCTGGTCTAAGCCCCCACATTTTGCTGCCCTGAATCCACACATTCTGCTGGCCTGGGTCCCCACATTCTGCCGGTCTGAGTCCCCATATCCTGCTGGTCTGTGTCCCCACATTCTCCTGGTCTGCACCCCCCACATTCTGCTGGTCCGAGTCCCCACATTTTCCTGGTCTGAATTCCCACATTCTGCTTGTCTGAGTCCCAAAATTCTGCTGGTCTGAGCCCCCAGTTACTCCTGGTCTGAGATCTCACATTCTGCTGGTCTGAGCCCCACATTCTGGCTAGACTGAGTACCCAAATTCTCCTGATCTGAGACCCCATATTCCGCTGGTCTGTGTCCCACATTCAGCTGGTCTGAGCCCCCATATTCAGCTGGTCTGAGTCCCCATATTCTGCATGTCTGAGTCCCCAAATTCTGCTGGTCGAGACCCCCACATTCTGCTGGCCTGGGTCCTCACATTCTGCTTGAATGTGTCCCTCATTCTGCTCATCTGATCCCCAGATTCTGCTGGTCTGATTCCCACATTATGCTGGTCTGAGTCTCCACTTTCTGCTGGTCTGTGTCCCCACATACTCCTGGTCTGAGTCCCACATTCTGCTGGTCTGAGTCCCCACATTCTGCTGGTCTGTGTCCCAGATTCTGCTGGCCTGCGCCCGCAAATTCTGCTGTTCTGAGCACCCATATTCTCCTGCTCTGTGCCCCCACATCCAGCTGGTCTGAGTCCCCATTAACTGCTAGTCTGAGTCCCACTTTCTTATGGTCTGATCCCCACATTCTGATGGTCTGAGTCCTATATACTGCTGGTCAGTGTCCCCACATTCTGCTGGTCTGTGACCCACATTCGGCTGGTCTGAGCCCCCACATTCTGCTGGTCTGTGTCCAAAATTCTACTGTTCTGTCCCCCCATGTTCTGCTGGTCTGAATACGCACATTCTGCTGGTCTGAGTCCCCACATTCTGCTGGTCTGTTACCCACATTCTGCTGCTCTGAGTCCCAAAATCTGATATTATCAGTCCACACATTCTGCTCTTCTGAGTCCCCACATTGTGCTGGTCTGTGTTTCCAGATCCTGCTGGTCTGCGCCCGCACATTCTGCTAGTCTGAGCCCCCATATTCTCCTGGTCTGAGCCTTCACGTTCTACTGGTCTGTGTCCCCACATTCTGCTGGACTGAGTCCCTCATTTTGCTCGTCTGATCTCCAAATTCTGCTGGTCTGATTCCCACATTATGCTGGTCTGAGTCTCCACTTTCTGCTGGTCTATGTCCCCACATTCTCATGCTCTGAGTCCCACATTCTGCTGGTGTGGGTCCCCATTTTCTGATGGTCTGATTCGCACTTTCTGCTGGTCTGAGTCCCCTCATTCTGCTTGTCTGAGTCCCACATTCTGCTGGTCTGTGTTCCACATTCGGCTGGTCTGATCCCTCACATTCTGATGGTCTGTGTCCAACATTCTGCTGTTCTGAGCCCCCATGTTCTGCTGGTCTCTTACCCACATTCTGCTGGTCTGATTCCCCACATTCTGCTGGTCTGTTACCCACATTCTGCTGCTCTGAGTCCCCACATTCTTCTATTCCTAGTCCCCATATTCTGCTCTTCTGAGTCACCACATTTTGCTGGTCTGTGTCCCCAGATTCTGCTCGTCTGCGCCCACACATTCTGCTGGTCTGAGCCCCCATATTCTCCAGGTCTGAGCCTCCACATTCTACTGGTCTCTGTACCCACATTCGGCTGATCTGAGTCCCACATTCTGCTGGACTGATTCCCACATTCTGCTGGTCTGAGTCCTCACATTCTGCTGGTCTAAGACCCCACATTCTGCTGGTCTGTGTCCCCACATTCGGCTGGTGTGTGTCCACACATTCTACTGGTCTGAGTCCCACAATCTGCTTGTCTGTGTCTCCACATTCTGCTGGTCTGATTCCCAATTTCTCCTGTTCTGAGATCCCATTTCTGCTGCTCTGAGCCCCCACATTCTGCTTCTCTGAGCCCCCACATTCTGCTGCTCTGCATCTCAAATTCTGCTGGTCTGAGACCCACATTCTGCTGGTCTGTGTCCCAACATTCTTCTGGTCTGCGCCCCCCACATTCTGCTGGTCCGAGTCCCCCACAATATGCTGCTCTCACCCCAAATTCTACTGGTCTTAGCCCCCACATTGTACAGGTCTGAGACCCCACATTTTCCTGGTCTGAATTCCCACATTCTGCTTGTCTGAGTCCCAAAATTCTGCTGGTCTGAGCCCCCAGAATCTCCTGGTCTGAGATCTCACATTCTGCTGATCTGAGCCTCACATTCTGGCTAGACTGAGTACCCAAATACTCCTGATCTGAGACCCCATATTCCTCTGGTCTGTGTCCCACATTCAGCTGGTCTGAGCCCCCATATTCAGCTGGTCTGAGTCCCCATATTCTGCATGTCTGAGTCCCCACATTCTGCTGGCCTGGGTCCTCACATTTTGCTTGAATGTGTCCCTCATTCTGCTTGTCTGAGTCTCACATTCTGCTGATCTGAGCCCCACATTCTGGCTAGACTGAGTAGCCAAATTCTCCTGATCTGAGACCCCACATTCAGCTGGTCTGAACCTCCATATTCAGCTGGTCTGAGTCCCCATATTCTGCATGTCTGAGTCCCCAAATTCTGCTGGTCGAGACCCCACATTCTGCTGGCCTGGGTCCTCACATTCTGCTTGAATGTGTCCCTCATTCTGCTCATCTGATCCCCAGATTCTGCTGGTCTGATTCCCACATTATGCTGGTCTGTGTCCCAGATTCTGCTGGCCTGCGCCCGCAAATTCTGCTGTTCTGAGCACACATATTCTCCTGCTCTGTGCCCCGACATCCAGCTGGTCTGAGTCCGCATTAACTGCTAGTCTGAATCCCACATTCTTATGGTCTGATTCCCACATTCTGATGGTCTGAGTCCTATATACTGCTGGTCAGAGTCCCCATATTCTGTTGGTCTGAGTCCCACATTCTGCTGGTCTGAGTCCCACATTCTGCTGGTCTGAGTCCCACATTCTGCTGCTCTGTGTCCCCACATTCTGATGGTCTGAGTCCCACATTCTGCTGCTCTGTGTCCCCACTTTCTGCTGGTCTAATTCCCACTTTCTCCTGGTCAGAGATTCCACATTCTGCTGCTCTGAATCCCCACATTCTGCTGGTCTGAGCCCCCATATTCTCCTGGTCTGAATCCCCACATTCTGCTGCTCTGAATCCCCACATTCTGCTGGTCTGAGCCCCCACATTCTGCTGGTCTGTTACCCACATTCTGCTGCTCTGAGTCCCAAAATCTGATATTATCAGTCCACACATTCTGCTCTTCTGAGTCCACACATTGTGCAGGTCTGTGTTTCCAGATCCTGCTGGTCTGCGCCCACACATTCTGCTAGTCTGAGCCCCCATATTCTCCTGGTCTGAGCCTTCACATTCTACCTGTCTGTGTCCCCACATTCGGCTGCACTGAGTCCCTCATTTTGCTCGTCTGATCCCCAGATTCTGCTGGTCTGATTTCACATTATGCTGGTCTGAGTCTCCACTTTCTGCTGGTCTGTGTCCCCACATTCTCATGCTCTGAGCCCCACATTCTGCTGGTGTGGGTCCCCATTTTCTGATGGTCTGATTTGCACTTTCTGCTGGTCTGAGTCCCCTCATTCTGCTTGTCTGAGTCCCACATTCTGCTGGTCTGTGTTCCACATTCGGCTGGTCTGATCCCTCACATTCTGATGGTCTGTGTCCAACATTCTGCTGTTCTGAGCCCCCATGTTCTGCTGGTCTCTTACGCACATTCTGCTGGTCTGAGTCACCACATTCTGCTGGTCTGTTACCCACATTTTGCTGCTCTGAGTCCCCACATTCTTCTATTCCTAGTCCCCATTTTCTGCTCTTCTGAGTCACCATATTTTGCTGGTCTGTGTCCCCAGATTCTGCTCGTCTGCGCCCACACATTCTGCTGGTCTGAGCCCCCATATTCTGCTGGTCTGAGCCTCCACATTCTACTGGTCTGTGTACCCACATTCGGCTGATCTGAGTCCCACATTCTGCTGGTCTGATTCACAATTTCTCCTGTTCTGAGATCCCATTTCTGCTGTTCTGAGCCCCCACATTCTGCTGTTCTGAATCCCCACATCCTGCTGCTCTGAGCCCCCACATTCTGCTTCTCTGAGCTCCCACATTCTGCTGCTCTGCATCTCAAATTCTGCTGGTCTGAGACCCACATTTTGCTGGTCTGTGTCCCCAGATTCTGCTCGTCTGTGCCCACACATTCTGCTGGTCTGAGCCCCCATATTCTCCTGGTCTGAGCCTCCACATTCTACTGGTCTGTGTACCCACATTCGGCTGGTTTGAGTCCCACATTCTGATGGTCTGAGTCCCGCATTCTGCTGGTGTGTGTCCACACATTCTACTGGTCTGTGTCCCACAATCTGCTTGTCTGTGTCTCCACTTTCTGCTGGTCTGATTCCCAATTTCTCCTGTTCTGAGATCCCATTTCTGCTGCTCTGAGCCCCAAAATTCTGCTGTTCTGAATCCCCACATCCTGCTGCTCTGAGCCCCCACATCCTGCTGCTCTGAGCCCCCACATTCTGCTTCTCTGGGCCCCCACATTCTGCATCTCTGAAACCCCACATTCTGCTTCTCTGAGCCCCCACATTCTGCTGCTCTGAGCACCAACATTCTGCTTCTCTGAGCCCCCACATTCTGCTTCTCTGCATCTCAAATTCTGCTGGTCTGAGACTCACATTCTGCTGGTCTGTGTCCCCACATTCTGCTGGTCTGCGCCCTCCACATTCTGCTGGTCTAAGCCCCCACATTTTACTGCCCTAAATCCACACATTCTGCTGGTCTGAGTTGCACATTCTGCTGGCCTGAGTCCCCACATTCATCCAGTCTGAGTCCCCATATCCTGCTGACCTGTGTCCCCACATTCTCCTGGTCTGCACCCTCCACATTCTGCTGGTCTAAGCCCCCACATTTTGCTGCCCTGAATCCACACATTCTGCTCGTCTGAGTCGCACATTCTGCTGGCCTGAGTTCCCAGATTCTGCCGGTCTGAGTCCCCATATCCTGCTGGTCTGTGTCCCCACATTCTGCTGGTCTGCGCCCCTCACATTCTGCTGGTCTGAGCGCCCACAATATGCTGCTCTCAACCCCCAAATTCTGCTGGTCTTAGACTCCACATTCTCCTAGTCTGAATTCCCACATTCTGCATGTCTGAGTCCCAACATTCTGCTGGTCTGTGTCCCCAGTTTCTCCTTGTCTGAGATCTCACATTCTGCTGATCTGAGCCCCACATTCTGGCTAGACTGAGTACCCAAATTCTCCTGATCTGACACCTCATATTCTGCTGGTCTGTGTCCCATATTCGGCTGGTCTGAGCCCCCATATTCAGCTGGTCTGAGTCCCCATATTCTTCTGGTCTGAGCCCCACATTCTGCTGGTCCGATCGCTCCCATTCTGCTGGTCTGAGACCCCACATTCTTCTGGCCTGGGTCCTCACATTCTGCTTGTATGTGTCCCTCATTCTGCTTGTCTGAGTCCCACATTCTGCTGGTCTGTGTCCCACATTCGGCTGGTCTGATCCCTCACATTCTGCTGGTCTGTGTCCAACATCCTGCTGTTCTGAGCCCCCATGTTCTGCTGGTCTGTTACCCACATTCTGCTGGCCTGAGTCCCCACATTCTGCTGGTCTGTTACCCACATTCTGCTGCTCTGAATCCCACATTCTTCTATTCCTAGTCCCCATATTCTGCTCTTCTGAGTCACCACATTTTGCTGGTCTGTGTCCCCAGATTCTGCTCGTCTGCGCCCACACATTCTGCTGGTCTGAGCCCCCATATTCTCCTGGTCTGAGCCTCCACATTCTACTGGTCTGTGTACCCACATTCGTCTGATCTGAGTCCCACATTCTGCTGGACTGATTCCCACATTCTGCTGGTCTGAGTCCTCACATTCTGCTGGTCTAAGACCTCACATTCTGCTGGTCTGTGTCCACACATTCGGCTGGTTTGAGTCCCACATTCTGCTGCTCTGAGTCCCGCATTCTGCTGGTGTGTGTCCACACATTCTACTGGTCTGAGTCCCACAATCTGCTTGTCTGTGTCTCCACTTTCTGCTGGTCTGAGTCCCACATTCTGGTTGTCTGTGTCTCCACATTCTGCTGGTCTGATTCCCACTTTCTCCTGTTCTGAGATCCCATTTCTGCTGCTCTGAGCCCCCAAATTCTGCTTATCTGAGCCCCCACATTCTGCTGCTGTGAGTCCCCACATTCTGCTGGTCTGTGTCCCCCAGATCTAGCCGATCTGCACCCACACATTCTGCTGGTCTGAGCCCCCATATTCAGCTCGTCTGAGTCCCCACATTCTGTTATTATTAGACCCCACATTCTGCTGGACTGTGTACCCAGATTCTGCTGGTCTGAGTCCCACATTCTGCTGGTCTGAGTCCCCACATTCTGCTGGTCTGTTACCCACATTCTGCTGCTCTGAGTCCCCACATTCTTCTATTCCTATCCCCATATTCTGCTCTTCTGAGTCACCACATTCTGCTGGTCTGAGCCCCCATATTCTCCTGGTCTGAGCCTCCACATTCTACTGGTCTGTGCCCACACATTCTGCTGGTCTGAGCCCCCATATTCTCCTGGTCTGAGCCTCCACATTCTACTGGTCTGTGTACCCACATTCGGCTGGTTTGAGTCCCACATTCTGATGGTCTGAGTCCTGCATTCTGCTGGTGTGTGTCCACACATTCTACTGGTCTGAGTCCCACAATCTGCTTGTCTGTGTCTCCTCTTTCTGCTGGTCTGATTCCCAATTTCTGCTGTTCTGAGATCCCATTTCTGCTGCTCTGAGCCCCAAAATTCTGCTGTTCTGAATCCCCACATCCTGCTGCTCTGAGCCCCCACATCCTGCTGCTCTGAGCCCCCACATTCTGCTTCTCTGGGCCCCCACATTCTGCTTCTCTGAAACCCCACATTCTGCTTCTCTGAGCCCCCACATTCTGCTGCTCTGAGCACCAACATTCTGCTTCTCTGAGCCCCCACATTCTGCTTCTCTGCATCTCAAATTCTGCTGGTCTGAGACTCACATTCTGCTGGTCCGTGTCCCCACATTCTGCTGGTCTGCGCCCTCCACATTCTGCTGGTCTAAGCCCCCACATTTTACTGCCCTAAATCCACACATTCTGCTGGTCTGAGTTGCACATTCTGCTGGCCTGAGTCCCCACATTCATCCAGTCTGAGTCCCCATATCCTGCTGGCCTGTGTCCCCACATTCTCCTGGTCTGCACCCCCCACATTCTGCTGGTCTGCACCCTCCACATTCTGCTGGTCTAAGCCCCCACATTTTGCTGCCCTGAATCCACACATTCTGCTCGTCTGAGTCCCCACATTCTGCCGGTCTGAGTCCCCATATCCTGCTGGTCTGTGTCCCCACATTCTGCTGGTCTGCGCCCCTCACATTCTGCTGGTCTGAGCGCCCACAATATGCTGCTCTCAACCCCCAAATTCTGCTGGTCTTAGCCCCCACATTCTCCTAGTCTGAATTCCCACATTCTGCATGTCTGAGTCCCAACATTCTGCTGGTCTGTGTCCCCAGTTTCTCCTTGTTTGAGATCTCACATTCTGCTGATCTGAGCCCCACATTCTGGCTAGACTGAGTACCCAAATTCTCCTGATCTGACACCTCATATTCTGCTGGTCTGTGTCCCATATTCGGCTGGTCTGAGCCCCCATATTCAGCTGGTCTGAATCCCCATATTCTTCTGGTCTGAGCCCCACATTCTGCTGGTCCGATCGCTCCCATTCTGCTGGTCTGAGACCCCACATTCTTCTGGCCTGGGTCCTCACATTCTGCTTGTATGTGTCCCTCATTCTGCTTGTCTGAGTCCCACATTCTGCTGGTCTGTGTCCCACATTCGGCTGGTCTGATCCCTCACATTCTGCTGGTCTGTGTCCAACATCCTGCTGTTCTGAGCCCCCATGTTCTGCTGGTCTGTTACCCACATTCTGCTGGCCTGAGTCCCCACATTCTGCTGGTCTGTTACCCACATTCTGCTGCTCTGAATCCCACATTCTTCTATTCCTAGTCCCCATATTCTGCTCTTCTGAGTCACCACATTTTGCTGGTCTGTGTCCCCAGATTCTACTTGTCTGTGCCCACACATTCTGCTGGTCTGAGCCCCCATATTCTCCTGGTCTGAGCCTCCACATTCTACTGGTCTGTGTACCCACATTCGTCTGATCTGAGTCCCACATTCTGCTGGACTGATTCCCACATTCTGCTGGTCTGAGTCCTCACATTCTGCTGGTCTAAGACCTCACATTCTGCTGGTGTGTGTCCCCACATTCTACTGGTCTGAGTCCCACAATCTGCTTGTCTGTGTCTCCACTTTCTGCTGGTCTGATTCCCAATTTCTCCTGTTCTGAGATCCCATTTCTGCTGTTCTGAGCCCCCACATTCTGCTGTTCTGAATCCCCACATCCTGCTGCTCTGAGCCCCCACATTCTGCTGCTCTGCATTTCAAATTCTGCTGGTTTGAGTCTCCACTTTCTGCTGGTCTGTGTCCCGACATTCTGCTAGTCTGATTCCCACATTTTGCGGCTCTGAGTCCCGGATTCTGCTGGTCTGAGTTCCACATTTTGCTGGTCTGTGTCTCCACTTTCTGCTGTTCTGAATCCCCACATCCTGCTGCTCTGAGCCCCCACATTCTGCTTCTCTGAGCCCCCACATTCTGCTGCTCTGTTACCCACATTCTGCAGAACCCAATCTCCACATTCCGCTCGCCTGTTCCCTACAATCTGATGGTCTGTGTCCCAGAATCTGCTAGTCGGAGTCCCCACATTCTGTGGATCTGAGTCCCACATTCTGCTGGTCTGTGTCCCCACATTCTGCTGGTCTGCGCCCTCCACATTCTGCTGGCCTCAGCCCCCACATTTTGCTGCCCTGAATCCACACATTCTACTGCTCTGAGTCGCACATTCTGCTGGCCTGGGTCCCCAGATTCTGCCGATCTGAGTTCCCATATCCTGCTGGTCTCTGTCCCCACATTCTGCTGGTCTGTGTCCCCACATTCTGCTGGTCGGAGTCCCACATTCTGCTGGACTGTGTCCCTCATTTTGCTTGTCTGATCCCCAAATTCCGTGGGTCTGAGTCCCACATTCTGTGGATCTGAGTCCCCACATTCTGCTGCTCTGCATCTCACATTCTGCTGGTCTCAGTCCCCACCTTCTGCTCGTCTGCGCCCTCCACATTATGCTGGTCCAAGCCACCACAAATTGCTGATCTGAATCCCCACATTCTGCTGGTCTGAGTCGCACATTCTGCTGGTGTGTGTCCCCATTTTCTGATGGTCTGATTCGCACTTTCTGCTGGTCTGAGTCCCCACATGCTGCTCTTCTGTGTCCCCACATTCGTCTGGTCTGAGTCCAACATTCTGTTTCACTAAGCCCCCACATTCTGCTGCTGTGCGTCTCAAATTCTGCTGGTCTGAGACCCACATTCAGCTGGTCTGTGCCCTCCACATTCTGCTGGTCTGTGCCCTCCACATTCTGCTGGTTTAAGCCCCAACATTTTGCTGCCCTGAATCCACACATTCTGCTGGTCTGAGACCCACATTCTGCTGGTCTGTGCCCTCCACATTCTGCTGGTCTGTGCCCTCCACATTCTGCTGGTCTAAGCCCCCACATTTTGCTGCCCTGAATCCACACATTCTGCTGGCCTGGGTCCCAACATTCTGCCGGTCTGAGTTACCATATCCTGCTGGTCTGTGTCCCCAAATTTTGCTGGTCTAAGCCACCCACATTCTGCTGGTCTGAACCCCACAATATGCTGCTCTCAACCCCCAAATTCTGCTGGTCTTAGCCCCCACATTCTACAGGTCTGAGCCCCCACATTCTCCTGGTCTGAATTCCCACATTCTGCTTGTCTGAGTCCCATCATTCTGCTGGTCTGTGTCCCCAGTTTCTCCTTGTCTGAGATCTCACATTCTGCTGATCTGAGCCCCACATTCTGGCTAGACTGAGTACCCAAATTCTCCTGATCTGACACCCCATATTCCGCTGGTCTGTGTCCCACATTCGGCTGGTCTGAGAACCCATATACTGCTGGTCTGAGTCCCACATTCTGCTGGTCTGAACGCTCATATTCTGCTGGTCTGAGACGCCACAGTCTGCTGGCCTTGGGTCCTCACATTCTGCTTGTATGTTTCCCTCATTCTGCTTGTCTGACTCCCACATTCTGCTGGTCTGTGTCCCACATTCGGCTGGTCTGAGCCCCCACATTCTGCTGTTCTGAGCCCCCATGTTCTCCTGGTCTGAATACCCACATTCTGCTGCTCTGAGTCCCCACATTCTGCTATTATTAGTCCCCACATTCTGCACTTCTGAGTCCCCACATTCTGCTGGTCTGTGTCCCCACAATCTGCAGGTCTGCGCCCACATATTCTCCTGGTCTGAGCCTTCACATTCTACTGGTCCGTGTCCCCACATTTGGCTAGTCTGAGTCCCACATTCTGCAGGAGTGTGTCCCTCATTTTGCTCATCTAATCCCCAGATTCTGCTGGTCTGATTCCCACATTATGCTGGTCTGAGTCTCCGCTTTCTGCTGGTCTGTGTCCCGACATTCTCCTGGTCTGAGTCCCAAATTCTGCTGGTGTGTGTCCCCAATTTCTGACGGTCTGATTCGCACTTTCTGCTGGTCTGATTCCCACATTCTGCTGGTCTGAGTCCCACATTCTTCTGGACTGCGCCCTCCACATTCTGCTGGTCTGAGTCCCACATTCTGCTTGTCTGTGTCTCCACTTTCTGCTGGTCTGATTCCCACTGTCTCCTGTTCTGAGATCCCATTTCTGCTGCTCTGAGCCCCCACATTCTGCTGTGCTGAATCCACACATCTTGCTACTCTGAGCCCCCACATTCTGCTTCTCTGAGCCCCCACATTCTGCTGCTCTGAGCCCCCACATTCTGCTTCTCTGAGCCCCCACATTCTGCTGCTCTGAGCCCCCACATTCTGCTTCTCTGAGCCCCCACATTCTGCTGCTCGGAGCCCCAACATTCTGCTTCTCTGAGCCCCACATTCTGCTTCTCTGCATCTCAAATTCTGCTGGTCTGAGACCCACATTCTGCAGGTCTGTGTCCCCACATTCTGCTGGTTTAAGCCCCCACATTTTGCTACCCTGAATCGCGCATTCTGCTGGCCTGAGTTCCCAGATTCTGCCGGTCTGTGTCCCCATATCCTGCTGGTCTGTGTCCCCACATTCTGCTGGTCTGCGCCCCCCACATTCTGCTGGTCTGAGCCCCCACAATATGCTGCTCTCAACCCCCAAATTCTGCTGGTCTTAGCCCCCACATTCTACAGGTCTGAGCCCCCACATTCTCCTAGTCTGAATTCCCACATTCTGCTTGTCTGAGTCCCAACATTCTGCTGGTCTGTGTCCCCAGTTTCTCCTTGTCTGTGATTTCACATTCTGCTGATCTGAGCCCCACATTCTGGCTAGACTGAGTACCCAAATTCTCCTGATCTGACACCCCATATTCCGCTGGTCAGTGTCCCATATTCGGCAGGTCTGAGCCCCCATATTCAGCTGGTCTGAGTCCCCATATTCTGCTTGTCTGAGTCCCACATTCAGCTGGTCTGTGTCCCCATATTCTGCTTGTCTGAGTCCCACATTCGGCTGGTCTGATCCCTCACATTCTGCTGGTCTGTGTCCAACATTCTGCTGTTCTGAGCCCCCATGTTCTGCTGGTCTCTTACCCACATTCTGCTGGTCTGTTACCCACATTCTGATGGTCTGTTACCCACATTCTGCTGCTCTGAGTCCCCACATTCCTCTATTCCTAGTCCCCATATTCTGCTCTTCCTAGTCACCACATTTTGCTGGTCTGTGTCCCTAGATTCTGCTCGTCGGTGCCCACACATTCTGCTGGTCTGAGCCCCATATTCTCCTGGTCTGAGCCTCCACATACTACTGGTCTGTGTACCCACATTCGGCTGATCTGAGCCCCCACATTCTGCTGTTCTGCATCCTCACATCCTGCTTCTCTGAGCCCCCACATTCTGCTGCTCTGCATCTCAAATTCTGCTGGTCTGAGACCCACATTCTGCTAGTCTGAGTCCCCACATTCTGCCGCTCTGAGTCCCCACACTCTGCTGGTCTGCGCCCCCCACATTCTGCTGGTCTGAGTCCCCACATTCTGCTGGTCTGAGACCCCACATTCTGCTTGTCTGTGTCTCCAAATTCTGCTGGTCTGATTCCCACTTTCTCCTGGTCTGAGATCTCACATTCTGCTGATCTGAGCCCCACATTCTGACTGGACTGAGTACCCAAATTCTCCTGATCTGAGACCGCATATTCCGCTGGTCTGTGTCCCACATTCAGCTGGTCTGAGCCCCCATATTCAGCTGGTCTGAGTCCCCATATTCTGCATGTCTGAGTCCCCATATTCTGCTGGTATGAGACCCCACATTCTGCTGGACTGGGTCCTTACATTCTGCTTGAATGTGTCCCTCATTCTGCTCGTCAGATCCCCAGATTCTGCTGGTCTGATTCCCACATTATGCTGGTCTGAGTCTCCACTTTCTGCTGGTCTGTGTCCCCACGTTCTCCTGGTCTGAGTCCCACATTCTGCTGGTGTGTGTCCCCATTTTCTGATGGTCTGATTCGCACATTCTGCTGGTCTGTGTCCCCACATTCTGCTGATCTGAGTCCCATATTCTGCTGGTCCTAGTCCATAAATTCTGCTTGATTGATCTCCTGATATTCTGCTGGTTTGTGTCCCCATATTTTCCGGGTCAAAGATCCACATTCTGATCTTCTGTGTCCCCAGTTTCCTCTCGTCTGATTTCCCGCATACTGCTGGTCAGTGTCCCACATTTTGTTGCTCTGAGACCCACATCCTGCTACTCTGAGCCCCCACATTCTGCTGGCCTGAGTCCCCACAATCTGCTGGTCTGAGTCCCCACAATCTGCTAGTCTGAGTGCCACATTCTGCTAGTCTGAGTGCCACATTCTGCTGGTCTGAGCCCTCAAATTCTAATGGCCTGAGTCTCCACATTCCGTTGGTCTGACCCAACTTCTGCTGGTCTGAGCCCCACATTCTGCTGCTCTGTTACCCACATTCTGCAGGTCTCAATCCCCACATTCCACTCGTCTGTTCCCTACAATCTGATGGTCTGAGTCCCATATTCTGCTAGTCGGAGTCCCCAAATTCCGTAGGTCTGAGTCCCACATTCTGTTGGTCTGAGTCCCCACATTCTGCTGGTCAGTGTCCCAGAATCTGCTAGTCGGAGTCCCCACATTCTGTGGATCTGAGTCCCTCATACTGCTGCTCTGCGCCCTCCACATTCTGCTGGTCTAAGCCCCCACATTTTGCTGCCCTGAATCCACACATTCTACTGCTCTGAGTCGCACATTCTGCTGGCCTGTGTTCCCAGATTCTGCCGGTCTGGGTCCCCATATCCTGCTGGTCTCTGTCCCCACATTCTGCTGGTCTGTGTCCCCACATTCGGCTGGTCTGAGTCCCACATTCTGCTGGACTGTGTCCATCATTTTGCTTGTCTGATCCCCAAATTCCGTGGGTCTGAGTCCCACATTCTGTGGATCTGAGTCCCCACATTCTGCTGGTCTGCATCTCACATTCTCCTGGTCTCAGTCCCTACCTTCTGCTCGTCTGCGCCCTCCACATTCTGCTGCTCCAAGCCACCACATTTTGCTGATCTGAATCCCCACATTCTGCTGGTCTGAGTCCCACATTCTGCTGGTGTGTGTCCCCATTTTCTGATGGTCTGATTCGCACTTTCTGCTGGTCTGAGTCCCCACATGCTGCTCTTCTGTGTCCCCACATTCGTCTGGTCTGAGTCCAACATTCTGTTTCTCTGAGCCCCCACATTCTGCTGCTGTGCGTCTCAAATTCTGCTGGTCTGAGACCCACATTCTGCTGGTCTGTGTCCCCACATTCTGCTGGTCTGTGCCCTCCACATTCTGCTGGTCTAAGCCCCCACATTTTGCTGCCCTGAATCCACACATTCTGCTGGTCTGAGTCACACAATCTGCTGGCCTGGGTCCCAACATTCTGCCGGTCAGAGTCCCCATATCCTGCTGGTCTGTGTCCCCAGTTTCTCCTTGTCTGAGATCTCACATTCTGCTGATCTGAGCCCCACATTCTGGCTAGACTGAGTACCCAAATTCTCCTGATCTGACACCCCATATTCCGCTGGTCTGTGTCCCATATTCGGCTGGTCTGAGAACCCATATTCTGCTGGTCTGAGTCCCACATTCTGCTGGTCTGATCACTCATATTCTGCTAGTCTGAGACGCCACATTCTGCTGGCCTGGTCCCCACATTCTGCCGGTCTGAGCCCCATATCCTGTCGGTCTGTGTCCCCATATCCTGCTGGTCTGTGTCCCCACACTCTGCTGGTCTGCGCCCCCCACATTCTGCTGGTCTGAGCGCCCACAATATGCTGCTCTCAACCCCCAAATTCTGCTGGTCTTAGCCCCCACATTCTACAGGTCTGAGCCCACACATTCTCCTGGTCTGAATTCCCAAATTCTGCTTGTCTGAGTCCCACAATTCTGCTGGTCTGTGTCTCCAGTTTCTCCTTGTCTGAGATCTCACATTCTGCTGATCTGAGCCCACATTCTGGCTAGACTGAGTACCCAAATTCTCCTGTTCTGACACCCCATATTCCGCTGGTCTGTGTCCCACATTTGGCTGGTCTGAGCCCCCGTATTCAGCCGGTCTGAGTCCCCATATTCTGCTGGTCTGAGCCCCACATTCTGCTGGTCTGATCGCTCACATTCTGCTGGTCTAAGACGTCACATTCTACTAGCCTTGGGTCCTCACATTCTGCTTGTTTGTGTCCCTCATTCTGCTTGTCTGAGTCCCACAATCTTCTGGTCAGTGTCCCACATTCGGCTGGTCTGAGCCCCCACATTCTGCTGATCTGAATACCCACATTCTGCTGGTCTGAGTCCCCACATTTTGCTGGTCTGTTACCCACATTCTGCTGCTATGAGTCCCCACATTCTGCTATTATTAGTCCCCACATTCTGCACTTCTGAGTCCCCACATTCTGCTGGTCTGTGTCCCCACATTCGGCTGGTCTGAGTCCCACATTCTGCTTGTCAGTGTCTCCAAATTCTGCTGGTCTGATTCCCACTTTCTCCTGGTCTGAGATCTCACATTCTGCTGATCTGAGCCCCACATTCTGGCTAGACTGAGTACCCAAATTCTCCTGATCTGACACCCCTTATTCTGCTGGTCTGTGTCCAACATTCTGCTGTTCTGAGCCCCCATGTTCTGCTGGTCTGAATACCCACATTCTGCTGGTCTGCGTCCCCACATTCTGCTGGTCTGTTACCCACATTCTGCTGCTCTGAGTCCCCACATTCTGCTATTATTAGTCCCCACATTCTGCTATTATTAGTCCCCACATTCTGCACTTCTGAGTCCCCACATTCTGCTGGTCAGCGCCCACATATTCTCCTGGTCTGAGCCTCCACGTTCTACTGGTCTGTGTCCCCACATTTGGCTGGTCTGAGTCCCACATTCTGCAGGACTGTGTCCCTCATTTTGCTCATCAGATCCCCAGATTCTGCTGGTCTGATTCCCACATTATGCTGGTCTGAGTCTCCGGTTTCTGCTGGTCTGTGTCCCGACATTCTGCTGGTGTGTGTCCCCAATTTCTGATCATCTGATTCGCACTTTCTGCTAGTCTGATTCCCACATTCTGCTGGTCTTAGCCCCCACATTCTACAGGTCTGAGCCCCCACATTCTCCTGGTCTGAATTCCCACATTCTGCTTGTCTGAGTCCCAACATTCTGCTGGTCTGTGTCCCCAGTTTCTCCTTGTCTGTGATCTCACATTCTGCTGATCTGAGCCCCACATTCTGGCTAGACTGAGTACCCAAATTCTCCTGATCTGACACCCCATATTCCGCTGGTCTGTGTCCCATATTCGGCTGGTCTGAGAACCCATATTCTGCTGGTCTGAGTCCCACATTCTGCTGGTCTGATCGCTCATATTCTGCTGGTCTGAGACGCCACATTCTGCTGGCCTGGTCCCCACATTCTGCCAGTCTGAGTCCCCATATCCTGTCGGTCTGTGTCCCCATATCCTGCTGGTCTGTGTCCCCACACTCTGCTGGTCTGCGCCCCCAACATTCTGCTGGTCTGAGCGCCCACAATATGCTGCTCTCAACCCCCAAATTCTGCTGGTCTTAGCCCCCACATTCTACAGGTCTGAGCCCACACATTCTCCTGGTCTGAATTCCCAAATTCTGCTTGTCTGGGTCCCACAATTCTGCTGGTCTGTGTCCCCAGTTTCTCTTTGTCTGAAATCTCACATTCTGCTGATCTGAGCCCCACATTCTGGCTAGACTGAGTACCCAAATTCTCCTGATCTGACACCCCTTATTCCGCTGGTCTGTGTCCCACATTCGGCTGGTCTGAGCCCCCGTATTCAGCTGGTCTGAGTCCCCATATTCTACTGGTCTGAGCCTCCACATTCTACTGGTCTGTGTCCCCACATTCTGCTGGTCTGAGTCCCACATTCTGCTGGTCAGTGTCCCACATTCGGCTGGTCTGAGCCCCCACATTCTGCTGGTCTGTGTCCAACATTCTGCTGTTCTGAGCCCCCATGTTCTGCTGGTCTGAATACCCACATTCTGCTGCTCTGAGTCCCCACATTCTGCTATTATTAGTCCCCACATTCTGCACTTCTGAGTCCCCACATTCTGCTGGTCTGTGTCCCCACACTCTGCTGGTCTGCGCCCCACACATTCTGCTGGTCTGTGTCCCCACATTCTGCTGCTCTGAGTCCCCACATTCTGCTATTATTAGTCCCCACATTCTGCACTTCTGAGTCCCCACATTCTGCTGGTCTGTGTCCCCACACTCTGCTGGTCTGCGCCCCCCACATTCTGCTTGTCTGTGTCTCCAAATTCTGCTGGTCTGATTCCCAATTTCTCCTGTTCTGAGATCCCATTTCTGCTGCTCTGAGCCCCCACATTCTGCTGTTCTGAATCCCCACATCCTGCTGCTCTGAGACCCCACATTCTGCTTCTCTAAGCCCCCACATTCTGCTGCTCTGCATCTCAAATTCTGCTGGTCTGAGACCCACATTCTGCTGGTCTGTGTCCCCACATTCTGCTGGTCTGTGCCCTCCACATTCTGCTGGTTTAAGCCCCAACATTTTGCTACCCTGAATCCACACATTCTACTGGTCTGAGTCGCACATTCTGCTGGCCTGGGTCCCCACATTCATCCGGTCTGAGTCCCCATATCCTGCTGGTCTGTGTCCCCACACTCTGCTGGTCTGCGCCCCCCACATTCTGCTGGTCTGAGCGCCCACAATATGCTGCTCTCAACCCCCAAATTCTGCTGGTCTTAGCCCCCACATTCTACAGGTCTGAGCCCACACATTCTCCTGGTCTGAATTCCCAAATTCTGCTTGTCTGAGTCCCACAATTCTGCTGGTCTGTGTCTCCAGTTTCTCCTTGTCTGAGATCTCACATTCTGCTGATCTGAGCCCACATTCTGGCTAGACTGAGTACCCAAATTCTCCTGTTCTGACACCCCATATTCCGCTGGTCTGTGTCCCACATTTGGCTGGTCTGAGCCCCCGTATTCAGCCGGTCTGAGTCCCCATATTCTGCTGGTCTGAGCCCCACATTCTGCTGGTCTGATCGCTCACATTCTGCTGGTCTAAGACGTCACATTCTACTAGCCTTGGGTCCTCACATTCTGCTTGTTTGTGTCCCTCATTCTGCTTGTCTGAGTCCCACAATCTTCTGGTCAGTGTCCCACATTCGGCTGGTCTGAGCCCCCACATTCTGCTGATCTGAATACCCACATTCTGCTGGTCTGAGTCCCCACATTTTGCTGGTCTGTTACCCACATTCTGCTGCTATGAGTCCCCACATTCTGCTATTATTAGTCCCCACATTCTGCACTTCTGAGTCCCCACATTCTGCTGGTCTGTGTCCCCACATTCGGCTGGTCTGAGTCCCACATTCTGCTTGTCAGTGTCTCCAAATTCTGCTGGTCTGATTCCCACTTTCTCCTGGTCTGAGATCTCACATTCTGCTGATCTGAGCCCCACATTCTGGCTAGACTGAGTACCCAAATTCTCCTGATCTGACACCCCTTATTCTGCTGGTCTGTGTCCAACATTCTGCTGTTCTGAGCCCCCATGTTCTGCTGGTCTGAATACCCACATTCTGCTGGTCTGCGTCCCCACATTCTGCTGGTCTGTTACCCACATTCTGCTGCTCTGAGTCCCCACATTCTGCTATTATTAGTCCCCACATTCTGCTATTATTAGTCCCCACATTCTGCACTTCTGAGTCCCCACATTCTGCTGGTCAGCGCCCACATATTCTCCTGGTCTGAGCCTCCACGTTCTACTGGTCTGTGTCCCCACATTTGGCTGGTCTGAGTCCCACATTCTGCAGGACTGTGTCCCTCATTTTGCTCATCAGATCCCCAGATTCTGCTGGTCTGATTCCCACATTATGCTGGTCTGAGTCTCCGGTTTCTGCTGGTCTGTGTCCCGACATTCTGCTGGTGTGTGTCCCCAATTTCTGATCATCTGATTCGCACTTTCTGCTAGTCTGATTCCCACATTCTGCTGGTCTTAGCCCCCACATTCTACAGGTCTGAGCCCCCACATTCTCCTGGTCTGAATTCCCACATTCTGCTTGTCTGAGTCCCAACATTCTGCTGGTCTGTGTCCCCAGTTTCTCCTTGTCTGTGATCTCACATTCTGCTGATCTGAGCCCCACATTCTGGCTAGACTGAGTACCCAAATTCTCCTGATCTGACACCCCATATTCCGCTGGTCTGTGTCCCATATTCGGCTGGTCTGAGAACCCATATTCTGCTGGTCTGAGTCCCACATTCTGCTGGTCTGATCGCTCATATTCTGCTGGTCTGAGACGCCACATTCTGCTGGCCTGGTCCCCACATTCTGCCAGTCTGAGTCCCCATATCCTGTCGGTCTGTGTCCCCATATCCTGCTGGTCTGTGTCCCCACACTCTGCTGGTCTGCGCCCCCAACATTCTGCTGGTCTGAGCGCCCACAATATGCTGCTCTCAACCCCCAAATTCTGCTGGTCTTAGCCCCCACATTCTACAGGTCTGAGCCCACACATTCTCCTGGTCTGAATTCCCAAATTCTGCTTGTCTGGGTCCCACAATTCTGCTGGTCTGTGTCCCCAGTTTCTCTTTGTCTGAAATCTCACATTCTGCTGATCTGAGCCCCACATTCTGGCTAGACTGAGTACCCAAATTCTCCTGATCTGACACCCCTTATTCCGCTGGTCTGTGTCCCACATTCGGCTGGTCTGAGCCCCCGTATTCAGCTGGTCTGAGTCCCCATATTCTACTGGTCTGAGCCTCCACATTCTACTGGTCTGTGTCCCCACATTCTGCTGGTCTGAGTCCCACATTCTGCTGGTCAGTGTCCCACATTCGGCTGGTCTGAGCCCCCACATTCTGCTGGTCTGTGTCCAACATTCTGCTGTTCTGAGCCCCCATGTTCTGCTGGTCTGAATACCCACATTCTGCTGCTCTGAGTCCCCACATTCTGCTATTATTAGTCCCCACATTCTGCACTTCTGAGTCCCCACATTCTGCTGGTCTGTGTCCCCACACTCTGCTGGTCTGCGCCCCACACATTCTGCTGGTCTGTGTCCCCACATTCTGCTGCTCTGAGTCCCCACATTCTGCTATTATTAGTCCCCACATTCTGCACTTCTGAGTCCCCACATTCTGCTGGTCTGTGTCCCCACACTCTGCTGGTCTGCGCCCCCCACATTCTGCTTGTCTGTGTCTCCAAATTCTGCTGGTCTGATTCCCAATTTCTCCTGTTCTGAGATCCCATTTCTGCTGCTCTGAGCCCCCACATTCTGCTGTTCTGAATCCCCACATCCTGCTGCTCTGAGACCCCACATTCTGCTTCTCTAAGCCCCCACATTCTGCTGCTCTGCATCTCAAATTCTGCTGGTCTGAGACCCACATTCTGCTGGTCTGTGTCCCCACATTCTGCTGGTCTGTGCCCTCCACATTCTGCTGGTTTAAGCCCCAACATTTTGCTACCCTGAATCCACACATTCTACTGGTCTGAGTCGCACATTCTGCTGGCCTGGGTCCCCACATTCATCCGGTCTGAGTCCCCATATCCTGCTGGTCTGTGTCCCCACAATCTGCAGGTCTGCGCCCCCCAATTTCTGCTAGTCTGATTCCCACATTCTGCTGGTCTGAGTCCCCACATTCTGCTGGTCTGAGTCCCACATTCTGCTGATCTGTGTCCCCACATTCTGCTGGTCTGAGTCCCATAGTCTTCTGGTCCTAGTCCACAACTTCTGCTTGATTGATCTCCACTTTCTGCTGGTCTGTGTCCCAATTTTCTCCTGGTCAGAGATCCACATTCTGCTGGTCTGTGTCCCCACTTTCTGATCGTCTGATTTCCCGCATTCTGCTGGCCAGTGTCCCACATTTTGTTGTTCTGAGACCCACATCCTGCTGCTCTGAGCCCCCACTTTCTGCTGGTCTGAGTCCCACATTCTGCTGGTCTGTGTCCCCACATCCTGCTGGTCTGACTCCCCACAATCTGCTAATCTGAGTCCCACATTCTGCTGGTCTGTGTCCCCACATCCTGCTGCTCTGAGCCCCCACATTCTGCTGGTCTGACTCCCCACAATCTGTGAATCTGAGTCCCACATTCTGCTGGTCTGAGCCCCCAAATTCTACTGGCCTGAGTCTCCACATTCTGTTGGTCTGAGTCCCAACTTCTGCTGGTCTGAGCCCCACATTCTGCTGCTCTGTTACCCACATTCTGCAGGTCCCACTACCCACATTCCGAACGTCTGTTCCCTACAATCTGATGGTCTGAGTCCCATATTCTGCTAGTCGGATTCCCCACATTCCGTGGGTCTGAGTCCCACATTCTGTTGGTCTCAGTCCCCACATTCTGCTGGTCTGTGTCCCAGATTCTGCTGGTCTGCGCCCGCAAATTCTGCTGTTCTGAGCACACATATTCTCCTGCTCTCTGCCCTCACATTCTGCTGGTCTGAGTCCCACATTCTGTTGGTCTGAGTCCCACATTCTGCTGGTCTGAGTCCCACATTCTGCTGGTCTGAGTCCCACATTCTGCTGCTCTGTGTCCCCACTTTCTGCTGGTCTAATTCCCACTTTCTCCTGGTCTGAGATTCCACATTCTGCTGCTCTGAATCCCCACATTCTGCTGGTCTGAGCCCCCATATTCTCCTGGTCTGAATACCCACATTCTGCTGGTCTGTGTCCCACATTCGATGGTCTGAGCCCCCACATTCTGCTAGTCTGTGTCCAAAATTCTGCTGTTCTGAGCCCCCATGTTTTGCTGGTCTGAATACCCACATTCTGCTGGTCTGAGTACCCACATTCTGCTGGTCTGTTACCCACATTCTGCTGCTCTGAGTCCCCACATTCTGCTATTATTAGTCCACACATTCTGCTCTTCTGAGTTCCCACATTGTGCTGGTCTGTGTTTCCAGATCCTGCTGGTCTGTGCCCACAAATTCTGCTAGTCTGAGCCCCCACATTCTGCTGCTCTGAGCCCCCACATTCTGCTGCTCTGAGCCCCCACATTCTGCTTCTCTGAGCCCCCACATTCTGCTTCTCTGAGCCCCCACATTCTGCTTCTCTGAGCCCCCACATTCTGCTTCTCTGAGCCCCCACATTCTGCTTCTCTGCATCTCAAATTCTGCTGGCCTGAGACCCACATTCTGCTGGTCTGTGTCCCCACATTCTGCTGGTCTGCGCCCTCCACATTCTGCTGGTCTAAGCGCCCTCATTTTGCTGCCCTGAATCCACACATTCAGCTGGTCTGAGTCGCACATTCTGCTGGCCTGAGTTCCCATATCCTGCTGGTCTGTGTCCCCACATTCTGCTGGTCTGCGCCCCCCACATTCTGCTGGTCTGAGCGCCCACAATATGCTGCTCTCAACCCCCAAATTCTGATGGTCTTAGCCCCCACATTCTACAGGTCTGAGCCCCCACATTCTCCTAGTCTGAATTCCCACATTCTGCTTGTCTGAGTCCCAACATTCTGCTGGTCTGTGTCCCCAGTTTCTCCTTGTCTGAGATCTCACATTCTGCTGATCTGAGTCCCACATTCTGGCTAGACTGAGTACCCAAATTCTCCTGATCTGACACCCCATATTCCGCTGGTCTGTGTCCCACATTCGGCTGGTCTGAGCCCCCATATTCAGCTGGTCTGAGTCCCCACATTCTGCTGGTCTGAGCCGCACATTCTGCTGGTCTGATCGCTCACATTCTGCTGGTCTGAGGAGCCACATTCTGCTGGCCTTGGGTCCTCACATTCTGCTTGTATGTGTCCATCATTCTGCTTGTCTGAGACCCACATTCTGCTGGTCTGTGTCCCACATTCGGCTGGTCTAAGCCCCCACATTCTGCTGGTCTGTGTCCAACATTCTGCTGTTCTGAGCCCCCATGTTCTGCTGGTCTGAATACCCACATTCTGCTGGTCTGAGTCCCCACATTCTGCTATTATTAGTCCCCACATTCTGCACTTCTGAGTCCCCACATTCTGCTGGTCAGCGCCCACATATTCTCCTGGTCTGAGCCTTCACGTTCTACTGGTCTGTGTCCCCACATTTGGCTGGTCTGAGTCCCACATTCTGCAGGACTGTGTCCCTCATTTTGCTCATCAGATCCCCAGATTCTGCTGGTCTGATTCCCACATTATGCTGGTCTGAGTGTCCGGTTTCTGCTGGTCTGTGTCCCGACATTCTCCTGGTCTGAGTCCCAAATTCTGCTGGTGTGTGTCCCCAATTTCTGATCGTCTGATTCGCACTTTCTGCTAGTCTGATTCCCACATTCTGCTGGTCTTAGCCCCCACATTCTACAGGTCTGAGCCCCCACATTCTCCTGGTCTGAATTCCTACATTCTGCTTGTCTGAGTCCCAACATTCTGCTGGTCTGTGTCCCCAGTTTCTCCTTGTCTGTGATCTCACATTCTGCTGATCTGAGCCCCACATTCTGGCTAGACTGAGTACCCAAATTCTCCTGATCTGACACCCCATATTCTGCTGGTCTGTGTCCCATATTCGGCTGGTCTGAGAACCCATATTCTGCTGGTCTGAGTCCCACATTCTGCTGGTCTGATCGCTCATATTCTGCTGGTCTGAGACGCCACATTCTGCTGGCCTGGTCCCCACATTCTGCCGGTCTGAATCCCCATATCCTGTCAGTCTGTGTCCCCATATCCTGCTGGTCTGTGTCCCCACACTCTGCTGGTCTGCGCCCCCCCACATTCTGCTGGTCTGAGCGCCCACAATATGCTGCTCTCAACCCCCAAATTCTGCTGGTCTTAGCCCCCACATTCTACAGGTCTGAGCCCACACATTCTCCTGGTCTGAATTCCCAAATTCTGCTTGTCTGAGTCCCACAATTCTGCTGGACTGTGTCCCCAGTTTCTCCTTGTCTGAAATCTCACATTCTGCTGATCTGAGCCCCACATTCTGGCTAGACTGAGTACCCAAATTCTCCTGATCTGACACCCCTTATTCCGCTGGTCTGAGTCCCACATTTGGCTGGTCTGAGCCCCCGTATTCAGCTGGTCTGAGTCCCCATATTCTACTGGCCTGAGCCTCCACATTCTACTGGTCTGTGTCCCCACATTCTACTGGTCTGAGTCCCACATTCTGCTGGTCAGTGTCCCACATTCGGCTGGTCTGAGCCCCCACATTCTGCTGGTCTGTGTCCAACATTCTGCTGTTCTGAGCCCCCATGTTCTGCTGGTCTGAATACCCACATTCTGCTGCTCTGAGTCCCCACATTCTGCTATTATTAGTCCCCACATTCTGCACTTCTGAGTCCCCACATTCTGCTGGTCTGAGTCGCACATTCTGCTGGCCTGGGTCCCCACATTCATCCGGTCTGATTCCCCATATCCTGCCGGTCTGTGTCCCCATATCCTGCTGGTCTGTGTCCCCACAATCTGCTGGTCTGCGCCCCCCACATTCTGCTGGTCTGAGCGCCCACAGTATGATGCTCTCAACCCCCAAATTCTTCTGGTCTTAGCCCCCACTTTCTCCTAGTCTGAATTCCCACATTCTGCTTATCTGAGTCCCAACATTCTGCTGGACTGTGTCCCCAGTTTTTGCTGCTCTGAGATCGCACATTCTGCTGATCTGAGCCCCACATTCTGGCTAGACTGAGTACCCAAATTCTCCTGATCTGACACCCCTTATTCCGCTGGTCTGTGTCCCACATTCGGCTGGTCTGAGCCCCCGTATTCAGCTGGTCTGAGTCCCCATATTCTACTGGTCTGAGCCTCCACATTCTACTGGTCTGTGTCCCCACATTCTGCTGGTCTGAGTCCCACATTCTGCTGGTCAGTGTCCCACATTCGGCTGGTCTGAGCCCCCACATTCTGCTGGTCTGTGTCCAACATTCTGCTGTTCTGAGCCCCCATGTTCTGCTGGTCTGAATACCCACATTCTGCTGCTCTGAGTCCCCACATTCTGCTATTATTAGTCCCCACATTCTGCTGGTCTGAGTCCCCACATTCTGCTGGTCTGCGCCCCCCACATTCTGCTGGTCTGTGTCCCCACAATCTGCTGGTCTGAGACCCCATATTCTGCTGGTCTGTGTCCCCACATTCGGCTGGTCTGAGTCCCACATTCTGCTTGTCTGTGTCTCCAAATTCTGCTGGTCTGATTCCCAATTTCTCCTGTTCTGAGATCCCATTTCTGCTGCTCTGAGCCCCCACATTCTGCTGTTCTGAATCCCCACATCCTGCTGCTCTGAGACCCCACATTCTGCTTCTCTAAGCCCCCACATTCTGCTGCTCTGCATCTCAAATTCTGCTGGTCTGAGACCCACATTCTGCTGGTCTGTGACCCCACATTCTGCTGGTCTGTGCCCTCCACATTCTGCTGGTCTAAGCCCCCACATTTTGCTGCCCTGAATCCACACATTCTGCTGGTCTGAGTCGCACATTCTGCTGGCCTGGGTCCCCACATTCATCCGGTGAGTCCCCATATCCTGCCGGTCTGTGTCCCCATATCCTGCTGGTCTGTGTCCCCACAATCTGTTGGTCTGCGCCCCCCACATTCTACTGGTCTGAGCGCCCACAGTATGATGCTCTCAACCCCCAAATTCTTCTGGTCTTAGCCCCCACTTTCTCCTAGTCTGAATTCCCACATTCTGCTTATCTGAGTCCCAACATTCTGCTGGACTGTGTCCCCAGTTTTTGCTGCTCTGAGATCGCACATTCTGCTGATCTGAGCCCCACATTCTGGCTAGACTGAGTACCCAAATTCACCTGATCTGACACCCCATATTCCGCTGGTCTGTGTCCCACATTCGGCTGGTCTGAGCACCCATATTCAGCTGGTCTGAGTCCCCATATTCTACTGGTCTGAGCCTCCAAATTCTACTGGTCTGTGTCCCCACATTCGGCTGGTCTGAGTCCCACATTCTGCTGGAATGTGTCCCTCATTTTGCTCGCCTGATCCCCAGATTCTGCTAGTCTGATTCCCACATTATGCTGGACTGAGTCTCCACTTTCTGCTGGTCTGTGTCCCCACATTCTCCTGGTCTGAGTCCCACATTCTGCTGGTGTGGGTCCCCATTTTCTGATGGTCTGATTCGCAATTTCTGCTAGTCTGATTCCCACAATCTGCTGGTCTGAGTCCCCATATTCTGCTGGTCTGAGTCCCCACATTCTGCTGGTCTGAGTCCCACATTCTGCTGGTCTGTGTCCCCACATTCTGCTGGTCTGAGTCCCATAGTCTTCTGGTCCTAGTCCACAACTTCTGCTTGATTGATCTCCACTTTCTGCTGGTCTGTGTCCCAATTTTCTCCTGGTCAGAGATCCACATTCTGCTGGTCTGTGTCCCCACTTTCTGATCGTCTGATTTCCCGCATTCTGCTGGCCAGTGTCCCACATTTTGTTGTTCTGAGACCCACATTCTGCTGCTATGAGCCCCCACTTTCTGCTGGTCTGAGTCCCACATTCTGCTGGTCTGTGTCCCCACATCCTGCTGCTCTGAGCCCCCACATTCTGCTGGTCTGACTCCCCACAATCTGTGAATCTGAGTCCCACATTCTGCTGGTCTGAGCCCCCAAATTCTACTGGCCTGAGTCTCCACATTCCGTTGGTCTGAGTCCCAACTTCTGCTGGTCTGAGCCCACATTCTGCTGCTCTGTTACCCACATTCTGCAGGTCCCACTACCCACATTCCGAACGTCTGTTCCCTACAATCTGATGGTCTGAGTCCCATATTCTGCTAGTCGGATTCCCCACATTCCGTGGGTCTGAGTCCCACATTCTGTTGGTCTCAGTCCCCACATTCTGCTGGTCTGTGTCCCAGATTCTGCTGGTCTGCGCCCGCAAATTCTGCTGTTCTGAGCACACATATTCTCCTGCTCTCTGCCCTCACATCCAGCTGGTCTGAGTCCCCACTAACTGCTAGTCTGAATCCCACATTCTTATGGTCTGATCCCCACATTCTGATGGTCTGAGTCCTATATACTGCTGGTCAGAGTCCCCATATTCTGTTGGTCTGAGTCCCACATTCTGCTGGTCTGAGTCCCACATTCTGTTGGTCTGAGTCCCACATTCTGCTGGTCTGAGTCCCACATTCTGCTAGTCTGTGTCCAGAATTCTGCTGTTCTGAGCCCCCATGTTTTGCTGGTCTGAATACCCACATTCTGCTGGTCTGAGTACCCACATTCTGCTGGTCTGTTACTCACATTCTGCTATTATTAGTCCACACATTCTGCTCTTCTGAGTTCCCACAGTGTGCTGGTCTGTTTTTCCAGATCCTGCTGGTCTGTGCCCACAAATTCTGCTAGTCTGAGCCCCTATATTCTCCTGGTCTGAGCCTTCACATTCTACTGGTCTGTGTCCCCACATTCGGCTGGTCGGAGTCCCAAATTCTGCTGGACTGATTCCCTCATTTTGCTCGTCTGATCCCCAGATTCTGCTGGTCTGATTCCCACATTATGCTGGTCTGAGTCTCCACTTTCTGCTGGTCTGTGTCCCGATATTCTCCTGGTCTGAGTCCCACATTCTTCTGGTGTGTGTCCCCACTTTCTGATGATCTGATTCGCAATTTCTGCTAGTCTGATTCCTACATTCTGCTGGTCTGCGTCTCCACATTCGGCTGGTCTGAGTCCCACATTCTGCGGCTCTGAGTCCCACATTCTGCTGGTCTAAGTCCCACATTCTGCTGGTCTGAGCGCCCACAGTATGATGCTCTCAACCCCCAAATTCTTCTGGTCTTAGCCCCCACTTTCTCCTAGTCTGAATTCCCACATTCTGCTTATCTGAGTCCCAACATTCTGCTGGACTGTGTCCCCAGTTTTTGCTGCTCTGAGATCGCACATTCTGCTGATCTGAGCCCCACATTCTGGCTAGACTGAGTACCCAAATTCTCCTGATCTGACACCCCTTATTCCGCTGGTCTGTGTCCCACATTCGGCTGGTCTGAGCCCCCGTATTCAGCTGGTCTGAGTCCCCATATTCTACTGGTCTGAGCCTCCACATTCTACTGGTCTGTGTCCCCACATTCTGCTGGTCTGAGTCCCACATTCTGCTGGTCAGTGTCCCACATTTGGCTGGTCTGAGCCCCCACATTCTGCTGGTCTGTGTCCAACATTCTGCTGTTCTGAGCCCCCATGTTCTGCTGGACTGAATACCCACATTCTGCTGCTCTGAGTCCCCACATTCTGCTATTATTAGTCCCCACATTCTGCTGGTCTGAGTCCCCACATTCTGCTGGTCTGCGCCCCCCACATTCTGCTGGTCTGTGTCCCCACAATCTGCTGGTCTGAGACCCCATATTCTGCTGGTCTGTGTCCCCACATTCGGCTGGTCTGAGTCCCACATTCTGCTTGTCTGTGTCTCCACTTTCTGCTGGTCTGATTCCCAATTTCTCCTGTTCTGAGATCCCATTTCTGCTGCTCTGAGCCCCCACATTCTGCTGTTCTGAATCCCCACATCCTGCTGCTCTGAGACCCCACATTCTGCTTCTCTGAGCCCCCACATTCTGCTGCTCTGCATCTCAAATTCTGCTGGTCTGAGACCCACATTCTGCTGGTCTGTGCCCTCCACATTCTGCTGGTCTGAGCCACAACATTTTGCTACCCTGAATCCACACATTCTGCTGGCCTGGGTCCCCACATTCTGCCGGTCTGAGTCCCCATATCCTGCTGGTCAGTGCCCCCCACATTCTGCTGGCCTGGGTCCCCACATTCATCCGGTCTGAGTCCCCATATCCTGCCGGTCTGTGTCCCCATATCCTGCTGGTCTGTGTCCCCACAATCTGCTGGTCTGCGCCCCCCACATTCTGCAGGTCTGAGCGCCCACAGTATGAAACTCTCAACCCCCAAATTCTTCTGGTCTTAGCCCCCACTTTCTCCTAGTCTGAATTCCCACATTCTGCTTATCTGAGTCCCAACATTCTGCTGGACTGTGTCCCCAGTTTTTGCTGCTCTGAGATCGCACATTCTGCTGATCTGAGCCCCACATTCTGGCTAGACTGAGTACCCAAATTCACCTGATCTGACACCCCATATTCCGCTGGTCTGTGTCCCACATTCAGCTGGTCTGAGCACCCATATTCAGCTGGTCTGAGTCCCCATATTCTACTGGTCTGAGCCTCCAAATTCTACTGGTCTGTGTCCCCACATTCGGCTGGTCTGAGTCCCACATTCTGCTGGAATGTGTCCCTCATTTTGCTCGTCTGATCCCCAGATTCTGCTAGTCTGATTCCCACATTATGCTGGTCTGAGTCTCCACTTTCTGCTGGTCTGTGTCCCCACATTCTCCTGGTCTGAGTCCCACATTCTGCTGGTGTGGGTCCCCATTTTCTGATGGTCTGATTTGCAATTTCTGCTAGTCTGATTCCCACATTCTGCTGGTCTGAGTCCCCACATTCTGCTGGTCTGAGTCCCCACATTCTGCTGGTCTGAGTCCCACATTCTGCTGGTCTGTGTCCCCACATTCTGCTGGTCTGAGTCCCATAGTCTTCTGGTCCTAGTCCACAACTTCTGCTTGATTGATCTCCACTTTCTGCTGGTCTGTGTCCCAATTTTCTCCTGGTCAGAGATCCACATTCTGCTGGTCTGTGTCCCCACTTTCTGATCGTCTGATTTCCCGCATTCTGCTGGCCAGTGTCCCACATTTTGTTGTTCTGAGACCCACATCCTGCTGCTCTGAGCCCCCACTTTCTGCTGGTCTGAGTCCCACATTCTGCTGGTCTGTGTCCCCACATCCTGCTGGTCTGACTCCCCACAATCTGCTAATCTGAGTCCCACATTCTGCTGGTCTGTGTCCCCACATCCTGCTGGTCTGACTCCCCACAATCTGCTAATCTGAGTCCCACATTCTGCTGGTCTGTGTCCCCACATCCTGCTGGTCTGACTCCCCACAATCTGCTAATCTGAGTCCCACATTCTGCTGCTCTGAGCCCCCACATTCTGCTGGTCTGACTCCCCACAATCTGTGAATCTGAGTCCCACATTCTGCTGGTCTGAGCCCCCAAATTCTACTGGCCTGAGTCTCCACATTCCGTTGGTCTGAGTCCCAACTTCTGCTGGAATGAGCCCCACATTCTGCTGCTCTGTTACCCACATTCTGCAGGTCCCACTACCCACATTCCGAACGTCTGTTCCCTACAATCTGATGGTCTGAGTCCCATATTCTGCTAATCGGATTCCCCACATTCCGTGGGTCTGAGTCCCACATTCTGTTGGTCTCAGTCCCCACATTCTGCTGGTCTGTGTCCCAGATTCTGCTGGTCTGCGCCTGCAAATTCTGCTGTTCTGAGCACACATATTCTCCTGCTCTCTGCCCTCACATCCAGCTGGTCTGAGTCCCCACTAACTGCTAGTCTGAATCCCACATTCTTATGGTCTGATCCCCACATTCTGATGGTCTGAGTCCTATATACTGCTGGTCAGAGTCCCCATATTCTGTTGGTCTGAGTCCCACATTCTGCTGGTCTGAGTCCCACATTCTGTTGGTCTGAGTCCCACATTCTGCTGGACTGAGTCCCACATTCTGCTGGTCTGAGTCCCACATTCTGCTGCTCTGTGTCCCCACTTTCTGCTGGTCTAATTCCCACTTTCTCCTGGTCTGAGATTCCACATTCTGCTGCTCTGAATCCCCACATTCTGCTGGTCTGAGCCCCCATATTCTCCTGGTCTGAATACCCACATTCTGCTGATCTGTGTCCCACATTCGATGGTCTGAGCCCCCACATTCTGCTAGTCTGTGTCCAAAATTCTGCTGTTCTGAGCCCCCATGTTTTGCTGGTCTGAATACCCACATTCTGCTGGTCTGAGTACCCACATTCTGCTGGTCTGTTACCCACATTCTGCTGCTCTGAGTTCCCACATTCTGCTATTATTAGTCCACACATTCTGCTCTTCTGAGTTCCCACATTGTGCTGGTCTGTGTTTCCAGATCCTGCTGGTCTGTGCCCACAAATTCTGCTAGTCTGAGCCCCTATATTCTCCTGGTCTGAGCCTTCACATTCTACTGGTCTGTGTCCCCACATTCGGCTGGTCGGAGTCCCAAATTCTGCTGGACTGATTCCCTCATTTTGCTCGTCTGATCCCCAGATTCTGCTGGTCTGATTCCCACATTATGCTGGTCTGAGTCTCCACTTTCTGCTGGTCTGTGTCCCGATATTCTCCTGGTCTGAGTCCCACATTCTTCTGGTGTGTGTCCCCCACTTTCTGATGGTCTGATTCGCAATTTCTGCTAGTCTGATTCCTACATTCTGCTGGTCTGCGTCTCCACATTCGGCTGGTCTGAGTCCCACATTCTGCGGCTCTGAGTCCCACATTCTGCTGGTCTGAGTCCCACATTCTGCTGGTCTGTGTCTCCACTTTCTGCTGGTCTGATTCCCACTTTCTCCTGTTCTGAGATCCCATTTCTGCTGCTCTGAGCCCCCACATTCTGCTGCTCTGAGCCCCCACATTCTGCTTCTCTGAACCCCCACATTCTGCTTCTCTGAGCCCCCACATTCTGCTGCTCTGAGCCCCCACATTCTGCTTCTCTGAGCCCCCACATTCTGCTTCTCTGAGCCCCCACATTCTGCTTCTATGCATCTCAAATTCTGCTGGCCTGAGACCCACATTCTGCTGGTCTGTGTCCCCACATTCTGCTGGTCTGCGCCCTCCACATTCTGTTGGTCTAAGCGCCCACATTTTGCTGCCCTGAATCCACACATTCAGCTGGCCTGAGTTCCCATATCCTGCTGGTCTGTGTCCCCACATTCTGCTGGTCTGCGCCCCCCACATTCTGCTGGTCTGAGCACCCACAATATGCTGCTCTCAACCCCCAAATTCTGATGGTCTTAGCCCCCACATTCTACAGGTCTGAGCACCCACATTCTCCTGGTCTGAATTCCCACATTCTGCTTGTCTGAGTCCCAACATTCTGCTGGTCTGTGTCCCCAGTTTCTCCTTGTCTGAGATCTCACATTCTGCTGATCTGAGTCCCACATTCTGGCTAGACTGAGTACCCAAATTCTCCTGATCTGACACCCCATATTCCGCTGGTCTGTGTCCCATATTCGGCTGGTCTGAGCCGCCATGTTCAAATGGTCTGAGTCCCCATATTCTTCTGGTCTGAGCCGCACATTCTGCTGGTCTGATCGCTCACATTCTGCTGGTCTGAGTCCCCACATTCTGCTGGCCTGGGTCCTCACATTCTGCTTGTATGTGTCCCTCATTCTGCTTGTCTGAGCCCCCACATTCTGCTGGTCTGTGTCCAACATTCTGCTGTTCTGAGCCCCCATGTTCTGCTGGTCCGTAACCCACATTCTGCTTGTCTGAGTCCCCACATTCTGCTGGTCTGTTACCCACATTCTGCTGCTCTGAATCCCACATTCTTCTATTCCTAGTCCCCATATTCTGCTCTTCTGAGTCACCACATTTTGCTGATCTGTGTCCCCAGATTCTGCTCGTCTGCGCCCACACATTCTGCTGGTCTGAGCCCCCATATTCTCCAGGTCTGAGCCTCCACATTCTACTGGTCTGTGTACCCACATTCGTCTGATCTGAGTCCCACATTCTGCTGGACTGATTCCCACATTCTGCTGGTCTGAGTCCTCACATTCTACTGGTCTAAGACCTCACATTCTGCTGGTCTGTGTCCCCAAATTCGGTTGGTTTGAGTCCCACATTCTGCTGCTCTGAGTCCCGCATTCTGCTGGTGTGTGTCCACACATTCTACTGGTCTGTGTCCCACAATCTGCTTGTCTGTGTCTCCACTTTCTAATGGTCTGATTCCCACTTTCTCCTGTTCTGAGATACCATTTCTGCTGCTCTGAGCCCCCACATTTTGCTGTTCTGAATCCCCACACCGTGCTGCTCTGAGCCCCCACATCCTGCTGCTCTGAGCCCCCACATTCTGCATCTCTGAGCCCCCACATTCTGCTGCTCTGCATCTCAAATTCTGCTGGTCTGAGACCCACATTCTGCTGGTCTGTGCCCTCCACATTCTGCTGGTCTAAGCCCCCCACATTCTGCTGGTCCGAGTCCCCCACAATATGCTGCTCTCAACCCCCAAATTCTGCTGGTCTTAGCCCCCACATTCTACAGGTCTGAGCCCCCACATTTTCCTGGTCTGAATTCCCACATTCTGCTTGTCTGAGTCCCAAAATTCTGCTGGTCTGAGCCCCAGTTTCTCCTGGTCTGAGATCTCACATTCTGCTGATCTGAGCCCCACATTCTGGCAAGACTGAGTACCCAAATTTTCCTGACCAGAGATCCCATATTCCGCGGGTCTGAGTCCCACATTCTGCTGGTCTGAGTCCCACATTCTGCTGCTCTGTGTCCCCACTTTCTGCTGGTCTAATTCCCACTTTCTCCTGGTCTGAGATTCCACATTCTGCTGCTCTGAATCCCCACATTCTGCTGGTCTGAGCCCCCATATTCTCCTGGTCTGAATACCCACATTCTGCTGGTCTGTGTCCCACATTCGATGGTCTGAGCCCCCACATTCTGCTAGTCTGTGTCCAAAATTCTGCTGTTCTGAGCCCCCATGTTTTGCTGGTCTGAATACCCACATTCTGCTGGTCTGAGTACCCACATTCTGCTGGTCCGTTCCCCACATTCTGCTGCTCTGAGTCCCCACATTCTGCTATTATTAGTCCACACATTCTGCTCTTCTGAGTCCCCACATTGTGCTGGTCTGTGTTTCCAGATCCTGCTGGTCTGTGCCCACAAATTCTGCTAGTCTGAGCCCCTATATTCTCCTGGTCTGAGCCTTCACATTCTACTGGTCTGTGTCCCCACATTCGGCTGGTCGGAGTCCCAAATTCTGCTGGACTGATTCCCTCATTTTGCTCGTCTGATCCCCAGATTATGCTGGTCTGAGTCTCCACTTTCTGCTGGTCTGTGTCCCGATATTCTCCTGGTCTGAGTCCCACATTCTTCTGGTGTGTGTCCCCACTTTCTGATGGTCTGATTCGCAATTTCTGCTAGTCTGATTCCTACATTCTGCTGGTCTGCGTCTCCACATTCTGCTGGTCTGAGTCCCACATTCTGCTGGTCTGAGTCCCACATTCTGCTGGTCTGTGTCTCCACTTTCTGCTGGTCTGATTCCCACTTTCTCCTGTTCTGAGATCCCATTTCTGCTGCTCTGAGCCCCCACATTCTGCTTCTCTGAACCCCCACATTCTAGTTCTCTGAGCCCCCACATTCTGCTGCTCTGAGCCCCAACATTCTGCTTCTCTGAGCCCCCACATTCTGCTTCTCTGCATCTCAAATTCTGCTGGCCTGAGACCCACATTCTGCTGGTCTGTGTCCCCACATTCTGCTGGTCTGCACCCTCCACATTCTGCTGGTCTAAGCACCCACATTTTGCTGCCCTGAATCCACACATTCAGCTGGTCTGAGTCGCACATTCTGCTGGCCTGAGTCCCCATATCCTGCTGGTCTGTGTCCCCACATTCTGCTGGTCTGCGCCCCCCACATTCTGCTGGTCTGAGCGCCCACAATATGCTGCTCTCAACCCCCAAATTCTGATGGTCTTAGCCCCCACATTCTACAGGTCTGAGCCCCCACATTCTCCTAGTCTGAATTCCCACATTCTGCTTGTCTGAGTCCCAACATTCTGCTGGTCTGTGTCCCCAGTTTCTCCTTGTCTGAGATCTCACATTCTGCTGATCTGAGTCCCACATTCTGGCTAGACTGAGTACCCAAATTCTCCTGATCTGACACCCCATATTCCGCTGGTCTGTGTCCCATATTCGGCTGGTCTGAGCCGCCATGTTCAACTGGTCTGAGTCCCCATATTCTGCTGGTCTGAGCCCCACATTCTGCTCGTCTGATCGCTCACATTCTGCTGGTCTGAGACCCCACATTCTGCTGGCCTGGGTCCTCACATTCTGCTTGTATGTGTCCCTCATTCTGCTTGTCTGAGACCCACATTCTGCTGGTCTGTGTCCCGCATTCGGCTGGTCTGATCCCTCACATTCTGATGGTCTGTGTCCAACATTCTGCTGTTCTGAGCCCCCATGTTCTGCTGGTCTGTTACCCACATTCTGCTGCTCTGAATCCCACATTCTTCTATTCCTAGTCCCCATATTCTGCTCTTCTGAGTCACCACATTTTGCTGATCTGTGTCCCCAGATTCTGCTCGTCTGCGCCCACACATTCTGCTGGTCTGAGCCCCCATATTCTCCAGGTCTGAGACTCCACATTCTACTGGTCTGTGTACCCACATTCGTCTGATCTGAGTCCCACATTCTGCTGGACTGGTTCCCACATTCTGCTGGTCTGAGTCCTCACATTCTACTGGTCTAAGACCTCACATTCTGCTGGTCTGTGTCCCCAAATTCGGTTGGTTTGAGTCCCACATTCTGCTGCTCTGAGTCCCGCATTCTGCTGGTGTGTGTCCACACATTCTACTGGTCTGTGTCCCACAATCTGCTTGTCTGTGTCTCCACTTTCTAATGGTCTGATTCCCACTTTCTCCTGTTCTGAGATACCATTTCTGCTGCTCTGAGCCCCCACATTTTGCTGTTCTGAATCCCCACACCGTGCTGCTCTGAGCCCCCACATCCTGCTGCTCTGAGCCCCCACATTCTGCATCTCTGAGCCCCCACATTCTGCTGCTCTGCATCTCAAATTCTGCTGGTCTGAGACCCACATTCTGCTGGTCTGTGCCCTCCACATTCTGCTGGTCTAAGCCCCCCACATTCTGCTGGTCCGAGTCCCCCACAATATGCTGCTCTCAACCCCCAAATTCTGCTGGTCTTAGCCCCCACATTCTACAGGTCTGAGCCCCCACATTTTCCTGGTCTGAATTTGCACATTCTGCTTGTCTGAGTCCCAAAATTCTGCTGGTCTGAGCCCCAGTTTCTCCTGGTCTGAGATCTCACATTCTGCTGATCTGAGCCCCACATTCTGGCAAGACTGAGTACCCAAATTTTCCTGACCTGAGATCCCATATTCCGTGGGTCTGAGTCCCACATTCTGCTGGTCTGAGTCCCACATTCTGCTGCTCTGTGTCCCCACTTTCTGCTGGTCTAATTCCCACTTTCTCCTGGTCTGAGATTCCACATTCTGCTGCTCTGAATCCCCACATTCTGCTGGTCTGAGCCCCCATATTCTCCTGGTCTGAATACCCACATTCTGCTGGTCTGTGTCCCACATTCGATGGTCTGAGCCCCCACATTCTGCTAGTCTGTGTCCAAAATTCTGCTGTTCTGAGCCCCCATGTTTTGCTGGTCTGAATACCCACATTCTGCTGGTCTGAGTACCCACATTCTGCTGGTCCGTTCCCCACATTCTGCTGCTTTGAGTCCCCACATTCTGCTATTATTAGTCCACACATTCTGCTCTTCTGAGTCCCCACATTGTGCTGGTCTGTGTTTCCAGATCCTGCTGGTCTGTGCCCACAAATTCTGCTAGTCTGAGCCCCTATATTCTCCTGGTCTGAGCCTTCACATTCTACTGGTCTGTGTCCCCACATTCGGCTGGTCGGAGTCCCAAATTCTGCTGGACTGATTCCCTCATTTTGCTCGTCTGATCCCCAGATTCTGCTGGTCTGATTCCCACATTATGCTGGTCTGAGTCTCCACTTTCTGCTGGTCTGTGTCCCGATATTCTCCTGGTCTGAGTCCCACATTCTTCTGGTGTGTGTCCCCACTTTCTGATGGTCTGATTCGCAATTTCTGCTAGTCTGATTCCTACATTCTGCTGGTCTGCGTCTCCACATTCTGCTGGTCTGAGTCCCACATTCTGCTGGTCTGAGTCCCACATTCTGCTGGTCTGTGTCTCCACTTTCTGCTGGTCTGATTCCCACTTTCTCCTGTTCTGAGATCCCATTTCTGCTGCTCTGAGCCCCCACATTCTGCTGTGCTGAATCCCCACATCTTGCTACTCTGAGCCCCCACATTCTGCTGCTCTGAGCCCCCACATTCTGCTTCTCTGAACCCCCACATTCTAGTTCTCTGAGCCCCCACATTCTGCTGCTCTGAGCCCCAACATTCTGCTTCTCTGAGCCCCCACATTCTGCTTCTCTGCATCTCAAATTCTGCTGGCCTGAGACCCACATTCTGCTGGTCTGTGTCCCCACATTCTGCTGGTCTGCACCCTCCACATTCTGCTGGTCTAAGCACCCACATTTTGCTGCCCTGAATCCACACATTCAGCTGGTCTGAGTCGCACATTCTGCTGGCCTGAGTCCCCATATCCTGCTGGTCTGTGTCCCCACATTCTGCTGGTCTGCGCCCCCCACATTCTGCTGGTCTGAGCGCCCACAATATGCTGCTCTCAACCCCCAAATTCTGATGGTCTTAGCCCCCACATTCTACAGGTCTGAGCCCCCACATTCTCCTAGTCTGAATTCCCACATTCTGCTTGTCTGAGTCCCAACATTCTGCTGGTCTGTGTCCCCAGTTTCTCCTTGTCTGAGATCTCACATTCTGCTGATCTGAGTCCCACATTCTGGCTAGACTGAGTACCCAAATTCTCCTGATCTGACACCCCATATTCCGCTGGTCTGTGTCCCATATTCGGCTGGTCTGAGCCGCCATGTTCAACTGGTCTGAGTCCCCATATTCTGCTGGTCTGAGCCCCACATTCTGCTGGTCTGATCGCTCACATTCTGCTGGTCTGAGACCCCACATTCTGCTGGCCTGGGTCCTCACATTCTGCTTGTATGTGTCCCTCATTCTGCTTGTCTGAGACCCACATTCTGCTGGTCTGTGTCCCACATTCGGCTGGTCTGATCCCTCACATTCTGATGGTCTGTGTCCAACATTCTGCTGTTCTGAGCCCCCATGTTCTGCTGGTCTGTTACCCACATTCTGCTTGTCTGAGTCCCCACATTCTGCTGGTCTGTTACCCACATTCTGCTGCTCTGAATCCCACATTCTTCTATTCCTAGTCCCCATATTCTGCTCTTCTGAGTCACCATATTTTGCTGACCTGTGTCCCCAGATTCTGCTCGTCTGCGCCCCCACATTCTGCTGGTCTGAGCCCCCATATTCTCCAGGTCTGAGACTCCACATTCTACTGGTCTGTGTACCCACATTCGGCTGATCTGAGTCCCACATTCTGCTGGACTGATTCCCACATTCTGCTGGTCTGAGTCCTCACATTCTACTGGTCTAAGACCTCACATTCTGCTGGTCTATGTCCCCAAATTCGGTTGGTTTGAGTCCCACATTCTTCTGCTCTGAGTCCCGCATTCTGCTGGTGTGTGTCCACACATTCTACTGGTCTGTGTCCCACAATCTGCTTGTCTGTGTCTCCACTTTCTGATGGTCTGAGGCCCACTTTCTCCTGTTCTGAGATCCCATTTCTGCTGCTCTGAGCCCCCACATTTTGCTGTTCTGAATCCCCACACCGTGCTGCTCTGAGCCCCCACATTCTGCTTCTCTGAGCCCCCACATTCTGCTTCTCTGAGCCCCCACATTCTGCTGCTCTGCATCTCAAATTCTGCTGGTCTGAGACCCACATTCTGCTGGTCTGTGCCCTCCACATTCTGCTGGTCTAAGCCCCCCACATTCTGCTGGTCCGAGTCCCCCACAATATGCTGCTCTCAACCCCCAAATTCTGCTGGTCTTAGCCCCCACATTCTACAGGTCTGAGCCCCCACATTTTCCTGGTCTGAATTCCCACATTCTGCTTGTCTGAGTCCCAAAATTCTGCTGGTCTGAGCCCCAGTTTCTCCTGGTCTGAGATCTCACATTCTGCTGATCTGAGCCCCACATTCTGGCAAGACTGAGTACCCAAATTCTCCTGATCTGAGTTCCCATATTCCGCGGGTCTGTGTCCCACATTCAGCTGGTCTGAGCCCCCATATTCAGCTGGTCTGAGCCCCCATATTCACCTGGTCTGTTTCCCCATGTTCTACATGTCTGAGCCCCACATTCTGCTGGTCGAGACCCCAGATTCTGCTGGACTGGGTCCTCACATTCTGCTTGAATGTGTCCCTCTTTCTGCTCGTCTGTTCCCCAGATTCTGCCGGTCTGATTCCCACATTATGCTGGTCTGAGTCTCCACTTTCTGCTGGTCTATGTCCCCACATTCTCCAGGTCTGAGTCCCACATTCTGCTGGAGTGGGTCCCCATTTTCTCATGGTCCGATTCGCACTTTCTGCTGGTCTGAGTCCCCACATTCTGCTGGTCTGAGTCCCATATTCGGCTGGTCCTAGACCACAAATTCTGCTTGATTGATCTGATATTCTGCTGGTCTGTGTCCCCATATTCTCCTGGTCAGAGATCCACATTCTGATCTTCTGTGTCCCCACTTTCTGCTCGTCTGATTTCCCGCATTCTGCTTGTCAGTGTCCCACATTTTGTTGCTCTGAGACCCACATCCTGCTGGTCTGAGCCCCCACATTCTGCTGCTCTGAGCCCCCACATTCTGCTGGTCTGACTCCCCACAATCTGCGAATGTGAGTCCCACATTCTGCTGGTCTGAGCCCCCAAATTCTACTGGCCTGAGTCTCCACATTCCGTTGGTCTGAGTCCCAACTTCTGCTGGTCTGAGCCCCACATTCTGCTGCTCTGTTACCCACATTCTGCAGGTCCCAATCCCCATATTCCACTCATCTGTTCCCTACATTCTGTTGGTCTGAGTCCCCACATTCTGCTGGTCTGTGTCCCAGAATCTGCTAGTCGGAGTCCCCACATTCTGTTGATCTGAGTCCCACATACTGCTGCTCTGCGCCCTCCACGTTCTGCTGGCCTCAGCCCCCAAATTTTGCTGCCCTGAATCCCCACATTCTACTGCTCTGAGTCGCACATTCTGCTGGCCTGGGTTCCCACATTCTGCCGATCTGAGTCCCCATATCCTGCTCGTCTGTGACCCCACATTCTGCTGGTCTGTGTCCCCACATTCGGCTGGTCTGAGTCCCACATTCTGCTGGACTGTGTCCCTCATTTTGCTTGTCTGATCCCCAAATTCCGTGGGTCTGAGTCCCACATTCTGTGGATCTGAGTCCCCACATTCTGCAGCTCTGCATCTCACATTCTCCTGGTCTGAGTCCCCACCTTCTGCTGGTCTGTGCCCTCCACATTCTGCTGGTCTGCGCCCTCCACATTCTGCTGGTTTAAGCCCCCACATTTTGCTGCCCTGAATCCACACATTCTGCTGGTCTGAGGCGCCACATTCTGCCGGTCTGAGCCCCCACATTCTGCTGGTCTGTGTCCAACATTCTGCTGTTCTGAGCCCCCATGTTCTGCTGGTCTGAATACCCACATTCTGCTGGTCTGTTACCCACATTCTGCTGGTCTGTTACCCACATTCTGCTGGGCTGTTACCCACATTCTGCTGCTCTGAGTCCCCACATTCTGCTATTATTAGTCCCCACATTCTGCACTTCTGAGTCCCCACATTCTGCTGGTCAGCGCCCACATATTCTCCTGGTCTGAGCCTCCACGTTCTACAGGTCTGTGTCCCCACATTTGGCTGGTCTGAGTCCCACATTCTGCAGGACTGTGTCCCTCATTTTGCTCATCAGATCCCCAGATTCTGCTGGTCTGATTCCCACATTATGCTGGTCTGAGTGTCCGGTTTCTGCTGGTCTGTGTCCCGACATTCTCCTGGTCTGAGTCCCAAATTCTGCTGGTGTGTGTCCCCAATTTCTGATCGTCTGATTCGCACTTTCTGCTAGTCTGATTCCCACATTCTGCTGGTCTTAGCCCCCACATTCTACAGGTCTGAGCCCCCACATTCTCCTGGTCTGAATTCCCACATTCTGCTTGTCTGAGTCCCAACATTCTGCTGGTCTGTGTCCCCAGTTTCTCCTTGTCTGTGATCTCACATTCTGCTGATCTGAGCCCCACATTCTGGCTAGACTGAGTACCCAAATTCTCCTGATCTGACACCCCATATTCCGCTGGTCTGTGTCCCATATTCGGCTGGTCTGAGTCCCACATTCTGCTGGTCTGATCGCTCATATTCTGCTGGTCTGAGACGCCACATTCTGCTGGCCTGGTCCCCACATTCTGCCGGTCTGAGTCCCCATATCCTGTCGGTCTGTGTCCCCATATCCTGCTGGTCTGTGTCCCCACACTCTGCTGGTCTGCGCCCCCCACATTCTGCTGGTCTGAGCGCCCACAATATGCTGCTCTCAACCCCCAAATTCTGCTGGTCTTAGCCCCCACATTCTACAGGTCTGAGCCCACACATTCTCCTGGTCTGAATTCCCAAATTCTGCTTGTCTGGGTCCCACAATTCTGCTGGTCTGTGTCCCCAGTTTCTCCTTGTCTGAAATCTCACATTCTGCTGATCTGAGCCCCACATTCTGGCTAGACTGAGTACCCAAATTCTCCTGATCTGACACCCCTTATTCCGCTGGTCTGTGTCCCACATTCGGCTGGTCTGAGCCCCCGTATTCAGCTGGTCTGAGTCCCCATATTCTACTGGTCTGAGCCTCCACATTCTACTGGTCTGTGTCCCCACATTCTGCTGGTCTGAGTCCCACATTCTGCTGGTCAGTGTCCCACATTCGGCTGGTCTGAGCCCCCACATTCTGCTGGTCTGTGTCCAACATTCTGCTGTTCTGAGCCCCCATGTTCTGCTGGTCTGAATACCCACATTCTGCTGCTCTGAGTCCCCACATTCTGCTATTATTAGTCCCCACATTCTGCACTTCTGAGTCCCCACATTCTGCTGGTCTGTGTCCCCACACTCTGCTGGTCTGCGCCCCCCCCACATTCTGCTGGTCTGTGTCCCCACATTCTGCTGGTCTGAGTCTCATAGTCTTCTGGTCCTAGTCCACAACTTCTGCTTGATTGATCTCTACTTTCTGCTGGTCTGTGTCCCAATTTTCTCCTGGTCAGAGATCCACATTCTGCTGGTCTGTGTCCCCACTTTCTGATCGTCTGATTTCCCGCATTCTGCTGGCCAGTGTCCCACATTTTGTTGTTCTGAGACCCACATTCTGCTGCTATGAGCCCCCACTTTCTGCTGGTCTGAGTCCCACATTCTGCTGGTCTGTGTCCCCACATCCTGCTGGTCTGACTCCCCACAATCTGCTAATCTGAGTCCCACATTCTGCTGGTCTGTGTCCCCACATCCTGCTGCTCTGAGCCCCCACATTCTGCTGGTCTGACTCCCCACAATCTGCGAATCTGAGTCCCACATTCTGCTGGTCTGAGCCCCCAAATTCTACTGGCCTGAGTCCCCACATTCTGCTGGTCTGTGTCCCAGATTCTGCTGGTCTGCGCCCGCAAATTCTGCTGTTCTGAGCACACATATTCTCCTGCTCTCTGCCCTCACATCCAGCTGGTCTGAGTCACCACTAACAGCTAGTCTGAATCCCACATTCCTATGGCCTGATCCCCACATTCTGATGGTCTGAGTCCTATATACTGCTGGTCAGAGTCCCCATATTCTGTTGGTCTGAGTCCCACATTCTGCTGGTCTGAGTCCCACATTCTGTTGGTCTGAGTCCCACATTCTGCTGGTCTGAGTCCCACATTCTGCTGCTCTGTGTCCCCACTTTCTGCTGGTCTAATTCCCACTTTCTCCTGGTCTGAGATTCCACATTCTGCTGCTCTGAATCCCCACATTCTGCTGGTCTGAGCCCCCATATTCTCCTGGTCTGAATCCCCACATTCTGCTGGTCTGTGTCCCACATTCGATGGTCTGAGCCCCCACATTCTGCTAGTCTGTGTCCAAAATTCTGCTGTTCTGAGCCCCCATGTTTTGCTGGTCTGAATACCCACATTCTGCTGGTCTGAGTACCCACATTCTGCTGGTCTGTTACCCACATTCTGCTGCTCTGAGTCCCCACATTCAGCTGGTCTGTTACCCACATTCTGCTGCTCTGAGTCCCCACATTCTGCTATTATTAGTCCACACATTCTGCTCTTCTGAGTCCCCACATTGTGCTGGTCTGTGTTTCCAGATCCTGCTGGTCTGTGCCCACAAATTCTGCTAGTCTGAGCCCCAATATTCTCCTGGTCTGAGCCTTCACATTCTACTGGTCTGTGTCCCCACATTCGGCTGGTCTGCGTCCCACATTCTGCTGGACTGAGTCCCTCATTTTGCTCGTCTGATCCCCAGATTCTGCTGGTCTGATTCCCACATTATGCTGGTCTGAGTCTCCACTTTCTGCTGGTCTGTGTCCCGATATTCTCCTGGTCTGAGTCCCACATTCTTCTGGTGTGTGTCCCCACTTTCTGATGGTCTGATTCGCAATTTCTGCTAGTCTGATTCCTACATTCTGCTGGTCTGCGTCTCCACATTCGGCTGGTCTGAGTCCCACATTCTGCGGCTCTGAGTCCCACATTCTGCTGGTCTGAGTCCCACATTCTGCTGGTCTGAGTCCCACATTCTGCTGCTCTGAGTCCCCACATTCTTCTATTCCTAGTCCCCATATTCTGCTCTTCTGAGTCACCACATTTTGCTGACCTGTGTCCCCAGATTCTGCTCGTCTGCGCCCCCACATTCTGCTGGTCTGAGCCCCCATATTCTCCTGGTCTGAGCCTCCACATTCTACTGGTCTGTGTACCCACATTCGGCTGATCTGAGTCCCACATTCTGCTGGACTGATTCCCACATTCTGCTGGTCTGAGTCCTCACATTCTGCTGGTCTAAGACCTCACATTCTGCTGGTCTGTGTCCCCAGATTCGGTTGGTTTGAGTCCCACATTCTGCTGCTCTGAGTCCCGCATTCTGCTGGTGTGTGTCCACACATTCTACTGGTCTGTGTCCCACAATCTGCTTGTCTGTGTCTCCACTTTCTGATGGTCTGATTCCCACTTTCTCCTGTTCTGAGATCCCATTTCTGCTGCTCTGAGCCCCCACATTTTGCTGTTCTGAATCCCCACACCGTGCTGCTCTGAGCCCCCACATCCTGCTGCTCCGAGCCCCCACATTCTGCTTCACTGAACCCCCACATTCTGCTGCTCTGCATCTCAAATTCTGCTGGTCTGAGACCCACATTCTGCTGGTCTGTGCCCTCCACATTCTGCTGGTCTAAGCCCCCCACATTCTGCTGGTCTGAGTCCCCCACAATATGCTGCTCTCAACACCCAAATTCTGCTGGTCTTAGCCCCCACATTCTACAGGTCTGAGCCCCCACATTTTCCTGATCTGAATTCCCACATTCTGCTTGTCTGAGTCCCAAAATTCTGCTGGTCTGAGCCCCAGTTTCTCCTGGTCTGAGATCTCATATTCTGCTGATCTGAGCCCCACATTCTGGCAAGACTGAGTACCCAAATTCTCCTGATCTGAGATCCCATATTCCGCGGGTCTGTGTCCCACATTCAGCTGGTCTGAGCCCCCATATTCACCTGGTCTGTTTCCCCATGTTCTGCATGTCTGAGCCCCATATTCTGCCTGTCGAGACCCCAGATTCTGCTGGACTGGGTCCTCACATTCTGCTTGAATGTGTCCCTCTTTCTGCTCGTCTGTTCCCCAGATTCTGCCGGTCTGATTCCCACATTATGCTGGTCTGAGTCTCCACTTTCTGCTGGTCTATGTCCCCACATTCTCCAGGTCTGAGTCCCACATTCTGCTGGAGTGGGTCCCCATTTTCTCATGGTCTGATTCGCACTTTCTGCTGGTCTGAGTCCCCACATTCTGCTGGTCTGAGTCCCATATTCGGCTGGTCCAAGACCACAAATTCTGCTTGATTGATCTCCTGATATTCTGCTGGTCTGTGTCCCCATATTCTCCTGGTCAGAGATCCACATTCTGATCTTCTGTGTCCCCACTTTCTGCTCGTCTGATTTCCCGCATTCTGCTTGTCAGTGTCCCACATTTTGTTGCTCTGAGACCCACATCCTGCTGGTCTGTGTCCCCACATTCTGCTGCTCTGAGCCCCCACATTCTGCTGGTCTGACTCCCCACAATCTGCTAGTCTGAGTGCCACATTCTGCTGGTCTGAGCCCCCAAATTCTACTGGCTTGAGTCTCCACATTCCGTTGGTCTGAGTCCCAACTACTGCTGGTCTGAGCCCCACATTCTGCTGCTCTGTTACCCACATTCTGCAGGTCCCAATCTCCACATTCCGCTCATCTGTTCCCTACAATCTGATGGTCTGAGTCCCATATTCTGCTAGTCGGAGTCCCCACATTCCGTGGGTCTGAGTCCCACATTCTGTTGGTCTGAGTCCCACATTCTGCTGGTCTGTGTCCCAGAATCTGCTAGTCGGAGTCCCCACATTCTGTTGATCTGAGTCCCACATTCTGCTGCTCTGCGCCCTCCACGTTCTGCTGGTCTTAGCCCCCACATTCTACAGGTCTGAGCCCCCACATTCTCCTGCTCTGAGCCCCCACATTCTGCTGGTCTGACTCCCCACAATCTGCGAATCTGAGTCCCACATTCTGCTGGTCTGAGCCCCCAAATTCTACTGGCCTGAGTCCCCACATTCTGCTGGTCTGTGTCCCAGATTCTGCTGGTCTGCGCCCGCAAATTCTGCTGTTCTGAGCACACATATTCTCCTGCTCTCTGCCCTCACATCCAGCTGGTCTGAGTCACCACTAACAGCTAGTCTGAATCCCACATTCCTATGGCCTGATCCCCACATTCTGATGGTCTGAGTCCTATATACTGCTGGTCAGAGTCCCCATATTCTGTTGGTCTGAGTCCCACATTCTGCTGGTCTGAGTCCCACATTCTGTTGGTCTGAGTCCCACATTCTGCTGGTCTGAGTCCCACATTCTGCTGCTCTGTGTCCCCACTTTCTGCTGGTCTAATTCCCACTTTCTCCTGGTCTGAGATTCCACATTCTGCTGCTCTGAATCCCCACATTCTGCTGGTCTGAGCCCCCATATTCTCCTGGTCTGAATCCCCACATTCTGCTGGTCTGTGTCCCACATTCGATGGTCTGAGCCCCCACATTCTGCTAGTCTGTGTCCAAAATTCTGCTGTTCTGAGCCCCCATGTTTTGCTGGTCTGAATACCCACATTCTGCTGGTCTGAGTACCCACATTCTGCTGGTCTGTTACCCACATTCTGCTGCTCTGAGTCCCCACATTCAGCTGGTCTGTTACCCACATTCTGCTGCTCTGAGTCCCCACATTCTGCTATTATTAGTCCACACATTCTGCTCTTCTGAGTCCCCACATTGTGCTGGTCTGTGTTTCCAGATCCTGCTGGTCTGTGCCCACAAATTCTGCTAGTCTGAGCCCCAATATTCTCCTGGTCTGAGCCTTCACATTCTACTGGTCTGTGTCCCCACATTCGGCTGGTCTGCGTCCCACATTCTGCTGGACTGAGTCCCTCATTTTGCTCGTCTGATCCCCAGATTCTGCTGGTCTGATTCCCACATTATGCTGGTCTGAGTCTCCACTTTCTGCTGGTCTGTGTCCCGATATTCTCCTGGTCTGAGTCCCACATTCTTCTGGTGTGTGTCCCCACTTTCTGATGGTCTGATTCGCAATTTCTGCTAGTCTGATTCCTACATTCTGCTGGTCTGCGTCTCCACATTCGGCTGGTCTGAGTCCCACATTCTGCGGCTCTGAGTCCCACATTCTGCTGGTCTGAGTCCCACATTCTGCTGGTCTGAGTCCCACATTCTGCTGCTCTGAGTCCCCACATTCTTCTATTCCTAGTCCCCATATTCTGCTCTTCTGAGTCACCACATTTTGCTGACCTGTGTCCCCAGATTCTGCTCGTCTGCGCCCCCACATTCTGCTGGTCTGAGCCCCCATATTCTCCTGGTCTGAGCCTCCACATTCTACTGGTCTGTGTACCCACATTCGGCTGATCTGAGTCCCACATTCTGCTGGACTGATTCCCACATTCTGCTGGTCTGAGTCCTCACATTCTGCTGGTCTAAGACCTCACATTCTGCTGGTCTGTGTCCCCAAATTCGGTTGGTTTGAGTCCCACATTCTGCTGCTCTGAGTCCCGCATTCTGCTGGTGTGTGTCCACACATTCTACTGGTCTGTGTCCCACAATCTGCTTGTCTGTGTCTCCACTTTCTGATGGTCTGATTCCCACTTTCTCCTGTTCTGAGATCCCATTTCTGCTGCTCTGAGCCCCCACATTTTGCTGTTCTGAATCCCCACACCGTGCTGCTCTGAGCCCCCACATCCTGCTGCTCCGAGCCCCCACATTCTGCTTCACTGAACCCCCACATTCTGCTGCTCTGCATCTCAAATTCTGCTGGTCTGAGACCCACATTCTGCTGGTCTGTGCCCTCCACATTCTGCTGGTCTAAGCCCCCCACATTCTGCTGGTCTGAGTCCCCAACAATATGCTGCTCTCAACACCCAAATTCTGCTGGTCTTAGCCCCCACATTCTACAGGTCTGAGCCCCCACATTTTCCTGATCTGAATTCCCACATTCTGCTTGTCTGAGTCCCAAAATTCTGCTGGTCTGAGCCCCAGTTTCTCCTGGTCTGAGATCTCATATTCTGCTGATCTGAGCCCCACATTCTGGCAAGACTGAGTACCCAAATTCTCCTGATCTGAGATCCCATATTCCGCGGGTCTGTGTCCCACATTCAGCTGGTCTGAGCCCCCATATTCACCTGGTCTGTTTCCCCATGTTCTGCATGTCTGAGCCCCATATTCTGCCTGTCGAGACCCCAGATTCTGCTGGACTGGGTCCTCACATTCTGCTTGAATGTGTCCCTCTTTCTGCTCGTCTGTTCCCCAGATTCTGCCGGTCTGATTCCCACATTATGCTGGTCTGAGTCTCCACTTTCTGCTGGTCTATGTCCCCACATTCTCCAGGTCTGAGTCCCACATTCTGCTGGAGTGGGTCCCCATTTTCTCATGGTCTGATTCGCACTTTCTGCTGGTCTGAGTCCCCACATTCTGCTGGTCTGAGTCCCATATTCGGCTGGTCCAAGACCACAAATTCTGCTTGATTGATCTCCTGATATTCTGCTGGTCTGTGTCCCCATATTCTCCTGGTCAGAGATCCACATTCTGATCTTCTGTGTCCCCACTTTCTGCTCGTCTGATTTCCCGCATTCTGCTTGTCAGTGTCCCACATTTTGTTGCTCTGAGACCCACATCCTGCTGGTCTGTGTCCCCACATTCTGCTGCTCTGAGCCCCCACATTCTGCTGGTCTGACTCCCCACAATCTGCTAGTCTGAGTGCCACATTCTGCTGGTCTGAGCCCCCAAATTCTACTGGCTTGAGTCTCCACATTCCGTTGGTCTGAGTCCCAACTACTGCTGGTCTGAGCCCCACATTCTGCTGCTCTGTTACCCACATTCTGCAGGTCCCAATCTCCACATTCCGCTCATCTGTTCCCTACAATCTGATGGTCTGAGTCCCATATTCTGCTAGTCGGAGTCCCCACATTCCGTGGGTCTGAGTCCCACATTCTGTTGGTCTGAGTCCCACATTCTGCTGGTCTGTGTCCCAGAATCTGCTAGTCGGAGTCCCCACATTCTGTTGATCTGAGTCCCACATTCTGCTGCTCTGCGCCCTCCACGTTCTGCTGGTCTTAGCCCCCACATTCTACAGGTCTGAGCCCCCACATTCTCCTGGTCTGAATTCCCACATTCTGCTTGTCTGAGTCCCAACATTCTGCTGGTCTGTGTCCCCAGTTTCTCCTTGTCTGAGATCTCACATTCTGCTGATCTGAGCCCCACATTCTGGCTAGACTGAGTACCCAAATTCTCCTGATCTGACACCCCATATTCCGCTGGTCTGTGTCCCACATTCGGCAGGTCTGAGCCCCCATATTCAGCTGGTCTGAGTCCCCTTATTCTGCTGATCTGAGCCGCACATTCTGCTGGTCTGATCGCTCACATTCTGCTGGTCTGAGGCGCCACATTCTGCTGGCCTTGGGTCCTCACATTCTGCTTGTATGTGTCCCTCAGTCTGCTTGTCTGAGACCCACATTCTGCTGGTCTGTGTCCAACATTCTGCTGTTCTGAGCCCCCATGTTCTGCTGGTCTGTGTCCAACATTCTGCTGTTCTGAGCCCCCATGTTCTGCTGGTCTGAATACCCACATTCTGCTGGTCTGAGTCCCCACATTCTGCTGGTCTGTTACCCACATTCTGCTGCTCTGAGTCCCCACATTCTGCTATTATTAGTCCCCACATTCTGCACTTCTGAGTCCCCACATTCTGCTGGTCAGCGCCCACATATTCTCCTGGTCTGAGCCTTCACATTCTACTGGTCTGTGTCCCCACATTTGTCTGGTCTGAGTCCCACATTCTGCAGGACTGTTTCCCTCACTTTGCTCATCAGATCCCCAGATTCTGCTGGTCTGATTCCCACATTATGCTGTTCTGAGTCTCCGGTTTCTGCTGGTCTGTGTCCCGACATTCTCCTGGTCTGAGTCCCAAATTCTGCTGGTGTGTGTCCCCAATTTCTGATCGTCTGATTCGCACTTTCTGCTAGTCTGATTCCCAAATTCTGCTGGTCTTAGCCCCCACATTCTACAGGTCTGAGCCCCCACATTCTCCTGGTCTGAATTCCCACATTCTGCTTGTCTGAGTCCCAACATTCTGCTGGTCTGAGCCACCAGTTTCTCCTTGTCTGTGATCTCACATTCTGCTGATCTGAGCCCCACATTCTGGCTAGACTGAGTACCCAAATTCTCCTGATCTGACACCCCATATTCCGCTGGTCTGTGTCCCATATTCGGCTGGTCTGAGAACCCATATTCTGCTGGTCTGAGTCCCACATTCTGCTGGTCTGATCGCTCATATTCTGCTGGTCTGAGACGCCACATTCTGCTGGCCTGGTCCCCACATTCTGCCGGTCAGAGTCCCCATATCCTGTCGGTCTGTGTCCCCATATCCTGCTGGTCTGTGTCCCCACACTCTGCTGGTCTGCGCCCCCCACATTCTGCTGGTCTGAGCGCCCACAATATGCTGCTCTCAACCCCCAAATTCTGCTGGTCTTAGCCCCCACATTCTACAGATCTGAGCCCACACATTCTCCTGGTCTGAATTCCCAAATTCTGCTTGTCTGAGTCCCACAATTCTGCTGGTCTGTGTCCCCAGTTTCTCCTTGTCTGAAATCTCACATTCTGCTGATCTGAGCCCCACATTCTGGCGAGACTGAGTACCCTAATTCTCCTGATCTGACACCCCTTATTCCGCTGGTCTGTGTCCCACATTCGGCTGGTCTGAGCGCCCGTATTCAGCTGGTCTGAGTCCCCATATTCTACTGGTCTGAGCCTCCACATTCTACTGGTCTGTGTCCCCACATTCTGCTGGTCTGAGTCCCACATTCTGCTGGACTGTGTCCCTCATTTTGCTCCTCTGATCCCCAGATTCTGCTGGTCTGATTCCCACATTATGCTAGTCTGTGTCTCCACTTTCTGCTGGTCTGCGTCCCCACATTCTCCTGGTCTGAGTCCCACATTCTGCTGGTGTGGGTCCCCATTTTCTGATGGTCTGATTCGCACTTTCTGCTAGTCTGATTCCCACATTCTGCTGCTCTGAGTCCCCACATTCTGCTGCTCTGAGTCCCATATTCTGCTGGTCTGTGTCCCCACATTCTGCTGGTCTGAGTCCCATAGTCTGCTGGTCCTAGTCCACAACTTCTGCTTGATTGTTCTCCACTTTCTGCTGGACTGTGTCCCCACTTTCTCCTGGTCAGAAATCCACATTCTGGTGGTCTGTGTCCCCACTGTCCGCTCGTCTGATTTCCCGCATTCTGCTGGTCTGTTTCCCACATTTTGTTGTTCAGAGACCCACATCCTGCTGCTCTGATCCCCCACATTCTGCTGGTCTGAGTCCCACATTCTGCTGGTCTAATTCCCACATTCTGCTGGTCTGAGATTCCACATTCTGCTGCTCTGAGCCCCCACATTCTGCTGGTCTGAGCCCCCATATTCTCCTGGTCTGAATCCCCACATTCTGCTGGTCTGTGTCCCACATTCGATGGTCTGAGCCTTCACATTCTGCTGGTCTGTGTCCAAAATTCTGCTGTTCTGAGCCCCCATGTTCTGCTGGTCTGAATACCCACATTCTACTGGTCTGAGTACCCACATTCTGCTGGTCCGTTCCCCACATTCTGCTGCTCTGAGTCCCCACATTCTGCTATTATTAGTCCACACATTCTGCTCTTCTGAGTCCCCACATTCTGCTGGTCTGTTACCCACATTCTGCTGCTCTGAGTCCCACATTCTGCTGGTCTGTTACCACATTCTGCTGTTCTGAGTCCCCACATTCTGCTATTATTAGTCCACACATTCTGCTCTTCTGAGCCCCCACATTCTGCTGGTCTGTTTTTCCAGATCCTGCTGGTCTGCGCCCACACATTCTGCTAGTCTGAGCCCCCATGTTCTCCTGGTCCGAGCCTTCACATTCTACTGGTCTGTGTCCCCACATTCGGCTGGTCTGCATCCCACATTCTGCTGGACTGAGTCCCTCATTTTGCTCGTCTGATCCCCAGATTCTGCTGGTCTGATTCCCACATTATGCTGGTCTGAGTCTCCACTTTCTGCTGGTTGTGTCCCATCATTCTGCTAGTCTGATTCCCACATTCTGCGGCTCTGAGTCCCACATTCTGCTGGTCTGAGTTCCACATTCTGCTGGTCTGTGTCTCCACTTTCTGCTGGTCTGATTCCCACTTTCTCCTGTTCTGAGATGCCATTTCTGCAGCTCTGTGCTCCCACAATCTGCTGTTCTGAATCCCCACATCCTGCTGCTCTGAGCCCCCACATTCTGCTTCTCTGAGCCCCCACATTCTGCTTCTCTGAACCCCCACATTCTGCTGCTCTGTTACCCACATTGTGCAGAACCCAATCCCCACATTCCGCTCACCTGTTCCCTACAATCTGATGGTCTGAGTCCCATATTCTGCTGGACTGTGTCCCTCATTTTGCTTGTCTGATCCCCAAATTCCGTGGGTCTGAGTCCCACATTCTGTGGATCTGAGTCCCCACATTCTGCTGCTCTGCATCTCACATTCTGCTGGTCTGAGTCCCCACCTTCTGCTCGTCTGCGCCCTCCACATTCTGCTGCTCCAAGCCAACACATATTGCTGATCTGAATCCCCACATTCTGCTGGTCTGAGTCGCACATTCTGCTGGTGTGTGTCCCCATTTTCTGATGGTCTGATTCGCACTTTCTGCTGGTCTGAATCCCCACATGCTGCTCTTCTGTGTCCCCACATTCGTCTGGTCTGAGTCCAACATTCTGCTTCACTAAGCCCCCACATTCTGCTGCTGTGCGTCTCAAATTCTGCTGGTCTGAGACCCACATTCTGCTGGTCTGTGTCCCCACATTCTGCTGGTCTGTGCCCTCCACATTCTGCTGGTCTAAGCCCCCACATTTTGCTGCCCTGAATCCACACATTCTGCTGGCCTGGGTCCCAACATTCTGCCGGTCTGAGTTACCATATCCTGCTGGTCTGTGTCCCCAAATTTTGCTGGTCTAAGCCACCCACATTCTGCTGGTCTGAACCCCACAATATGCTGCTCTCAACCCCCAAATTCTGCTGGTCTTAGCCCCCACATTCTACAGGTCTGAGCCCCCACATTCTCCTGGTCTGAATTCCCACATTCTGCTGGTCTGAGTCCCAAAATTCTGCTGGTCTGAGTCCTCACATTCTTCTTGTATGTTTCCCTCATTCTGGTTGTCTGAGTCCCACATTCGGCTGGTCTGAGTCCCACATTCTGCTGGTCCGAGTCCAACATTCTGCTGTTCTGAGCCCCCATGTTCTCCTGGTCTGAATACCCACATTCTGCTGGTCTGAGTCCCCACATTTTGCTGGTCTGTTACCCACATTCTGCTGCTCTGAGTCCCCACATTCTGCTGGTCTGTTACCCACATTCTGCTGCTCTGAGTCCCCACATTCTGCTATTATTTGTCCCCACATTCTGCACTTCTGACTCCCCACATTCTGCTGGTCTGCACCCACATATTTTCCTGGTCTGAGCCTTCACATTCTACTGGTCTGTGTCCCCACATTTGGCTGGTCTGAGTCCCACATTCTGCAGGACTGTTTCCCTCATTTTGCTCATCAGATTATGCTGGTCTGAGTCTCCGCTTTCTGCTGGTCTGTGTTCCGACATTCTCCTGGTCTGAGTCCCAAGTTCTGCTGGTGTGTGTCCCCAATTTCTGATGGTCTGATTCGCACATTCTGCTGGTCTGAGTCCCACATTCTGATTGTCTGTGTCTCCACTTTCTGCAGGTCTGATTCCCACTTTCTCCTGGTCTGCGTTCCCATTTTTGCTGCTCTGAGCCCCCACATTCTGCTGCTCTGAGCCCCCACATTCTGCTTCTCTGAGCCCCCACATTCTGCTGCTCTGCATCTCAAATTCTGCTGGTCTGACACCCTCATTCTGCAGGTCTGTGTCCCCACATTCTGCTGGTCTAAGCCCCCACATTTTGCTACGCTGAATCCACACATTCTGCTGGTCTGAATCGTGCATTCTGCTGGCCTGAGTTCCCAGATTCTGCCGTTCTGTGTCCCCATATCCTGCTGGTCTGTGTCCCCACATTCTGCTGTTCTGCGCCCCCCACATTCTGCTGGTCTGAGCCCCCACAATATGCTACTCTCAACCCCCAAATTCTGCTGGTCTTAAGCCCCCACATTCTACAGGTCTGAGCCCCCAAATTCTCCTAGTCTGAATTCCCACATTCTGCTTGTCTGAGTCCCAACATTCTGCTGGTCTGTGTCCCCAGTTTCTCCTTGTCTGTGATCTCACATTCTGCTGATCTGAGACCCACATTCTGGCTAGACTGAGTACCCAAATTCTCCTGATCTGACACCCCATATTCCGCTGGTCTGTGTCCCACATTAGGCTGGTCTGAGCCCCCATATTCAACTGGTCTGTGTCCCCATATTCTGCTGGTCTGAGCCCCACATTCTGCTGTTCTGATCGCTCACAGTCTGCTGGTCTGAGACCCCACATTCTGCTGGCCTGGGTCCTCACATTCTGCTTGTATGTTTCCCTCATTCTGCTGGTCTGAGTCCCACATTCTGCTGGTCTGAGCCCCCACATTCGGCTGGTCTGATCCCTCACATTCTGCTGTTCTGAGCCCCCATGTTCTGCTGGTCTGTTACCCACATTCTGCTGGTCTGTTACCCACATTCTGCTGGTCTGTTACCAACATTCTGCTGCTCTGAGTCCCCACATTCTTCTATTCCTATTCCCCATATGCTGCTCTTCTGAGTCACCACATTTTGCTGGTCTGTGTCCCCAGATTCTGCTCGTCGGTGCCCCCATATTCTCCTGGTCTGAGCCTCCACATTCTACTGGTCTGTGTACCCACATTCGGCTGATCTGAGCCCCCACATTCTGCTGTTCTGAATCCCCACAACCTGCTGCTCTGAGCCCCCACATTCTGCTGCTCTGCATCTCAAATTCTGCTGGTCTGAGACCCACATTCTGCTGGTCTGAGTCCCCGCATTCTGCCAGTCTGAGACCCCATATCCTGCTGGTCTGTGTCCCCACATTCTCCTGGTCTGCGCCCCCCACATTCTGCTGGTCCGAGTCCCCCACAATATGCTGCTCTCAACCCCCAAATTCTGCTGGTCTGCGCCCCCACATTCTACAGGTCTGAGCCCCCACATTTTCCTGGTCTGAATTCGCACATTCTGCTTGTCTGAGTCCCAACATTCTGCTGGTCTGAGCCCCCAGTTTCTCCTTGTCTGAGATCTCACATTCTGCTGATCTGAGCCCCACATTCTGGCTAGACTGAGTACCCAAATTCTCCTGATCTGACACCCCATATTCCGTTGGTCTGTGTCCCACATTCGGCTGGTCTGAGCCCCCATATTCAGCTGGTCTGAGTCCCCATATTCTGCATGTCTGAGACCCCACATTCTGCTGGACTGAGAGCCCAAATTCTGCTGGACTGGGTCCTTACATTCTGCTTGAATGTGTCCCTCATTCTGCTCGTCAGATCCCCAGATTCTGCTGGTCTGATTCCCACATTATGCTGGTCTGTGTCCCCACATTCTCCTGGTCTGAGTCCCACATTCTGCTGGTCTGAGTCCCATATTCTGCTGGTCCTAGTCCATAAATTCTGCTTGATTGATCTCCTGATATTCTGCTGGTCTGTGTCCCCATATTCTCCTGGTCAGAGATCCACATTCTGATCTTCTGTGTCCGCACTTTCCGCTCGTCTGATTTCCCGCATACTGCTGATGAGTGTCCCACATTTTGTTGCTCTGAGACCCACATCCTGCTGGTCTGAGCCCCCAAATTCTACTGGCCTGAGTCTCCACATTCCGTTGGTCTGAGTCCCAACTTCTGCTAGTCTGAGCCCCCACATTCTGCTGCTCTGTTACCCACATTCTGCAGGTCCCAATCCCCACATTCCGCTTCTCTATTCCCTACATTCTGATGGTCTGAGTCCAATATTCTGCTAGTCGGAGTCTCCAAATTCCGTGGGTCTGAGTCCCCCACATTCTGTTGGTCTCAGTCCCACATTCTGCTGGTCTAAGCCCCCACATTTTGCTGCCCTGAATCCACACATTCTACTGCTCTGAGTTGCACATTCTGCTGGCCTGGGTTCCCAGATTCTGCCGGTCTGAGTCCCCATATTCTGCTGGTCTCTGTCCCCACTTTCTGCTGGTCTGTGTCCCCACATTCGGCTGGTCTGAGTCCCACATTCTGCTGGACTGTGTCCCTCATTTTGCTCGTCTGATCCCCAAATTCCGTGGGTCTGAGTCCCACATTCTGTGGATCTGAGTCCCCACATTCTGCTGCTCTGCATCTCACATTCTGCTGGTCTCAGTCCCCACCTTCTGCTCATCTGCGCCCTCCACATTCTGCTGCTCCAAGCCACCATATTTTGCTGATCTGAATTCCCACATTCTGATGGTCTGATTCGCACTTTCTGCTGGTCTGAGTCCCCACATGCTGCTCTTCTGTGTCCCCACATTCGTCTGGTCTGAGTCCAACATTCTGTTTCTCTAAGCCCCCACATTCTGCTGCTGTGCGTCTCAAATTCTGCTGGTCTGAGACCCACATTCTGCTGGTCTGTGTCCCCACATTCTGCTGGCCTGTGCCCTCCACATTCTGCTGGCCTGTGCCCTCCACATTCTGCTGGTCTGTGCCCTCCACATTCTGCTGGTCTGTGCCCTCCACATTCTGCTGGTTTAAGCCCCCACATTTTGCTGCCCTGAATCCACACATTCTGCTGGTCTGAGACCCACTTTCTGCTGGTTTGTGTCCCCACATTCTGCTGGTCTGTGCCCTCCACATTCTGCTGGTTTAAGCCCCCACATTTTGCTGCCCTGAATCCACACATTCTGCTGGTGTGAGTCGCACAATCTGCTGGCCTGGGTCCCAACATTCTGCCGGTCTGAGTCCCCATATCCTGCTGGTCTGTGTCCCCAGTTTCTCCTTGTCTGAGATCTCACATTCTGCTGATCTGAGCCCCACATTCTGGCTAGACTGAGTACCCAAATTCTCCTGATCTGACACCCCATATTCCGTTGGTCTGTGTCCCACATTCGGCTGGTCTGATCGCTCACATTCTGCTGGTCTGAGACCCCACATTCTGCTGGCCTGGGTCCTCACATTCTGCTTGTATGTGTCCCTCATTCTGCTTGTCTGAGTCCCACATTCTGGTTGTCTGTGTCTCCCATTCGGCTGGTCTGATCCCTCACATTCTGCTGGTCTGAGTCCAACATACTGCGCTTCTGAGCCCCCATGTTCTGCTGGTCTGTTACCCACATTCTGCTGGTCTGAGTCCCCACATTCTGCTGGGCTGTTACCCACATTCTGCTGCTCTGAGTCCCCACATTCTGCTATTATTAGTCCCCACATTCTGCACTTCTGACTCCCCACATTCTGCTGGTCAGCGCCCACATATTCCCCTGGTCTGAGCCTTCACATTCTACTGGTCTGTGTCCCCACATTTGTCTGGTCTGAGTCCCACATTCTGCAGGACTGTTTCCCTCATTTTGCTCATCAGATCCCCAGATTCTGCTGGTCTGATTCCCACATTATGCTGGTCTGAGTCTCCGGTTTCTGCTGGTCTGTGTCCCGACATTCTCCTGGTCTGAGTCCCAAATTCTGCTGGTGTGTGTCCCCAATTTCTGATCGTCTGATTCGCACTTTCTGCTAGTCTGATTCCCAAATTCTGCTGGTCTTAGCCCCCACATTCTACAGGTCTGAGCCCCCACATTCTCCTGGTCTGAATTCCCACATTCTGCTTGTCTGAGTCCCAACATTCTGCTGGTCTGTGTCCCCAGTTTCTCCTTGTCTGTGATTTCACATTCTGCTGATCTGAGCCCCACATTCTGGCTAGACTGAGTACCCAAATTCTCCTGATCTGACACCCCATATTCCGCTGGTCTGTGTCCCATATTCGGCTGGTCTGAGAACCCATATTCTGCTGGTCTGAGTCCCACATTCTGCTGGTCTGAACGCTCATATTCTGCTGGTCTGAGACCCCACATTCTGCTGGCCTGGTCCCCACATTCTGCCGGTCTGAGTCCCCATATCCTGTCGGTCTGTGTCCCCATATCCTGCTGGTCTGTGTCCCCACACTCTGCTGGTCTGCGCCCCCCCACATTCTGCTGGTCTGAGCGCCCACAATATGCTGCTCTCAACCCCCAAATTCTGCTGGTCTTAGCCCCCACATTCTACAGATCTGAGCCCACACATTCTCCTGGTCTGAATTCCCAAATTCTGCTTGTCTGAGTCCCACAATTCTGCTGGTCTGTGTCCCCAGTTTCTCCTTGTCTGAAATCTCACATTCTGCTGATCTGAGCCTCACATTCTGGCTAGACAGAGTACCCAAATTCTCCTGATCTGACACCCCTTATTCCGCTGGTCTGTGTCCCACATTCGGCTGTCTGATCGCCCGTATTCAGCTGGTCTGAGTCCCCATATTCTACTGGTCTGAGCCTCCACATTCTACTGGTCTATGTCCCCACATTCTGCTGGTCTGAGTCCCACGTTCTGCTGGACTGTGTCCCTCATTTTGCTCCTCTGATCCCCAGATTCTGCTGGTCTGATTCCCACATTATGCTAGTCTGTGTCTCCACTTTCTGCTGGTCTGTGTCCCCACATTCTCCTGGTCTGAGTCCCACATTCTGCTGGTGTGGGTCCCCATTTTCTGATGGTCTGATTCGCACTTTCTGCTGGTCTGATTCCCACATTCTGCTGCTCTGAGTCCCCACATTCTGCTGGTCTGAGTCCCATAGTCTGCTTGTCCTAGTCCACAACTTCTGCTTGATTGTTCTCCACTTTCTGCTGGACTGTGTCCCCACTTTCTCCTGGTCAGAAATCCACATTCTGGTGGTCTGTGTCCCCACTGTCCGCTCGTCTGATTTCCCGCATTCTGCTGGTCTGTTTCCCACATTTTGTTGTTCAGAGACCCACATCCTGCTGCTCTGATCCCCCACATTCTGCTGGTCTGAGTCCCACATTCTGCTGGTCTAATTCCCACATTCTGCTGGTCTGAGATTCCACATTCTGCTGCTCTGAGCCCCCACATTCTGCTGGTCTGAGCCCCCATATTCTCCTGGTCTGAATCCCCACATTCTGCTGGTCTGTGTCCCACATTCGATGGTCTGAGCCTTCACATTCTGCTGGTCTGTGTCCAAAATTCTGCTGTTCTGAGCCCCCATGTTCTGCTGGTCTGAATACCCACATTCTGCTGGTCTGAGTCCCCACATTCTGCTGGTCCGTTCCCCACATTCTGCTGCTCTGAGTCCCCACATTCTGCTATTATTAGTCCACACATTCTGCTCTTCTGAGCCCCCACATTCTGCTGGTCTGTTTTTCCAGATCCTGCTGGTCTGTGCCCACACATTCTGCTAGTCTGAGCCCCCATGTTCTCCTGGTCTGAGCCTTCACATTCTACTGGTCTGTGTCCCCACATTCGGCTGGTCTGAGTCCCACATTCTGCAGGACTGTGTCCCTCATTTTGCTCATCAGATCCCCAGATTCTGCTGGTCTGATTCCCACATTATGCTGGTCTGAGTCTCCGCTTTCTGCTGGTCTGTGTTCCGACATTCTCCTGGTCTGAGTCCCAAATTCTGCTTGTGTGTGTCCCCAATTTCTGATCGTCTGATTCGCACTTTCTGCTAGTCTGATTCCCAAATTCTGCTGGTCTTAGCCCCCACATTCTGCTGCTCTGCATCTCAAATTCTGCTGGTCTGAGTCCCACATTCTGCTGGTCTGTGTCCCCACATTCTGCTGGTCTGAGTCTCATAGTCTGCTGGTCCTAGTCCACAACTTCTGCTTGATTGTTCTCCACTTTCTGCTGGACTGTGTCCCCATTTTCTCCTGGTCAGAAATCCACATTCTGGTGGTCTGTGTCCCCACTTTCCGCTCGTCTGATTTCCCGCATTCTGCTGGTCTGTGTCCCACATTTTGTTGTTCAGAGACCCACATCCTGCTGCTCTGATCCCCCACATTCTGCTGGTCTGAGTCCCACATTCTGCTGGTCTAATTCCCACATTCTGCTGGTCTGAGATTCCACATTCTGCTGGTCTGAGCCCCCATATGTTCCTGGTCTGAATCCCCACATTCTGCTGGTCTGTGTCCCACATTCGATGGTCTGAGCCTTCACATTCTGCTGGTCTGTGTCCAAAATTCTGCTGTTCTGAGCCCCCATGTTCTGCTGGTCTGAATACCCACATTCTGCTGGTCTGAGTCCCCACATTCTGCTGGTCTGTTACCCACATTCTGCTGCTCTGAGTCCCACATTCTGCTGGTCTGTTACCACATTCTGCTGTTCTGAGTCCCCACATTCTGGTATTATTAGTCCACACATTCTGCTCTTCTGAGTCCCCACATTCTGCTATTATTAGTCCACACATTCTGCTCTTCTGAGCCCCCACATTCTTCTGGTCTGTTTTTCCAGATCCTGCTGGTCTGCGCCCACACATTCTGCTAGTCTGAGCCCCCATGTTCTCCTGGTCCGAGCCTTCACATTCTACTGGTCTGTGTCCCCACATTCGGCTGGTCTGCGTCCCACATTCTGCTGAACTGAGTCCCTCATTTTGCTCGTCTGATCCCCAGATTCTGCTGGTCTGATTCCCACATTATGCTGGTCTGAGTCTCCACTTTCTGCTGGTTGTGTCCCATCATTCTGCTAGTCTGATTCCCACATTCTGCGGCTCTGAGTCCCACATTCTGCTGGTCTGAGTTCCACATTCTGCTGGTCTGTGTCTCCACTTTCTGCTGGTCTGATTCCCACTTTCTCCTGTTCTGAGATGCCATTTCTGCAGCTCTGTGCTCCCACAACCTGCTGTTCTGAATCCCCACATCCTGCTGCTCTGAGCCCCCACATTCTGCTTCTCTGAGCCCCCACATTCTGCTTCTCTGAACCCCCACATTCTGCTGCTCTGTTACCCACATTGTGCAGAACCCAATCCCCACATTCCGCTCACCTGTTCCCTACAATCTGATGGTCTGAGTCCCATATTCTGCTGGACTGTGTCCCTCATTTTGCTTGTCTGATCCCCAAATTCCATGGGTCTGAGTCCCACATTCTGTGGATCTGAGTCCCCACATTCTGCTGCTCTGCATCTCACATTCTGCTGGTCTGAGTCCCCACCTTCTGCTCGTCTGCGCCCTCCACATTCTGCTGCTCCAAGCCAACACATATTGCTGATCTGAATCCCCACATTCTGCTGGTCTGAGTCGCACATTCTGCTGGTGTGTGTCCCCATTTTCTGATGGTCTGATTCGCACTTTCTGCTGATCTGAGTCCCCACATGCTGCTCTTCTGTGTCCCCACATTCGTCTGGTCTGAGTCCAACATTCTGTTTCTCTGAGCCCCCACATTCTGCTGCTGTGCGTCTCAAATTCTGCTGGTCTGAGACCCACATTCTGCTGGTCTGTGTCCCCACATTCTGCTGGTCTGTGCCCTCCACATTCTGCTGGTCTAAGCCCCCACATTTTGCTGCCCTGAATCCACACATTCTGCTGGCCTGGGTCCCCACATTCTTCCGGTCTGAGTTACCATATCCTGCTGGTCTGTGTCCCCACATTTTGCTGGTCTAAGCCACCCATATTCTGCTGGTCTGAACCCCACAATATGCTGCTCTCAACCCCCAAATTCTGCTGGTCCTAGCCCCCACATTCTACAGGTCTGAGCCCCCAAATTCTCCTAGTCTGAATTCCCACATTCTGCTTGTCTGAGTCCCAAAATTCTGCTGGTCTGTGTCCCCAGTTTCTCCTTGTCTGTGATTTCACATTCTGCTGATCTGAGACCCACATTCTGGCTAGACTGAGTACCCAAATTCTCCTGATCTGACACCCCATATTCCGCTGGTCTGTGTCCCACAATCGGCTGGTCTGAGCCCCCATATTCAACTGGACTGTGTCCCCATATTCTGCTGGTCTGAGCCCCACATTCTGCTGTTCTGATCGCTCACAGTCTGCTGGTCTGAGACCCCACATTCTGCTGGCCTGGGTCCTCACATTCTGCTTGTATGTTTCCCTCATTCTGCTGGTCTGAGTCCCACATTCTGCTGGTCTGAGCCCCCACATTCGGCTGGTCTGATCCCTCACATTCTGCTGTTCTGAGCCCCCATGTTCTGCTGGTCTGTTACCCACATTCTGCTGGTCTGTTACCCACATTCTGCTGGTCTGTTACCAACATTCTGCTGCTCTGAGTCCCCACATTCTTCTATTCCTATTCCCCATATGCTGCTCTTCTGAGTCACCACATTTTGCTGGTCTGTGTCCCCAGATTCTGCTCGTCGGTGCCCCCATATTCTCCTGGTCTGAGCCTCCACATTCTACTGGTCTGTGTACCCACATTCGGCTGCTCTGAGCCCCCACATTCTGCTGCTCTGCATCTCAAATTCTACTGGTCTGAGACCCACATTCTGCTGGTCTGAGTCCCCGCATTCTGCCAGTCGGAGTCCCCATATCCTGCTGGTCTGTGTCCCCACATTCTCCTGGTCTGCGCCCCCCTGGGTCCTCACATTCTGCTTGTATGTTTCCCTCATTCTGCTGGTCCGAGTCCCCCACAATATGCTGCTCTCAACCCCCAAATTCTGCTGGTCTGCGCCCCCACATTCTACAGGTCTGAGCCCCCACATTTTCCTGGTCTGAATTCGCACATTCTGCTTGTCTGAGTCCCAACATTCTGCTGGTCTGAGCCCCCAGTTTCTCCTTGTCTGAGATCTCACATTCTGCTGATCTGAGCCCCACATTCTGGCTAGACTGAGTACCCAAATTCTCCTGATCTGACACCCCATATTCCGTTGGTCTGTGTCACACATTCAGCTGGTCTGAGCCCCCATATTCAGCTGGTCTGAGTCCCCATATTCTGCATGTCTGAGACCCCACATTCTGCTGGACTGAGACCCCACATTCTGCTGGACTGGGTCCTTACATTCTGCTTGAATGTGTCCCTCATTCTGCTCGTCAGATCCCCAGATTCTGCTGGTCTGATTCCCACATTATGCTGGTCTGTGTCCCCACATTCTCCTGGTCTGAGTCCCACATTCTGCTGGTGTGGGTCCCCATTTTCTGATGGTCTGATTCGCACATTCTGCTGGTCTGTGTCCCCACATTCTGCTGGTCTGAGTCCCATATTCTGCTGGTCCTAGTCCATAAATTCTGCTTGATTGATCTCCTGATATTCTGCTGGTCTGTGTCCCCATATTCTCCTGGTCAGAGATCCACATTCTGATCTTCTGTGTCCGCACTTTCCGCTCGTCTGATTTCCCGCATACTGCTGATCAGTGTCCCACATTTTGTTGCTCTGAGACCCACATCCTGCTGGTCTGAGCCCCCAAATTCTACTGGCCTGAGTCTCCACATTCCGTTGGTCTGAGTCCCAACTTCTGCTAGTCTGAGCCCCCACATTCTGCTGCTCTGTTACCCACATTCTGCAGGTCCCAATCCCCACATTCCGCTTGTCTATTCCCTACAATCTGATGGTCTGAGTCCAATATTCTGCTAGTCGGAGTCTCCAAATTCCGTGGGTCTGAGTCCCCACATTCTGTTGGTCTCAGTCCCACATTCTGCTGGTCTAAGCCCCCACATTTTGCTGCCCTGAATCCACACATTCTACTGCTCTGAGTTGCACATTCTGCTGGCCTGGGTTCCCAGATTCTGCCGGTCTGAGTCCCCATATTCTGCTGGTCTCTGTCCCCACATTCTGCTGGTCTGTGTCCCCACATTCGGCTGGTCTGAGTCCCACATTCTGCTGGACTGTGTCCCTCATTTTGCTCGTCTGATCCCCAAATTCCGTGGGTCTGAGTCCCACATTCTGTGGATCTGAGTCCCCACATTCTGCTGGTCTGCATCTCACATTCTGCTGGTCTCAGTCCCCACCTTCTGCTCATCTGCGCCCTCCACATTCTGCTGCTCCAAGCCACCATATTTTGCTGATCTGAATTCCCACATTCTGCTGGTCTGAGTCGCACATTCTGCTGGTGTGTGTCCCCATTTTCTGATGGTCTGATTCGCACTTTCTGCTGGTCTGAGTCCCCACATGCTGCTCTTCTGTGTCCCCACATTCGTCTGGTCTGAGTCCAACATTCTGTTTCTCTAAGCCCCCACATTCTGCTGCTGTGCGTCTCAAATTCTGCTGGTCTGAGACCCACATTCTGCTGGTCTGTGTCCCCACATTCTGCTGGTCTGCGCCCTCCACATTCTGCTGGTCTAAGCCCCCACATTTTGCTGCCCTGAATCCACACAATCTGCTGGCCTGGGTCCCAACATTCTGCCGGTCTGAGTCCCCATATCCTGCTGGTCTGTGTCCCCAGTTTCTCCTTGTCTGAGATCTCACATTCTGCTGATCTGAGCCCCACATTCTGGCTAGACTGAGTACCCAAATTCTCCTGATCTGACACCCCATATTCCGCTGGTCTGTGTCCCACATTTGGCTGGTCTGATCCCTCACATTCTGCTGGTCTGTGTCCAACATTCTGCGCTTCTGCGCCCCTACATTCTGCTGGTCTGTTACCCACATTCTGCTGGCCTGAGTCCCCACATTCTGCTGGTCTGTTACCCACATTCTGCTGGTCTGAGTCCGCACATTCTGCTGGTCTGTTACCCACATTCTGCTGCTCTGAGTCCCCACATTCTTCTATTCCTAGTCCCCATATTCTGCTCTTCTGAGTCACCACATTTTGCTGATCTGTGTCCCCAGATTCTGCTCGTCTGCGCCCACACATTCTGCTAGTCTGAGCCCCCATATTCTCCAGGTCTGAGCCTCCACATTCTACTGGTCTGTGTACCCACATTCGGCTGATCTGAGTCCCACATTCTGTTGGTCTGAGTCCCACATTCTGCTTGTCTGTGTCTCGACTTTCTGCTGGTCTGATTCCCACTTTCTCCTGGTCTGAGATCCCATTTCTGCTGCTCTGAGCCCCCACATTCTGCTGTTCTGAATCCCCACATCATACAGCTCTGGGCCCCCACATTCTGCTTCTCTGGGCCCCCACATTCTGCTGCTCTGCATCTCAAATTCTGCTGGTCTGAGACCCACATTCTGCTGGTCTGTGTCCCCACATTCTGCTGGTCTGCGCCCTCCACATTCTGCTGGTTTAAGACCCCACATTTTGCTACCCTGAATCCACAAATTCTGCTGGTCTGAGTCGCACATTCTGCTGGCCTGGGTCCCCACATTCTGCCGGTCAGAGTCCCCATATCCTGCTGGTCTGTATCCCCACATTCTGCTGGTCTACGCCCCCCACATTCTGCTGTTCTGCGCGCCCACAATATGCTGCTCTCAACCCCCAAATTCTGCTGGTCTTAGCCCCCACATTCTACAGGTCTGAGCCCCCACATTCTCCTGGTCTGAATTCCCACATTCTGCTTGTCTGAGTTCCAACATTCTGCTGGTCTGTGTCCCCAGTTTCTCCTTGTCTGAGATCCCACATTCTGCTGATCTGAGCTCCACATTCTGTCTAGACTGAGTACCCAAATTCTTCTGATCTGACACCCCATAGTCCGCTGGTCTGTGTCCCACATTCGGCTGATCTGAGCGCCCATATTCAGCTGGTCTGAGTCCCCATATTCTGCTGGTCTGAGCCTCCACATTCGGCTGGTCTGAGAGCCACATTCTGCTGGACTGTGTCCCTCATTTTGCTCGTCTGATCCCCAGATTCTGATGGTCTGATTCCCACATTATGCTAGTGTGAGTCTCCACATTCTGCTGGTCTGTGTCCCACATTATGTTGCTCTGAGACCCACATCCTGCTGCTCTGAGCCCCCAAATTCTTCTGGTCTGAGTCCCACATTCTGCTGGTCTGTGTCCCCACATCCTGCTGCTCTGAGCCCCCACATTCTGCTGGTCTGACTCCCCAAATTCTACTGGCCTGAGTCTCCACATTCCGTTGGTCTGAGTCCCAACTTCTGCTGGTCTGAGCCCCACATTCTGCTGCTCTGTTACCCACATTCTGCAGGTCCCAATACCTACATTCCGCTCGTCTGTTCCCTACAATCTGATGGTCTGAGTCCCATATTCTGCTAGTCGGAGTCCCCAAATTCCGTGGGTCTGAGTCCCACATTCTATTGGTCTGAGTCCCCACATTCTGCTGGTCTGTGTCCCAGAATCTGCTAGTCGGAGTCCCCACATTCCGTGGGTCTGAGTCCCCACATTCTGCTGGTCTGCGTCCCAGATTCTGCTGGTCTGCGCCCGCACATTCTGCTGTTCTGAGCACCCATATTCTCCTGCTCTGTGCCCCCACATCCAGCTGGTCTGAGTCCCCACTAACTGCTAGTCAGAATCCCACATTCTTATGGTCAGATCCCCACATTCTGCTGGTCTGAGTCCTATATACTGCTGGTCAGAGTCCCCATATTCTGTTGGTCTGAGTCCCACATTCTGCTGGTCTGAGTCCCACATTCTGCTGGTCTGAGTCCCACATTCTGCTGCTCTGTGTCCCCACTTTCTGCTTGTCTAATTCCCACTTTCTCCTGGTCTGAGATTCCACATTCTGCTGCTCTGAATCCCCACATTCTGTTGGTCTGAGCCCCCATATTCTCCTGGTCTGAGCCCCCACATTCTGCTGGTCTGTGTCCCACATTCGGCTGGTCTGAGCCCCCACATTCTGCTGGTCTGAGCCCCCATATTCTCCTGGTCTGAATCCCCACATTCTGCTGGTCTGTGTCCCACATTCGGCTGGTCTGAGCCCCCACATTCGGCTGGTCTGAGCTCCCACATTCTCCTGGTCTGTGTACAAAATTCTGCTGTTCTGCGCCCCCATGTTCTGCTGCTCTGAATACACACATTCTGCTGGTCTGAGTCCCCACATTCTGCTGGTCTGAGTCCCCACATTCTGCTGGTCTGTTACCCACATTCTGCTGCTCTGAGTCCCCACAATCTGATATTATTAGTCCACACATTCTGCTCTTCTGAGTCCCCACATTCTGCTGGTCTGTTACCCACATTCTGCTGCTCTGAGTCCCCACAATCTGATATTATTAGTCCACACATTCTGCTCTTCTGAGTCCCCACATTGTGCTGGTCTGTGTTTCCAGATCCTGCTGGTCTGCGCCCACACATTCTGCTAGTCTGAGCCCCCAAATTCTCCTGGTCTGAGCCTTCAAATTCTACTGGTCTGTGTCCCCACATTCGGCTGGTCTGAGTCCCAAATTCTGCTGGACTGATTCCCACATTATGCTGGTCTGAGTCTCCACTTTCTGCTGGTCTGTGTCCCGATATTCTCCTGGTCTAAGTCCCACATTCTGCTGGTGTGTGTCCCCATTTTCTGCTGGTCTGAGTCCCACATTCTGCGGCTTTGAATCCCACATTCTGCTGGACTGAGTCCCACATTCTGTTGGTCTAAGACCCCACAATCTGCTGGTCTGTGTCCCCACATTCGGCTGGTTTGAGTCCCACATTCTGATGGTCTGAGTCCCGCATTCTGCTGGTGTGTGTCCACACATTCTGCTGGTCTGAGTCCCACAATCTGCTTGTCTGTGTCTCCACTATCTGCTGGTCTGAGTCCCACATTCTGCTTGTCTGTGTCTCCACTATCTGCTGGTCTGATTCCCACTTTCTCCTGTTCTGAGATCCCATTTCTGCTGCTCTGAGCCCCCACATTCTGCTGTTCTGACTCCCCACATCCTGCTGCTCTGAGCCCCCACATTCTGCTTCTCTGAGTCCCAACATTCTGCTGCTCTGCATCTCAAATTCTGCTGGTCTGAGACCCACATTCTGCTGGCCTGGGTCCCCACATTCTGCCGGTCTGAGTCCCCATATCCTGCTGGTCTGTGTCCCCACATTCTCCTGGTCTGCGCCCCCCACATTCTGCTGGTCCGAGTCCCCCACAATATGCTGCTCTCAACCCTCAAATTCTGCTGGTCTTAGCCCCCACATTCTACAGGTCTGAGCCCCCACATTCTCCTGGTCTGAATTCTCACATTCTGCTTGTCTGAGTCCCAACATTTTGCTGGTCTGTGTCCCCAGTTTCTCCTTGTCTGAGATCTCACATTCTGCTGATCTGGGCCCCACATTCTGGCTAGACTGAGTACCCAAACTCTCCTGATCTGACACCTCATATTCCGCTGGTCTGTGTCCCACATTCGGCTGGTCTGAGCCCCCATATTCAGCTGGTCTGAGTCCCCACATTCTGCTGGTCTGAGCCCCACATTCTGCTGGTCTAAGACGCCACATTCTGCTGGCCTTGGGTCCTCACAATCTGCTTGTATGTGTCCCTCATTCTGCTTGTCTGAGTCACTAATTCTGCTGGTCTGTTTCGCACATTCTGCTGGCCTGGGTTCCCACATTCTGGCTAGACTGAGTACCCAAATTCTCCTGATCTGACACCCCATATTCCGCTGGTCTGTGTCCCACATTCAGCTGGTCTGAGCCCCCATATTCTGCTGGTCTGAGCCCCACATTCTGCTGGTCTGATCGCTCACATTCTGCTGGTCTAAGACGCCACATTCTACTAGCCTTGGGTCCTCACATTCTGCTTGTATGTGTCCCTCATTCTGCTTGTCTGAGTCCCACATTCTGCTGGTCTGAGTCCCCACCTTCTGCTCGTCTGCGCCCTCCACATTCTGCTGCTCCAAGCCACCATATTTTGCTGATCTGAATTCCCACATTCTGCTGGTCTGAGACCCACATTCTGCTGGTGTGTGTCCCCATTTTCTGATGGTCTGACTCGCACTTTCTGCTGGTCTGAGTCCCCACATGCTGCTCTTCTGTGTCCCCACATTCGTCTGGTCTGAGTCCAACATTCTGTTTCTCTAAGCCCCCACATTCTGCTGCTGTGCGTCTCAAATTCTGCTGGTCTGAGACCCACATTCTGCTGGTCTGTGTCCCCACATTCTGCTGGTCCCAATCCCCACATTCCGCTTGTCTATTCCCTACAATCTGACGGTCTGAGTCCAATATTCTGCTAGTCGGAGTCTCCAAATTCCGTGGGTCTGAGTCCCCACATTCTGTTGGTCTCAGTCCCACATTCTGCTGGTCTAAGCCCCCACATTTTGCTGCCCTGAATCCACACATTCTACTGCTCTGAGTTGCACATTCTGCTGGCCTGGGTTCCCAGATTCTGCCGGTCTGAGTCCCCATATCCTGCTGGTCTGTGTCCCCAGTTTCTCCTTGTCTGAGATCTCACATTCTGCTGATCTGAGCCCCACATTCTGGCTAGACTGAGTACCCAAATTCTCCTGATCTGACACCCCATATTCCGCTGGTCTGTGTCCCACATTCGGCTGGTCTAATCGCTCACATTCTGCTGGTCTGAGACCCTACATTCTGCTGGCCTGGGTCCTCACATTCTGCTTGTATGTGTCCCTCATTCTGCTTGTCTGAGTCCCACATTCTGCTTGTCTGTGTCCCACATTCGGCTGGTCTGAGCCCCCACATTCTGCTGGTCTGAGTCCAACATTCTGCGCTTCTGAGCCCCCATGTTCTGCTGGTCTGTTACCCACATTCTGCTGGTCTGAGTCCCCACATTCTGCTGGTCTGTTACCCACATTCTGCTGCTCTGAGTCCCCACATTCTTCTATTCCTAGTCCCCATATTCTGCTCGTCTGCGCCCACACATTCTGCTGGTCTGAGCCCCCATATTCTTCTGGTCTGAGCCTCCACATTCTACTGGTCTGTGTACCCACATTCGGCTGATCTGAGTCCCACATTCTGCTGGACTGATTCCCTCATTCTGCTGGTCTATGTCCCCACGTTCGGCTGGTCTGTGTCCCCACATTCGGCTGGTTTGTGTCCCACATTCTACAGCTCTGAGTCCCGCATTCTGTTGGTCTGAGTCCCACATTCTGCTTGTCTGTGTCTCGACTTTCTGCTGGTCTGATTCCCACTTTCTCCTGGTCTGAGATCCCATTTCTGCTTCTCTAAGCCCCCACATTCTGCTGCTCTGCATCTCAAATTCTGCTGGTCTGAGACCCACATTCTGCTGGTCTGCGCCCTCCACATTCTGCTGGTTTAAGACCCCACATTTTGCTACCCTGAATCCACAAATTCTGCTGGTCTGAATCGTGCATTCTGCTGGCCTGGGTCCCCACATTCTGCCGGTCTGAGTCCCAACTTCTGCTGGTCTGAGCCCCACATTCTGCTGCTCTGTTACCCACATTCTGCAGGTCCCAATACCTACATTCCGCTCGTCTGTTCCCTACAATATGATGGTCTAAGTCCCATATTCTGCTAGTCGGAGTCCCCAAATTCCGTGGGTCTGAGTCCCACATTCTATTGGTCTGAGTCCCCACATTCTGCTGGTCTGTGTCCCAGAATCTGCTAGTCGGAGTCCCCACATTCTGCTGGTCTGCGTCCCAGATTCTGCTGGTCTGCGCCCGCACATTCTGCTGTTCTGAGCACCCATATTCTCCTGCTCTGTGCCCCCACATCCAGCTGGTCTGAGTCCCCACTAACTGCTAGTCAGAATCCCACATTCTTATGGTCAGATCCCCACATTCTGCTGGTCTGAGTCCTATATACTGCTGGTCAGAGTCCCCATATTCTGTTGGTCTGAGTCCCACATTCTGCTGGTCTGAGTCCCACATTCTGCTGGTCTGAGTCCCACATTCTTCTGCTCTGTGTCCCCACTTTCTGCTTGTCTAATTCCCACTTTCTCCTGGTCTGAGATTCCACATTCTGCTGCTCTGAATCCCCACATTCTGTTGGTCTGAGCCCCCATATACTCCTGGTCTGAGCCCCCACATTCTGCTGGTCTGTGTCCCACATTCGGCTGGTCTAAGCCCCCACATTCTGCTGGTCTGAGCCCCCATATTCTCCTGGTCTGAATCCCCACATTCTGCTGGTCTGTGTCCCACATTCGGCTGGTCTGAGCCCCCACATTCGGCTGGTCTGAGCTCCCACATTCTGCTGGTCTGTGTACAAAATTCTGCTGTTCTGCGCCCCCATGTTCTGCTGCTCTGAATACACACATTCTGCTGGTCTGAGTCCCCACATTCTGCTGGTCTGAGTCCCCACATTCTGCTGGTCTGTTACCCACATTCTGCTGCTCTGAGTCCCCACAATCTGATATTATTAGTCCACACATTCTGCTCTTCTGAGTCCCCACATTCTGCTGGTCTGTTACCCACATTCTGCTGCTCTGAGTCCCCACAATCTGATATTATTAGTCCACACATTCTGCTCTTCTGAGTCCCCACATTGTGCTGGTCTGTGTTTCCAGATCCTGCTGGTCTGCGCCCACACATTCTGCTAGTCTGAGCCCCCAAATTCTCCTGGTCTGAGCCTTCAAATTCTACTGGTCTGTGTCCCCACATTCGGCTGGTCTGAGTCCCAAATTCTGCTGGACTGAGTCCCTCATTTTGCTCGTCTGATCCCCAGATTCTGCTGGTCTGATTCCCACATTATGCTGGTCTGAGTCTCCACTTTCTGCTGGTCTGTGTCCCGATATTCTCCTGGTCTAAGTCCCACATTCTGCTGGTGTGTGTCCCAGAATCTGCTAGTCGGAGTCCCCACATTCCGTGGGTCTGAGTCCCCACATTCTGCTGGTCTGCGTCCCAGATTCTGCTGGTCTGCGCCCGCACATTCTGCTGTTCTGAGCACCCATATTCTCCTGCTCTGTGCCCCCACATCCAGCTGGTCTGAGTCCCCACTAACTGCTAGTCAGAATCCCACATTCTTATGGTCAGATCCCCACATTCTGCTGGTCTGAGTCCTATATACTGCTGGTCAGAGTCCCCATATTCTGTTGGTCTGAGTCCCACATTCTGCTGGTCTGAGTCCCACATTCTGCTGGTCTGAGTCCCACATTCTGCTGCTCTGTGTCCCCACTTTCTGCTTGTCTAATTCCCACTTTCTCCTGGTCTGAGATTCCACATTCTGCTGCTCTGAATCCCCACATTCTGTTGGTCTGAGCCCCCATATACTCCTGGTCTGAGCCCCCACATTCTGCTGGTCTGTGTCCCACATTCGGCTGGTCTGAGCCCCCACATTCTGCTGGTCTGAGCCCCCATATTCTCCTGGTCTGAATCCCCACATTCTGCTGGTCTGTGTCCCACATTCGGCTGGTCTGAGCCCCCACATTCGGCTGGTCTGAGCTCCCACATTCTGCTGGTCTGTGTACAAAATTCTGCTGTTCTGCGCCCCCATGTTCTGCTGCTCTGAATACACACATTCTGCTGGTCTGAGTCCCCACATTCTGCTGGTCTGAGTCCCCACATTCTGCTGGTCTGTTACCCACATTCTGCTGCTCTGAGTCCCCACAATCTGATATTATTAGTCCACACATTCTGCTCTTCTGAGTCCCCACATTCTGCTGGTCTGTTACCCACATTCTGCTGCTCTGAGTCCCCACAATCTGATATTATTAGTCCACACATTCTGCTCTTCTGAGTCCCCACATTGTGCTGGTCTGTGTTTCCAGATCCTGCTGGTCTGCGCCCACACATTCTGCTAGTCTGAGCCCCCAAATTCTCCTGGTCTGAGCCTTCAAATTCTACTGGTCTGTGTCCCCACATTCGGCTGGTCTGAGTCCCAAATTCTGCTGGACTGATTCCCACATTATGCTGGTCTGAGTCTCCACTTTCTGCTGGTCTGTGTCCCGATATTCTCCTGGTCTAAGTCCCACATTCTGCTGGTGTGTGTCCCCATTTTCTGCTGGTCTGAGTCCCACATTCTGCGGCTTTGAATCCCACATTCTGCTGGACTGAGTCCCACATTCTGTTGGTCTAAGACCCCACAATCTGCTGGTCTGTGTCCCCACATTCGGCTGGTTTGAGTCCCACATTCTGATGGTCTGAGTCCCGCATTCTGCTGGTGTGTGTCCACACATTCTGCTGGTCTGTGTCCCACAATCTGCTTGTCTGTGTCTCCACTATCTGCTGGTCTGATTCCCACTTTCTCCTGTTCTGAGATCCCATTTCTGCTGCTCTGAGCCCCCACATTCTGCTGTTCTGACTCCCCACATCCTGCTGCTCTGAGCCCCCACATTCTGCTTCTCTGAGTCCCAACATTCTGCTGCTCTGCATCTCAAATTCTGCTGGTCTGAGACCCACATTCTGCTGGCCTGGGTCCCCATATTCTGCCGGTCTGTGTCCCCATATCCTGCTGGTCTGTGTCCCCACATTCTCCTGGTCTGCGCCCCCCACATTCTGCTGGTCCGAGTCCCCCACAATATGCTGCTCTCAACCCCCAAATTCTGCTGGTCTTAGCCCCCACATTCTACAGGTCTGAGCCCCCACATTCTCCTGGTCTGAATTCTCACATTCTGCTTGTCTGAGTCCCAACATTTTGCTGGTCTGTGTCCCCAGTTTCTCCTTGTCTGAGATCTCACATTCTGCTGATCTGGGCCCCACATTCTGGCTAGACTGAGTACCCAAACTCTCCTGATCTGACACCTCATATTCCGCTGGTCTGTGTCCCACATTCGGCTGGTCTGAGCCCCCATATTCAGCTGGTCTGAGTCCCCACATTCTGCTGGTCTGAGCCCCACATTCTGCTGGTCTAAGACGCCACATTCTGCTGGCCTTGGGTCCTCACAATCTGCTTGTATGTGTCCCTCATTCTGCTTGTCTGAGTCACTAATTCTGCTGGTCTGTTTCGCACATTCTGCTGGCCTGGGTCCCCACATTCTGCCGGTCAGAGTCCCCATATCCTGCCGGTATGAGTCCCCATATCCTGCTGGTCTGTGTCCCCACATTCTGCTGGTCTGAGCGTCCACAGTATGCTGCTCTCAACCCCCAAATTCTGCTGGTATTAGCCCCCACATTCTACAGATCTGAGCCCCCACATTTTCCTGGTCTGAATTTGCACATTCTGCTTGTCTGAGTCCCAAAATTCTGCTGGTCTGAGCCCCCAGTTTCTCCTTGTCTGAGATCTCACATTCTGCTGATCTGAGCCCCACATTCTGGCTAGACTGAGTACCCAAATTCTCCTGATCTGACACCCCATATTCCGCTGGTCTGTGTCCCACATTCAGCTGGTCTGAGCCCCCATATTCTGCTGGTCTGAGCCCCACATTCTGCTGGTCTGATCGCTCACATTCTGCTGGTCTAAGACGCCACATTCTACTAGCCTTGGGTCCTCACATTCTGCTTGTATGTGTCCCTCATTCTGCTTGTCTGAGTCCCACATTCTGCTGGTCTGAGTCCCCACATTCTGCTGGTCTCTGTCCCCACATTCTGCTGGTCTGTGTCCCCACATTCGGCTGGTCTGAGTCCCACATTCTGCTGGACTGTGTCCCTCATTTTGCTCGTCTGATCCCCAAATTCCGTGGGTCTGAGTCCCACATTCTGTGGATCTGAGTCCCCACCTTCTGCTCGTCTGCGCCCTCCACATTCTGCTGCTCCAAGCCACCATATTTTGCTGATCTGAATTCCCACATTCTGCTGGTCTGAGTCGCACATTCTGCTGGTGTGTGTCCCCATTTTCTGATGGTCTGATTCGCACTTTCTGCTGGTCTGAGTCCCCACATGCTGCTCTTCTGTATCCCCACATTCGTCTGGTCTGAGTCCAACATTCTGTTTCTCTAAGCCCCCACATTCTGCTGCTGTGCGTCTCAAATTCTGCTGGTCTGAGACCCACATTCTGCTGGTCTGTGTCCCCACATTCTGCTGGTCTGTGCCCTCCACATTCTGCTGGTTTAAGCCCCCACATTTTGCTGCCCTGAATCCACACATTCTGCTGGTCTGAGTCGCACATTCTGCTGTCCTGGGTCCCAACATTCTGCCGGTCTGAGTCCCCATATCCTGCTGGTCTGTGTCCCCAGTTTCTCCTTGTCTGAGATCTCACATTCTGCTGATCTGAGCCCCACATTCTGGCTAGACTGAGTACCCAAATTCTCCTGATCTGACACCCCATATTCCGTTGGTCTGTGTCCCACATTCGGCTGGTCTGAGCCCCCATATTCAGCTGGTCTGAGTCCCCATATTCTGCATGTCTGAGACCCCACATTCTGCTGGACTGAGACCCCACATTCTGCTGGACTGGGTCCTTACATTCTGCTTGAATGTGTCCCTCATTCTGCTCGTCAGATCCCCAGATTCTGCTGGTCTGATTCCCACATTATGCTGGTCTGTGTCCCACATTCTGCTGGTGTGGGTCCCCATTTTCTGATGGTCTGATTCGCACATTCTGCTGGTCTGTGTCCCCACATTCTGCTGGTCTGAGTCCCATATTCTGCTGGTCCTAGTCCATAAATTCTGCTTGATTGATCTCCTGATATTCTGCTGGTCTGTGTCCCCATATTCTCCTGGTCAGAGATCCACATTCTGTTCTTCTGTGTCCGCACTTTCCGCTCGTCTGATTTCCCGCATACTGCTGATCAGTGTCCCACATTTTGTTGCTCTGAGACCCACATCCTGCTGGTCTGAGCCCCCAAATTCTACTGGCCTGAGTCTCCACATTCCGTTGGTCTGAGTCCCAACTTCTGCTAGTCTGAGCCCCCACATTCTGCTGCTCTGTTACCCACATTCTGCAGGTCCCAATCCCCACATTCCGCTTGTCTATTCCCTACAATCTGATGGTCTGAGTCCAATATTCTGCTAGTCGGAGTCTCCAAATTCCGTGGGTCTGAGTCCCCACATTCTGTTGGTCTCAGTCCCACATTCTGCTGGTCTAAGCCCCCACATTTTGCTACCCTGAATCCACACACTCTGCTGGTGTGAGTCGCACAATCTGCTGGCCTGGGTTCCCAGATTCTGCCGGTCTGAGTCCCCATATCCTGCTGGTCTGTGTCCCCAGTTTCTCCTTATCTGAGATCTCACATTCTGCTGATCTGAGCCCCACATTCTGGCTAGACTGAGTACCCAAATTCTCCTGATCTGACACCCCATATTCCGCTGGTCTGTGTCCCACATTCGGCTGGTCTGAGCCCCCATATTCAGTTGTCTGAGTCCCCATATTCTGCTGGTCTGAGCCTCCACATTCTACTGGTCTGTGTCCCCACATTCGGCTGGTCTGATCGCTCACATTCTGCTGGTCTGAGACCCTACATTCTGCTGGCCTGGGTCCTCACATTCTGCTTGTATGTGTCCCTCATTCTGCTTGTCTGAGTCCCACATTCTGCTTGTCTGTGTCCCACATTCGGCTGGTCTGATCCCTCACATTCTGCTGGTCTGAGTCCAACATTCTGCGCTTCTGAGCCCCCATGTTCTGCTGGTCTGTTACCCACATTCTGCTGCTCTGATTCCCCACATTCTGCTGGTCTGTTACCCACATTCTGCTGCTCTGAATCCCACATTCTTCTATTCCTAGTCCCCATATTCTGCTCTTCTGAGTCACCACATTTTGCTGGTCTGTGTCCCCAGATTCTGCTCGTCTGCGCCCACACATTCTGCTATTCTGAGCCCCCATATTCTCCAGGTCTGACCCTCCACATTCTACTGGTCTGTGTACCCACATTCGGCTGATCTGAGTCCCACATTCTGCTGGACTGATTCCCTCATTCTGCTGGTCTATGTCCCCACGTTCGGCTGGTCTGTGTCCCCACATTCGGCTGGTTTGTGTCCCACATTCTACAGCTCTGAGTCCCGCATTCTGCTGGTCTGTGTCCCCTCATTCTGTTGGTCTGAGTCCCACATTCTGCTTGTCTGTGTCTCGACTTTCTGCTGGTCTGATTCCCACTTTCTCCTGGTCTGAGATCCCATTTCTGCTGCTCTGAGCCCCCACATTCTGCTGCTCTGCATCTCAAATTCTGCTGGTCTGAGACCCACATTCTGCTGGTCTGAGACCCACATTCTGCTGGTCTGTGTCCCCACATTCTGCTGGACTGCGCCTTCCCCATTCTGCTGGTTTAAGACCCCACATTTTGCTACCCTGAATCCACAAATTCTGCTGGTCTGAGTCGCACATTCTGCTGGCCTGGGTCCCCACATTCTGCCGGTCTGAGTCCCCATATCCTGCTGGTCTGTATCCCCACATTCTGCTGGTCTACGCCCCCCCACATTCTGCTGTTCTGCGCGCCCACAATATGCTGCTCTCAACCCCCAAATTCTGCTGGTCTTAGCCCCCACATTCTACAGGTCTGAGCCCCCACATTCTCCTGGTCTGAATTCCCACATTCTGCTTGTCTGAGTTCCAACATTCTGCTGGTCTGTGTCCCCAGTTTCTCCTTGTCTGAGATCCCACATTCTGCTGATCTGAGCTCCACATTCTGTCTAGACTGAGTACCCAAATTCTTCTGATCTGACACCCCATAGTCCGCTGGTCTGTGTCCCACATTCGGCTGGTCTGAGCGCCCATATTCAGCTGGTCTTAGTCCCCATATTCTGCTGGTCTGAGCCTCCACATTCGGCTGGTCTGAGAGCCACATTCTGCTGGACTGTGTCCCTCATTTTGCTCGTCTGATCCCCAGATTCTGATGGTCTGATTCCCACATTATGCTAGTGTGAGTCTCCACATTCTGCTGGTCTGTGTCCCACATTATGTTGCTCTGAGACCCACATCCTGCTGCTCTGAGCCCCCAAATTCTTCTGGTCTGAGTCCCACATTCTGCTGGTCTGTGTCCCCACATCCTGCTGCTCTGAGCCCCCACATTCTGCTGGTCTGACTCCCCAAATATAACTACTGGCCTGAGTCTCCACATTCCGTTGGTCTGAGTCCCAACTTCTGCTGGTCTGAGCCCCACATTCTGCTGCTCTGTTACCCACATTCTGCAGGTCCCAATACCTACATTCCGCTCGTCTGTTCCCTACAATATGATGTTCTGAGTCCCATATTCTGCTAGTCGGAGTCCCCAAATTCCGTGGGTCTGAGTCCCACATTCTATTGGTCTGAGTCCCCACATTCTGCTGGTCTGTGTCCCAGAATCTGCTAGTCGGAGTCCCCACATTCCGTGGGTCTGAGTCCCCACATTCTGCTGGTCTGCGTCCCAGATTCTGCTGGTCTGCGCCCGCACATTCTGCTGTTCTGAGCACCCATATTCTCCTGCTCTGTGCCCCCACATCCAGCTGGTCTGAGTCCCCACTAACTGCTAGTCAGAATCCCACATTCTTATGGTCAGATCCCCACATTCTGCTGGTCTGAGTCCTATATACTGCTGGTCAGAGTCCCCATATTCTGTTGGTCTGAGTCCCACATTCTGCTGGTCTGAGTCCCACATTCTGCTGGTCTGAGTCCCACATTCTGCTGCTCTGTGTCCCCACTTTCTGCTTGTCTAATTCCCACTTTCTCCTGGTCTGAGATTCCACATTCTGCTGCTCTGAATCCCCACATTCTGTTGGTCTGAGCCCCCATATTCTCCTGGTCTGAGCCCCCACATTCTGCTGGTCTGTGTCCCACATTCGGCTGGTCTGAGCCCCCACATTCTGCTGGTCTGAGCCCCCATATTCTCCTGGTCTGAATCCCCACATTCTGCTGGTCTGTGTCCCACATTCGGCTGGTCTGAGCCCCCACATTCGGCTGGTCTGAGCTCCCACATTCTCCTGGTCTGTGTACAAAATTCTGCTGTTCTGCGCCCCCATGTTCTGCTGCTCTGAATACACACATTCTGCTGGTCTGAGTCCCCACATTCTGCTGGTCTGAGTCCCCACATTCTGCTGGTCTGTTACCCACATTCTGCTGCTCTGAGTCCCCACAATCTGATATTATTAGTCCACACATTCTGCTCTTCTGAGTCCCCACATTCTGCTGGTCTGCGTCCCAGATTCTGCTGGTCTGCGCCCGCACATTCTGCTGTTCTGAGCACCCATATTCTCCTGCTCTGTGCCCCCACATCCAGCTGGTCTGAGTCCCCACTAACTGCTAGTCAGAATCCCACATTCTTATGGTCAGATCCCCACATTCTGCTGGTCTGAGTCCTATATACTGCTGGTCAGAGTCCCCATATTCTGTTGGTCTGAGTCCCACATTCTGCTGGTCTGAGTCCCACATTCTGCTGGTCTAATTCCCACATTCTGCTGCTCTGTGTCCCCACTTTCTGCTTGTCTAATTCCCACTTTCTCCTGGTCTGAGATTCCACATTCTGCTGCTCTGAATCCCCACATTCTGTTGGTCTGAGCCCCCATATTCTCCTGGTCTGAGCCCCCACATTCTGCTGGTCTGTGTCCCACATTCGGCTGGTCTGAGCCCCCACATTCTGCTGGTCTGATCGCTCACATTCTGCTGGTCTAAGACGCCACATTCTACTAGCCTTGGGTCCTCACATTCTGCTTGTATGTGTCCCTCATTCTGCTTGTCTGAGTCCCACATTCTGCTGGTCATTGTCCCACATTCGGCTGTTCTGAGCCCCCACATTCAGCTGGTCTGTGTCCAACATTCTGCTGTTCTGAGCCCCCATGTTCTGCTGGTCTGAATACCCACATTCTGCTGGTCTGAGTCCCCGCATTCTGCTGGTCTCTGTCCCCACATTCTGCTGGTCTGTGTCCCACATTCGATGGTCTGATCCCCCACATTCTGCTGGTCTGTGTCCAAAATTCTGCTGTTCTGAGCCCCCATGTTCTGCTGGTCTGAATACCCACATTCTGCTGGTCTGAGTCCCCACATTCTGCTGGTCTGTTACCCACATTCTGCTGCTCTGAGTCCCCACATTCTGCTATTATTAGTCCACACATTCTGCTCTTCTAAGTCCCCACATTGTGCTGGTCTGTGTTTCCAGATCCTGCTGGTCTGCGCCCACAAATTCTGCTAGTCTGAGCCCCTATATTCTCCTGGTCTGAGCCTTCACATTCTACTGGTCTGTGTCCCCACATTCAGCTGGTCTGAGTCCCAAATTCTGCTGGACTGTTTCCCTCACTTTGCTCGTCTGATCCCCACATTCTGCAGGTCCCAATCCCCACATTCCGCTTGTCTATTCCCTACAATCTGATGGTCTGAGTCCAATATTCTGCTAGTCGGAGTCTCCAAATTCCGTGGGTCTGAGTCCCCACATTCTGTTGGTCTCAGTCCCACATTCTGCTGGTCTAAGCCCCCACATTTTGCTGCCCTGAATCCACACACTCTGCTGGTGTGAGTCGCACAATCTGCTGGCCTGGGTTCCCAGATTCTGCCGGTCTGAGACCCCATATCCTGCTGGTCTGTGTCCCCAGTTTCTCCTTGTCTGAGATCTCACATTCTGCTGATCTGAGCCCCACATTCTGGCTAGACTGAGTACCCAAATTCTCCTGATCTGACACCCCATATTCCGCTGGTCTGTGTCCCACATTCGGCTGGTCTGAGCCCCCATATTCAGCTGGTCTGAGTCCCCATATTCTGCTGGTCTGAGCCTCCACATTCTACTGGTCTGTGTCCCCACATTCGGCTGGTCTGATCGCTCACATTCTGCTGGTCTGAGACCCTACATTCTGCTGGCCTGGGTCCTCACATTCTGCTTGTATGTGTCCCTCATTCTGCTTGTCTGAGTCCCACATTCTGCTTGTCTGTGTCCCACATTCGGCTGGTCTGATCCCTCACATTCTGCTGGTCTGAGTCCAACATTCTGCGCTTCTGAGCCCCCATGTTCTGCTGGTCTGTTACCCACATTCTGCTGCTCTGATTCCCCACATTCTGCTGGTCTGTTACCCACATTCTGCTGCTCTGAATCCCACATTCTTCTATTCCTAGTCCCCATATTCTGCTCTTCTGAGTCACCACATTTTGCTGGTCTGTGTCCCCAGATTCTGCTCGTCTGCGCCCACACATTCTGCTATTCTGAGCCCCCATATTCTCCAGGTCTGACCCTCCACATTCTACTGGTCTGTGTACCCACATTCGGCTGATCTGAGTCCCACATTCTGCTGGACTGATTCCCTCATTCTGCTGGTCTATGTCCCCACGTTCGGCTGGTCTGTGTCCCCACATTCGGCTGGTTTGTGTCCCACATTCTACAGCTCTGAGTCCCGCATTCTGCTGGTCTGTGTCCCCTCATTCTGTTGGTCTGAGTCCCACATTCTGCTTGTCTGTGTCTCGACTTTCTGCTGGTCTGATTCCCACTTTCTCCTGGTCTGAGATCCCATTTCTGCTGCTCTGAGCCCCCACATTCTGCTGCTCTGCATCTCAAATTCTGCTGGTCTGAGACCCACATTCTGCTGGTCTGTGTCCCCACATTCTGCTGGACTGCGCCTTCCCCATTCTGCTGGTTTAAGACCCCACATTTTGCTACCCTGAATCCACAAATTCTGCTGGTCTGAGTCGCACATTCTGCTGGCCTGGGTCCCCACATTCTGCCGGTCTGAGTCCCCATATCCTGCTGGTCTGTATCCCCACATTCTGCTGGTCTACGCCCCCCACATTCTGCTGTTCTGCGCGCCCACAATATGCTGCTCTCAACCCCCAAATTCTGCTGGTCTTAGCCCCCACATACTACAGGTCTGAGCCCCCACATTCTCCTGGTCTGAATTCCCACATTCTGCTTGTCTGAGTTCCAACATTCTGCTGGTCTGTGTCCCCAGTTTCTCCTTGTCTGAGATCCCACATTCTGCTGATCTGAGCTCCACATTCTGTCTAGACTGAGTACCCAAATTCTTCTGATCTGACACCCCATAGTCCGCTGGTCTGTGTCCCACATTCGGCTGGTCTGAGCGCCCATATTCAGCTGGTCTTAGTCCCCATATTCTGCTGGTCTGAGCCTCCACATTCGGCTGGTCTGAGAGCCACATTCTGCTGGACTGTGTCCCTCATTTTGCTCGTCTGATCCCCAGATTCTGCTGGTCTGATTCCCACATTATGCTAGTGTGAGTCTCCACATTCTGCTTGTATGTGTCCCTCATTCTGCTTGTCTGAGTCCCACATTCTGCTTGTCTGTGTCCCACATTCGGCTGGTCTGATCCCTCACATTCTGCTGGTCTGAGTCCAACATTCTGCACTTCTGAGCCCCCATGTTCTGCTGGTCTGTTACCCACATTCTGCTGCTCTGATTCCCCACATTCTGCTGGTCTGTTACCCACATTCTGCTGCTCTGAATCCCACATTCTTCTATTCCTAGTCCCCATATTCTGCTCTTCTGAGTCACCACATTTTGCTGGTCTGTGTCCCCAGATTCTGCTCGTCTGCGCCCACACATTCTGCTATTCTGAGCCCCCATATTCTCCAGGTCTGACCCTCCACATTCTACTGGTCTGTGTACCCACATTCGGCTGATCTGAGTCCCACATTCTGCTGGACTGATTCCCTCATTCTGCTGGTCTATGTCCCCACGTTCGGCTGGTCTGTGTCCCCACATTCGGCTGGTTTGTGTCCCACATTCTACAGCTCTGAGTCCCGCATTCTGCTGGTCTGTGTCCCCTCATTCTGTTGGTCTGAGTCCCACATTCTGCTTGTCTGTGTCTCGACTTTCTGCTGGTCTGATTCCCACTTTCTCCTGGTCTGAGATCCCATTTCTGCTGCTCTGAGCCCCCACATTCTGCTGCTCTGCATCTCAAATTCTGCTGGTCTGAGACCCACATTCTGCTGGTCTGTGTCCCCACATTCTGCTGGACTGCGCCTTCCCCATTCTGCTGGTTTAAGACCCCACATTTTGCTACCCTGAATCCACAAATTCTGCTGGTCTGAGTCGCACATTCTGCTGGCCTGGGTCCCCACATTCTGCCGGTCTGAGTCCCCATATCCTGCTGGTCTGTATCCCCACATTCTGCTGGTCTACGCCCCCCACATTCTGCTGTTCTGCGCGCCCACAATATGCTGCTCTCAACCCCCAAATTCTGCTGGTCTTAGCCCCCACATTCTACAGGTCTGAGCCCCCACATTCTCCTGGTCTGAATTCCCACATTCTGCTTGTCTGAGTTCCAACATTCTGCTGGTCTGTGTCCCCAGTTTCTCCTTGTCTGAGATCCCACATTCTGCTGATCTGAGCTCCACATTCTGTCTAGACTGAGTACCCAAATTCTTCTGATCTGACACCCCATAGTCCGCTGGTCTGTGTCCCACATTCGGCTGGTCTGAGCGCCCATATTCAGCTGGTCTTAGTCCCCATATTCTGCTGGTCTGAGCCTCCACATTCGGCTGGTCTGAGAGCCACATTCTGCTGGACTGTGTCCCTCATTTTGCTCGTCTGATCCCCAGATTCTGCTGGTCTGATTCCCACATTATGCTAGTGTGAGTCTCCACATTCTGCTGGTCTGTGTCCCACATTATGTTGCTCTGAGACCCACATCCTGCTGCTCTGAGCCCCCAAATTCTTCTGGTCTGAGTCCCACATTCTGCTGGTCTGTGTCCCCACATCCTGCTGCTCTGAGCCCCCACATTCTGCTGGTCTGACTCCCCAAATATAACTACTGGCCTGAGTCTCCACATTCCGTTGGTCTGAGTCCCAACTTCTGCTGGTCTGAGCCCCACATTCTGCTGCTCTGTTACCCACATTCTGCAGGTCCCAATACCTACATTCCGCTCGTCTGTTCCCTACAATATGATGTTCTGAGTCCCATATTCTGCTAGTCGGAGTCCCCAAATTCCGTGGGTCTGAGTCCCACATTCTATTGGTCTGAGTCCCCACATTCTGCTGGTCTGTGTCCCAGAATCTGCTAGTCGGAGTCCCCACATTCCGTGGGTCTGAGTCCCCACATTCTGCTGGTCTGCGTCCCAGATTCTGCTGGTCTGCGCCCACACATTCTGCTGTTCTGAGCACCCATATTCTCCTGCTCTGTGCCCCCACATCCAGCTGGTCTGAGTCCCCACTAACTGCTAGTCAGAATCCCACATTCTTATGGTCAGATCCCCACATTCTGCTGGTCTGAGTCCTATATACTGCTGGTCAGAGTCCCCATATTCTGTTGGTCTGAGTCCCACATTCTGCTGGTCTGAGTCCCACATTCTGCTGGTCTGAGTCCCACATTCTGCTGCTCTGTGTCCCCACTTTCTGCTTGTCTAATTCCCACTTTCTCCTGGTCTGAGATCCCATTTCTGCTGCTCTGAGCCCCCACATTCTGCTGCTCTGCATCTCAAATTCTGCTGGTCTGAGACCCACATTCTGCTGGTCTGTGTCCCCACATTCTGCTGGACTGCGCCTTCCCCATTCTGCTGGGTTAAGACCCCACATTTTGCTACCCTGAATCCACAAATTCTGCTGGTCTGAGTCGCACATTCTGCTGGCCTGGGTCCCCACATTCTGCCGGTCAGAGTCCCCATATCCTGCTGGTCTGTATCCCCACATTCTGCTGGTCTACGCCCCCCACATTCTGCTGTTCTGCGCGCCCACAATATGCTGCTCTCAACCCCCAAATTCTGCTGGTCTTAGCCCCCACATTCTACAGGTCTGAGCCCCCACATTCTCCTGGTCTGAATTCCCACATTCTGCTTGTCTGAGTTCCAACATTCTGCTGGTCTGTGTCCCCAGTTTCTCCTTGTCTGAGATCCCACATTCTGCTGATCTGAGCTCCACATTCTGTCTAGACTGAGTACCCAAATTCTTCTGATCTGACACCCCATAGTCCGCTGGTCTGTGTCCCACATTCGGCTGGTCTGAGCGCCCATATTCAGCTGGTCTTAGTCCCCATATTCTGCTGGTCTGAGCCTCCACATTCGGCTGGTCTGAGAGCCACATTCTGCTGGACTGTGTCCCTCATTTTGCTCGTCTGATCCCCAGATTCTGCTGGTCTGATTCCCACATTATGCTAGTGTGAGTCTCCACATTCTGCTGGTCTGTGTCCCACATTATGTTGCTCTGAGACCCACATCCTGCTGCTCTGAGCCCCCAAATTCTTCTGGTCTGAGTCCCACATTCTGCTGGTCTGTGTCCCCACATCCTGCTGCTCTGAGCCCCCACATTCTGCTGGTCTGACTCCCCAAATATAACTACTGGCCTGAGTCTCCACATTCCGTTGGTCTGAGTCCCAACTTCTGCTGGTCTGAGCCCCACATTCTGCTGCTCTGTTACCCACATTCTGCAGGTCCCAATACCTACATTCCGCTCGTCTGTTCCCTACAATATGATGTTCTGAGTCCCATATTCTGCTAGTCGGAGTCCCCAAATTCCGTGGGTCTGAGTCCCACATTCTATTGGTCTGAGTCCCCACATTCTGCTGGTCTGTGTCCCAGAATCTGCTAGTCGGAGTCCCCACATTCCGTGGGTCTGAGTCCCCACATTCTGCTGGTCTGCGTCCCAGATTCTGCTGGTCTGCGCCCACACATTCTGCTGTTCTGAGCACCCATATTCTCCTGCTCTGTGCCCCCACATCCAGCTGGTCTGAGTCCCCACTAACTGCTAGTCAGAATCCCACATTCTTATGGTCAGATCCCCACATTCTGCTGGTCTGAGTCCTATATACTGCTGGTCAGAGTCCCCATATTCTGTTGGTCTGAGTCCCACATTCTGCTGGTCTGAGTCCCACATTCTGCTGGTCTGAGTCCCACATTCTGCTGCTCTGTGTCCCCACTTTCTGCTTGTCTAATTCCCACTTTCTCCTGGTCTGAGATTCCACATTCTGCTGCTCTGAATCCCCACATTCTGTTGGTCTGAGCCCCCATATTCTCCTGGTCTGAGCCCCCACATTCTGCTGGTCTGTGTCCCACATTCGGCTGGTCTGAGCCCCCACATTCTGCTGGTCTGAGCCCCCATATTCTCCTGGTCTGAATCCCCACATTCTGCTGGTCTGTGTCCCACATTCGGCTGGTCTGAGCCCCCACATTCGGCTGGTCTGAGCTCCCACATTCTCCTGGTCTGTGTACAAAATTCTGCTGTTCTGCGCCCCCATGTTCTGCTGCTCTGAATACACACATTCTGCTGGTCTGAGTCCCCACATTCTGCTGGTCTGAGTCCCCACATTCTGCTGGTCTGTTACCCACATTCTGCTGCTCTGAGTCCCCACAATCTGATATTATTAGTCCACACATTCTGCTCTTCTGAGTCCCCACATTCTGCTGGTCTGCGTCCCAGATTCTGCTGGTCTGCGCCCGCACATTCTGCTGTTCTGAGCACCCACATTCTCCTGCTCTGTGCCCCCACATCCAGCTGGTCTGAGTCCCCACTAACTGCTAGTCAGAATCCCACATTCTTATGGTCAGATCCCCACATTCTGCTGGTCTGAGTCCTATATACTGCTGGTCAGAGTCCCCATATTCTGTTGGTCTGAGTCCCACATTCTGCTGGTCTGAGTCCCACATTCTGCTGGTCTAATTCCCACATTCTGCTGCTCTGTGTCCCCACTTTCTGCTTGTCTAATTCCCACTTTCTCCTGGTCTGAGATTCCACATTCTGCTGCTCTGAATCCCCACATTCTGTTGGTCTGAGCCCCCATATTCTCCTGGTCTGAGCCCCCACATTCTGCTGGTCTGTGTCCCACATTCGGCTGGTCTGAGCCCCCACATTCTGCTGGTCTGATCGCTCACATTCTGCTGGTCTAAGACGCCACATTCTACTAACCTTGGGTCCTCACATTCTGCTTGTATGTGTCCCTCATTCTGCTTGTCTGAGTCCCACATTCTGCTGGTCATTGTCCCACATTCGGCTGTTCTGAGCCCCCACATTCAGCTGGTCTGTGTCCAACATTCTGCTGTTCTGAGCCCCCATGTTCTGCTGGTCTGAATACCCACATTCTGCTGGTCTGAGTCCCCGCATTCTGCTGGTCTCTGTCCCCACATTCTGCTGGTCTGTGTCCCACATTCGATGGTCTGATCCCCCACATTCTGCTGGTCTGTGTCCAAAATTCTGCTGTTCTGAGCCCCCATGTTCTGCTGGTCTGAATACCCACATTCTGCTGGTCTGAGTCCCCACATTCTGCTGGTCTGTTACCCACATTCTGCTGCTCTGAGTCCCCACATTCTGCTATTATTAGTCCACACATTCTGCTCTTCTAAGTCCCCACATTGTGCTGGTCTGTGTTTCCAGATCCTGCTGGTCTGCGCCCACAAATTCTGCTAGTCTGAGCCCCTATATTCTCCTGGTCTGAGCCTTCACATTCTACTGGTCTGTGTCCCCACATTCGGCTGGTCTGAGTCCCAAATTCTGCTGGACTGTTTCCCTCACTTTGCTCGTCTGATCCCCAGATTCTGCTGGTCTGATTCCCACATTATGCTGGTCTGAGTCTCCACTTTCTGCTGGTCTGTGTCCCGATATTCTCCTGGTCTGAGTCCCACATTCTTCTGGTGTGTGTCCCCACTTTCTGATGGTCTGATTCGCAATTTCTGCTAGTCTGATTCCTACATTCTGCTGGTCTGCGTCTCCACATTCGGCTGGTCTGAGTCCCATATTCTGCGGCTCTGAGTCCCACATTCTGCGGCTCTGAGTCCCACGTTCTGCTGGTCTGAGTCCCACATTCTGCTGGTCTGTGTCTCCACAGTCTGCTGGTCTGATTCCCACTTTCTCCTGTTCTGAGATCCCATTTCTGCTGCTCTGAGCCCCCACATTCTGCTGTGCTGAATCCCCACATCTTGCTACTCTGAGCCCCAACATTCTGCTTCTCTGAGCCCCCACATTCTGCTGCTTTGAGCCCCAACATTCTGCTTCTCTGAACCCCCACATTCTGCTTCTCTGAGCCCCCACATTCTGCTGCTCTGAGCCCCAACATTCTGCTTCTCTGAGCCCCCACATTCTGCTTCTCTGCATCTCAAATTCTGCTGGTCTGAGACCCACATTCTGCTGGTCTGTGTCCCCTCATTCTGCTGGTCTGCGCCCTCCACATTCTGCTGGTCTGCGCCCTCCACATTCTGCTGGTCTAAGCGCCCACATTTTGCTGCCCTGAATCCACACATTCAGCTGGTCTGAGTTGCACATTCTGCTGGCCTGAGTTCCCAGATTCTGCTGGTCTGAGTCCCCATATCCTGCTGGTCTGTGTCCCCACATTCTGCTGGTCTGCGCCCCCCACATTCTGCTGGTCTGAGCGCCCACAATATGCTGCTTTCAACCCCCAAATTCTGCTGGTCTTAGCCCCCACATTCTCCTGGTCTGAATTCCCATATTCTGCTTGTCTGAGTCCCAACATTCTGCTGGTCTGTGTCCCCAGTTTCTCCTTGTCTGAGATCTCACATTCTGCTGATCTGAGCCCCACATTCTGGCTAGACTGAGTACCCAAATTCTCCTGATCTGAGACCCCATATTTCGCTGGTCTGTGTCCCACATTCAGCTGGTCTGAGCCCCCATATTCAGCTGGTCTGAGTCCCCATATTCTGCATGTCTGAGTCCCCACATTCTGCTGGTCTGATTGGTCACATTCTGCTGGTCTGAGACCCCACATTCTGCTGGCCTGGGTCCTCACATTCTGCTTGTATGTGTCCCTCATTCTGCTTGTCTGAGTCCCACATTCTGCTGGTCTGTTTCCCACATTCGGCTGGTCTGATCCCTCACATTCTGCTGGTCTGTGTCCAACATTCTGCTGTTCTGAGCCCCCATGTTCTGCTGGTCTGTTACCCACATTCTGCACTTCTGAGTCCCCACATTCTGCTGGTCTGTTACCCACATTCTGCTGGTCTGCTTCCCCACATTCTTCTATTCCTAGTCCCCAGATTCTGCTCGTCTGCGCCCACACATTCTGCTGGTCTGTGTCCCCATATTCTCCAGGTCTGAGCCTCCACATTCTACTGGTCTGCGTTCCCACATTCGGCTGATCTGAGTCCCACATTCGGCTGGACTGATTCCCACATTCTGCTGGTCTGAGTCCTCACAATCTGCTGGTGTAAGACCTCACATTCTGATGGTCTGTGTCCCCAAATTCGGCTGTTTTGAGTCCCACATTCTGCTGCTCTGAGTCCCGCATTCTGCTGGTGTGTGTCCACACATTCTACTGGTCTGTGTCCCACAATCTGCTTGTCTGAGTCTCCACTTTCTGCTGGTCTGATTCCCACTTTCTCCTGTTCTGAGATCCCATTTCTGCTGCTCTGAGTCCCCACATTCTGCTGGTCTGAGTCCCATATTCGGCTGGTCCTAGACCACAAATTCTGCTTGATTGATCTCCTGATATTCTGCTGGTCTGTGTCCCCATATTGTCCTGGTCAGAGATCCACATTCTGATCTTCTGTGTCCCCACTTTCTGCTCGTCTGATTTCCCGCATTCTGCTTGTCAGTGTCCCACATTTTGTTGCTCTGAGCCCCCACATTCTGCTGGTCTGAGTCCCCACAATCTGCTAGTCTGAGTGCCACATTCTGCTGGTCTGAGCACCCACATTCTGCTGGACTGTGTCCCCAAATTCGGCTGGTTTGAGTGCCACATTCTGCTGCTCTGAGTCCCGCATTCTGCTGGTGTGTGTCCACACATTCTACTGGTCTGTGTCCCACAATCTGCTTGTCTGTGTCTCCACTTTCTGCTGGTCTGATTCCCACATTCTCCTGTTCTGAGATCCCATTTCTGCTGCTCTGAGCCCCCACATTCTGCTGTTCTGAATCCCCACATCCTGCTGCTCTGAGCCCCCACATTCTGCTTCTCTGAGCCCCCACATTCTGCTGGTCTGTGCCCTCCACATTCTGCTGGCCTGCGCCCACCACAATCTGCTGGTCCGAGTCCCCCACAATATGCTGCTCTCAACCCCCAAATTCTGCTGGTCTTAGCCCCCACATTCTACAGGTCTGAGGCCCCACATTTTCCTGGTCTGAATTCCCACATTCTGCTTGTCTGAGTCCCAAAATTCTGCTGGTCAGAGCCCCCAGTTTCTCCTGGACTGAGATCTCACATTCTGCTGATCTGAGCCCCACATTCTGGCAAGACTGAGTACCCAAATTCTCCTGATCTGGGATCCCATTTTCCGCTGGTCTGTGTCCCACATTCAGCTGGTCTGAGCCCCCATATTCAGCTGGTCTGAGTCCCCAAGTTCTGCATGTCTTAGCCCCACATTCTGCTGGTCGAGACCCCACATTCTGCTGGACTGGGTCCTCACATTCTGCTTGAATGTGTCCCTCATTCTGGTCGTCAGTTCCCCACATTCTGCCGGTCTGATTCCCACATTCTGCTGGTCTGAGTCCCCATATTCTGCATGTCTGAGTCCCCACATTCTGCTGGACTGAGACCCCACATTCTGCTGGACTGGGTCCTCACATTCTGCTTGAATGTGTCCCTCATTCTGCTCGTCAGTTCCCCACATTCTGCCGGTCTGATTCCCACATTATGCTGGTCTGAGTCCTCACATTCTGCTTGTCTGAGTCGCACATTCTGCTGGTCTGTGTCCCCACATTCTGCTGGTCTGAGTCCCATAGTCTGCTGGTCCTAGACCACAAATTCTGCTTGATTGATCTCCTGATATTCTGCTGGTCTGTGTCCCCATATTCTCCGGGTCAGAGATCCACATTCTGATCTTCTGTGTCCCCACTTTCTGCTCGTCTGATTTCCCGCATTCTACTTGTCAGTGTCCCACATTTTGTTGCTCTGAGACCCACATTCTGCTGGTCTGAGCCCCCACATTCTGCTGCTCTGAGCCCCCACATTCTGCTGGTCTGAGCCCCCACATTCTGCTGCTCTGAGCCCCCACATTCTGCTGGTCTGAGCCCCCACATTCTGCTGCTCTGAGTCCCCACATTCTGCTGGTCTGAGTCCCCACATTCTGCTAGTCTGAGTGCCACATTCTGCTGGTCTGAGCCCCCAAATTCTACTGGCCTGAGCCCCCACATTCCGTTGGTTGAGTCTCAACTTCTGCTGGTCTGAGCCCCACATTCTGCTGCTCTGTTACCCACATTCTGCAGGTCCCAATCCCCACATTCCACTCATCTGCTCCCTACAATCTGATGGTCTGAGTCCCATATTCTGCTAGACGGAGTCCCCAAATTCCGTGGGTCTGAGTCCCACATTCTGTTGGTCTGAGTCCCCACATTCTGTGGATCTGAGTCCCACATTCTGCTGGTCTGCGCCCTCCACATTCTGCTGGTCTAAGCCCCCACATTTTGCTGTCCTGAATCCACACATTCTACTGCTCTGAGTCGCACATTCTGCTGGCCTGGGTTCCCAGATTCTGCCGTTCTGAGTCCCCATATCCTGCTGGTCTCTGTCCCCACATTCTGCTGGTCTGTGTCCCCACATTCGGCTGGTCTGAGTCCCACATTCTGCTGGACTGTGTTCCTCATTTTGCTCGTCTGATCCCCAAATTCCGTGGGTCTGAGTCCCATATTCTGTGGATCTGAGTCCCCACATTCTGCTGCTCTGCATCTCACATTCTGCTGGTCTGAGTCCCCACCTTCTGCTCGTCTGCGCCCTCCACATTCTGCTGCTCCAAGCCAACACATATTGCTGATCTGAATCCCCACATTCTGCTGGTCTGAGTCGCACATTCTGCTGGTGTGTGTCCCCATTTTCTGATGGTCTGATTCGCACTTTCTGCTGATCTGAGTCCCCACATGCTGCTCTTCTGTGTCCCCACATTCGTCTGGTCTGAGTCCAACATTCTGCTTCACTAAGCCCCCACATTCTGCTGCTGTGCGTCTCAAATTCTGCTGGTCTGAGTCCCACATTCTGTGGATCTGTGTCCCCACATTCTGCTGCTCTGCATCTCACATTCTGCTGGTCTGAGTCCCCACCTTCTGCTCGTCTGCGCCCTCCACATTCTGCTGGTCCAAGCCACCATATTTTGCTGATCTGAATCCCCACATTTTGCTGGTCTGAGTCCCACATTCTGCTGGTGTGTGTCCCCATTTTCTGATGGTCTGATTCGCACTTTCTGCTGGTCTGAGTCCCCACATGCTGCTCTTCTGTGTCCCCACATTCGTCTGGTCTGAGTCCCACATTCTGCTGGACTGTGTCCCTCATTTTGCTCGTCTGATCCCCAGATTCTGCTGGTCTGATTCCCACATTATGCTAGTCTGTGTCTCCACTTTCTGCTGGTCTGTGTCCCCACATTCTCCTGGTCTGAGTCCCACATTCTGCTGGCGTGGGTCCCCATTTTCTGATGGTCTGATTCCCACATTCTGCTGCTCTGAGTCCCCACATTCTGATGGTCTGTGTCCCCACATTCTGCTGGTCTGAGTCCCATAGTCTGCTGGTCCTAGTCCACAACTTCTGCTTGATTGTTCTCCACTTTCTGCTGGATTGTGTCCCCATTTTCTCCTGGTCAGAAATCCACATTCTGGTGGTCTGTGTCCCACATTTTGTTGTTCAGAGACCCACATCCTGCTGCTCTGATCCCCCACATTCTGCTGGTCTGAGTCCCACATTCTGCTGGTCTGTGTCCCCACATCCTGCTGCTCTGAGCCCCCACATTCTGCTGGTCTGAGTCCCCACAATCTGCTAATCTGAGTCCCACATTCTGCTGGTCTGAGCCCCCAAATTGTACTGGCCTGAGTCTCCACATTCCGTTGGTCTGAGTCCCAACTTCTGCTGGTCTGAGCCCCACATTCTGCTGCTCTGTTACCCACATTCTGCAGGTCCCAATACCCACATTCCGCTCATCTGTTCCCTACAATCTGATGGTCTGAGTGCCATATTCTGCTAGTTGGAGTCCCAAAATTCCGTAGGTCTGAGTCCCACATTCTGTTGGTCTGAGTCCCCACATTTTGCTGGTCTGTGTCCCAGATTCTGCTGGTCTGCCCCCGCACATTCTGCTGTTCTGAGCACCCATATTCTCATGATCTGTGCCCCAACATCCAGCTGGTCTGAGTCCCCACTAACTGCTAGTCTGAATCCCACATTCTTATGGTCTGATCCCCACATTCTGCTGGTCTGAGCCCCCAAATTCTACTGGCCTGAGTCTCCACATTCCGTTGGTCAGAGTCCCCATATTCTCTTTGTCTGAGTCCCACATTCTGCTGGTCTAATTCCTACATTCTGCTGGTCTGAGATTCCACATTCTGCTGCTCTGAGCCCCCACATTCTGCTGGTCTGAGCCCCCATATTCTCCTGGTCTGAATCCCCACATTCTGCTGGTCTGTGTCCCACATTCGATGGTCTGAGCCTCCACATTCTGCTGGTCTGTGTCCAAAATTCTGCTGTTCTGAGCCCCCATGTTCTGCTGGTCTGAATACCCACATTCTGCTGGTCTGAGTCCCCACATTCTGCTGGTCTGTGTCCCAGATTCTGCTGGTCTGCCCCCGCACATTCTGCTGTTCTGAGCACCCATATTCTCATGCTCTGTGCCCCCACATCCAGCTGGTCTGAGTCCCCACTAACTGCTAGTCTGAATCCCACATTCTTATAGTCTGATCCCCACATTCTGCTGGTCTGTTACCCACATTCTGCTGCTCTGAGTCCCCACTTTCTGCTATTATTAGTCCACACATTCTGCTCTTCTGAGTCCCCACATTCTGCTGGTCTGTTTTTCCAGATCCTGCTGGTCTGTGCCCACACATTCTGCTAGTCTGAGCCCCCATGTTCTCCTGGTCTGAGCCTTCACATTCTACTGGTCTGTGTCCCCACATTCGGCTGGTCTGCGTCCCACATTCTGCTGGACTGAGTCCCTCATTTTGCTCGTCTGATCCCCAGATTCTGCTGGTCTGATTCCCACATTATGCTGGTCTGAGTCTCCACTTTCTGCTGGTCTGTGTCCCGACATTCTGCTGGTCTGAGTCCCACAATCTGCCGGTGTGTGTTCACACTTTCTGATGGTCTGATCGCAATTTCTGCTAGTCTGATTCCCACATTCTGCGGCTCTGAGTCCCACATTCTGCTGGTCTGAGTTCCACATTCTGCTGGTCTGTGTCTCCACTTTCTGCTGGTCTGATTCCCACTTTCTCCTGTTCTGAGATTCCATTTCTGCAGCTCTGTGCCCCTACATTCTGCTGTTCTGAATCCCCACATCCTGCTGCTCTGAGCCCCCACATTCTGCTTCTCTGAGCCCCCACATTCTGCTGCTCTGTTACCCACATTCTGCAGAACCCAATCCCCACATTCCGCTCGCCTGTTCCCTAAAATCTGATGGTCTGAGTCCCATATTCTGCTAGACGGAGTCCCCACATTCTGTGGATCTGAGTCCCACATTCTGCTGCTCTGCGCCCTCCACATTCTGCTGGTCTAAGCCCCCACATTTTGCTGCCCTGAATCCACACATTCTGCTGGTCTGGGTCCCCACATTCTGCCGGTCTGAGTTACCATATCCTGCTGGTCTCAGTCCCACATTCTGCTGGTCTAAGCCACCCACATTTTGCTGCCCTGAATCCACACATTCTACTGCTCTGAGTCGCACATTCTGCTGGCCTGGGTTCCAAGATTCTGCCGGTCTGGGTCCCCATATCTTGCTGGTCTCTGTCCCCACATTCTGCTGGTCTGTGTCTCCACATTCTGCTGTACTATGTCCCTCATTTTCCTTGTCTGATCCCCAAATTCCGTGGGTCTGAGTCCCACATTCTGTGGATCTGAGTCCCCACATTCTGCTGCTCTGCATCTCACATTCTGCTGGTCTGAGTCCCCACCTTCTGCTCGTCTGCGCCCTCCACATTCTGCTGCTCCAAGCCAACACATATTGCTGATCTGAATCCCCACATTCTGCTGGTCTGAGTCGCACATTCTGCTGGTGTGTGTCCCCATTTTCTGATGGTCTGATTCGCACTTTCTGCTGGTCTGAGTCCCCACATGCTGCTCTTCTGTGTCCCCACATTCGTCTGGTCTGAGTCCAACATTCTGCTTCACTAAGCCCCCACATTCTGCTGCTGTGCGTCTCAAATTCTGCTGGTCTGAGACCCACATTCTGCTGGTCTGTGCCCTCCACATTCTGCTGGTCTGTGCCCTCCACATTCTGCTGGTCTGTGCCCTCCACATTCTGCTGGTCTAAGCGCCCTCATTTTGCTGCCCTGAATCCACACATTCTGCTGGTCTGAGTCCCAACATTCTGCCGGTCTGAGTTACCATATCCTGCTGGTCTGTGCCCCCACATTTTGCTGGTCTAAGCCACCCACATATATAAAAACAAAGAAACCTGCGGATGCTGGAAATCCAAAACAAAAACAGAATTACCTGGAAAAACTCAGCAGGTCTGGCAGCATCGGCGGAGAAGAAAAGAGTTGACGTTTCGAGTCCTCATGACCCTTCGACAGAACTTGATTTCGAGTCCAAGAAAGAGTTGAAATATAAGCTGATTTAAGGTGTGTGTGTGGGGGGCGGAGAGATAGAGAGAGAGAGAGGTGGTTGTGTGGACAAACAAGCAGTGATAGAAGCAGATCATCAAAAGATGTCAGTGACAATGGTACAAAAGAACACATAGGTGTTAAAGTTAAAGTTGGTGATATTATCTAAACGAATGTGCTAATTAAGAATGGATGGTAGGGCACTCAAGGTACAGCTCTAGTGGGGGTGGGGGGAGCATAAAAGATTTTAAAATATTTAAAAATAATGGAAATAGGTGGGAAAAGAAAAATCTATATAATTTATAGGAAAAAAAAAGGAAAAAGGGGGAAACAGAAAGGGGGTGGGGATGGGGGAGGGAGCTCACAACCTAAAGTTGTTGAATTCAATATTCAGACCAGAAGGCTGTAAGGTGCCTAGTCGGAAGATGAGGTGTTGTTCCTCCAGTTTGCGTTGGGCTTCCCTGGAACAATGCAGCAAGCCAAGGACAGACATGTGGGCAAGAGAGCAGGGTGGAGTGTTAAAATGGCAAGCGACAGGGAGGTTTGGGTCATTCTTGCGGACAGACCGCAGGTGTTCTGCAAAGCGGTCGCCCAGTTTACGTTTGGTCTCTCCAATCTAAGCCACCCACATTCTGCTGGTCTGAACCCCACAATATGCTGCTCTCAACCCCCAAATTCTGCTGGTCTTATCCCCCACATTCTACAGGTCTGAGCACCCACATTCTCATGGTCTGAATTCCCACATTCTGCTTGTCTGAGTCCCAACATTCTGCTGGTCTGTGTCCCCAGTTTCTCCTTGTCTGAGATCTCACATTCTGCTGATCTGAGCCCCACATTCTGGCTAGACTGAGTACCCAAATTCTCCTGATCTGACACCTCATATTCTGCTGGTCTGTGTCCCACATTCGGCTGGTCTGAGCCCCAATATTCAGCTGGTCTGAGTCCCCATATTCTGCTGGTCTGAGCCGCACATACTGCTGGTCTGATCGCTCACATTCTGCTGGTCTGAGACGCCACATTCGCTGGCCTTGGGTCCTCACATTCTGCTTGTATGTGTCCCTCATTCTGCTTGCCTGAGACCCACATTCTGCTGGTCTGTGTCCCACATTCGGCTGGTCTGAGCCCCCATGTTCTGCTGGTCTGAATACCCACATTCTGCTGGTCTGAGTCCCCACATTCTGCCGGTCTGTTACCCACATTCTGCTGCTCTGAGTCCCCACATTCTGCTATTATTAGTCCCCACATTCTGCACTTCTGAGTCCCCACATTCTGCTGGTCAGCGCCCACATATTCTCCTGGTCTGAGCCTTCACATTCTACTGGTCTGTGTCCCCACATTTGGCTGGTCTGAGTCCCACATTCTGCAGGACTGTGTCCCTCATTTTGCTCGTCTGATCCCCAGATTCTGCTGGTCTGATTCCCACATTATGCTGGTCTGAGTCTCCGGTTTCTGCTGGTCTGTGTCCCGACATTCTCCTGGTCTGAGTCCCAAATTCTGCTGGTGTGTGTCCCCAATTTCTGATCGTCTGATTCGCACTTTCTGCTAGTCTGATTCCCACATTCTGCTGGTCTTAGCCCCCACATTCTACAGGTCTGAGCCCCCACATTCTCCTGGTCTGAATTCCCACATTCTGCTTGTCTGAGTCCCAACAATCTGCTGGTCTGTGTCCCCAGTTTCTCCTTGTCTGAGATCTCACATTCTGCTGATCTGAGCCCCACATTCTGGCTAGACTGAGTACCCAAATTCTCCTGATCTGACACCCCATATTCCGCTGGTCTGTGTCCCATATTCGGCTGGTCTGAAAACCCATATTCTGCTGGTCTGAGTACCACATTCTGATGGTCTGATCGCTCATATTCTGCTGGTCTGAGGCGCCACATTCTGCTGGCCTGGTCCCCACATTCTGCCGGTCTGAGTCCCCATATCCTGTCGGTCTGTGTCCCCATATCCTGCTTGTCTGTGTCCCCACACTCTGCTGGTCTGCACCCCCACATTCTGCTGGTCTGAGCGCCCACAATATGCTGCTCTCAACCCCCAAATTCTGCTGGTCTTAGCCCCCACATTCTACAGGTCTGAGCCCCCACATTCTCCTGGTCTGAATTCCCAAATTCTGCTTGTCTGAGTCCCACAATTCTGCTGGTCTGTGTCCCCAGTTTCTCCTTGTCTGAAATCTCACATTCTGCTGATCTGAGCCTCACATTCTGGCTAGACAGAGTACCCAAATTCACCTGATCTGACACCCCATATTCCGCTGGCCTGTGTCCCACATTCGGCTGGTCTGAGCGCCCGTATTCAGCTGGTCTGAGTCCCCATATTCTACTGGTCTGAGCCTCCACATTCTACTGGTCTGTGTCCCAACATTCTGCTGGTCTGAGTCCCACATTCTGCTGGACTGTGTCCCTCATTTCGCTCGTCTGATCCCCAGATTCTGCTGGTCTGATTCCCACATTATGCTAGTCTGTGTCTCCACTTTCTGCTGGTCTGTGTCCCCACATTCTCCTGGTCTGAGTCCCACATTCTGCTGGTTTGGGTCCCCATTTTCTGATGGTCTGATTCCCACATTCTGCTGCTCTGAGTCCCCACGTTCTGCTGGTCTGTGTACCCACATTCTGCTGGTCTGAGTCCCATAGTCTGCTGGTCCCAGTCCACAACTTCTGCTTGGTTGTTCTCCACTTTCTGCTGGACTGTGTCCCCATTTTCTCCTGGTCAGAAATCCACATTCTGGTGGTCTGTGTCCCACATTTTGTTGTTCAGAGACCCACATCCTGCTGCTCCGATCCCCCACATTCCGCTGGTCTGAGTCCCCATATTCTGCTGGTCTGAGTCCCCACAATCTGCTAATCTGAGTCCCACATTCTGCTGGTCTGAGACCCCAAATTCTACTGGCCTGAGTCTCCACATTCCATTGGTCTGAGTCCCAACTTCTGCTGGTCTGAGCCCCACATTCTGCTGGTCTGTGTCCCAGATTCTGCTGGTCTGCCCCCGCACATTCTGCTGTTCTGAGCACCCATATTCTCATGCTCTGTGCCCCAACATCCAGCTGGTCTGAGTCCCCACTAACTGCTAGTCTGAATCCCACATTCTTATGGTCTGATCCCCACATTCTGCTGGTCTGAGCCCCCAAATTCTACTGGCCTGAGTCTCCACATTCCGTTGGTCAGAGTCCCCATATTCTGTTTGTCTGAGTCCCACATTCTGCTGGTCTAATTCCCACATTCTGCTGGTCTGAGATTCCACATTCTGCTGCTCTGAGCCCCCACATTCTGCTGGTCTGAGCCCCTATATTCTCCTGGTCTGAATCCCCACATTCTGCTGGTCTGTGTCCCACATTCGATAGTCTGAGCCTCCACATTCTGCTGGTCTGAGTCCAAAATTCTGCTGTTCTGAGCCCCCATGTTCTGCTGGTCTGAATACCCACATTCTGCTGGTCTGAGTCCCCACATTCTGCTGGTCTGTGTCCGACATTCTGCTGCTCTGAGTCCCCACATTCTGCTATTATTAGTCCACACATTCTGCTCTTCTGAGTCCTCACATTCTGCTGGTCTGTTTTTCCAGATCCTGCTGGTCTGCGCCCACACATTCTGCTAGTCTGAGCCCCCATGTTCTCCTGGTCTGAGCCTTCACATTCTACTGGTCTGTGTCCCCACATGCGGCTGGTCTGCGTCCCACATTCTGCTGGACTGAGTCCCTCATTTTGCTCGTTTGATCCCCAGATTCTGCTGGTCTGATTCCCACATTATGCTGGTCTGAGTCTCCACTTTCTGCTGGTCTGTGTCTCGACATTCTGCTGGTCTGAGTCCCACAATCTGCCGGTGTGTGTCCCCACTTTCTGATGGTCTGATCGCAATTTCTGCTAGTCTGATTCCCACATTCTGCGGCTCTGAGTACCACATTCTGCTGGTCTGAGTTCCACATTCTGCTGGTCTGTGTCTCCACTTTCTGCTGGTCTGATTCCCACTTTCTCCTGTTCTGAGATGCCATTTCTGCAGCTCTGTGCCCCCACAATCTGCTGTTCTGAATCCCCACATCCTGCTGCTCTGAGCCCCCACATTCTGCTGCTCTGTTACCCACATTCTGCAGAACCCAATCCCCACATTCCGCTCGCCTGTTCCCTAAAATCTGATGGTCTGAGTCCCATATTCTGCTAGACGGAGTCCCCAAATTCCGTGGGTCTGAGTCCCACATTCTGTTAATCTGAGTCCACACATTCTGCTGGTCTGTGTCCCAGAATCTGCTAGTCAGAGTCCCCACATTCTGTGGATCTGAGTCCCACATTCTGCTGCTCTGCGCCCTCCACATTCTGCTGGTCATAGCAGCCACATTTTGCTGCCCTGAATCCACAATTCTACTGCTCTGAGTCGCACATTCTGCTGGTCTCTGTCCCCACATTCTGCTGGTCTGTGTCCCCACATTCGGCTGGTCTGAGTCCCCACATTCTGCAGCTCTGCATCTCACATTCTCCTGGTCTGAGTCCCCACCTTCTGCTCGTCTGCGCCCTCCACATTCTGCTGGTCTGAACCCCACAATATGCTGCTCTCAACCCCCAAATTCTGCTGGTCTTTGCCCCCACATTCTACAGGTCTGAGCCCCCACATTCTCCTGGTCTGAATTCCCACATTCTGCTTGTCTGAGTCCCAACATTCTGCTGGTCTGTGTCCCCAGTTTCTCCTTGTCTGAGATCTCACATTCTGCTGATCTGAGCCCCACATTCTGGCTAGACTGAGTACCCAAATTCTCCTGATCTGACACCCCATATTCCGTTGGTCTGTGTCCCACATTCGGCTGGTCTCAGCCCCCATATTCAGCTGGTCTGAGTCCCCATATTCTGCTGGTCTGAGCCGCACATTCTGCTGGTCTGATCGCTCACATTCTGCTGGTCTGAGACGCCTCATTCGCTGGCCTTGGGTCCTCACATTCTGCTTGTATGTGTCCCTCATTCTGCTTGTCTGAGACCCACATTCTGCTGGTCTGTGTCCCACATTCGGCTGGTCTGAGCCCCTACATTCTGCTGGTCTGTGTCCAACATTCTGCTGTTCTGAGCCCCCATGTTCTGCTGTTCTGAATACCCACATTCTGCTGGTCTGAGTCCCCACATTCTGCTGGTCTGTTACCCACATTCTGCTGCTCTGAGTCCCCATATTCTGCTATTATTAGTCCCCACATTCTGCTATTATTAGTCCCCACATTCTGCACTTCTGAGTCCCCACATTCTGCTGGTCAGCGCCCACATATTCTCCTGGTCTGAGCCTTCACATTCTACTGGTCTGTGTCCCCACATTTGGCTGGTCTGAGTCCTACATTCTGCAGGACTGTGTCCCTCATTTTGCTCGTCTGATCCCCAGATTCTGCTGGTCTGAGTTCCACATTCTGCTGGTCTGTGTCTCCACTTTCTGCTGGTCTGATTCCCACTTTCTCCTGTTCTGAGATGCCATTTCTGCAACTCTGTGCCCCCACAATCTGCTGTTCTGAATTCCCACATCCTGCTGCTCTGAGCCCCCACATTCTGCTTCTCTGAGCCCCCACATTCTGCTGCTCTGTTACCCACATTCTGCAGAACCCAATCTCCACATTCCGCTCGCCTGTTCCCTACAATCTGATGGTCTGAGTCCCATATTCTGCTAGTCGGAGTCCCCACATTCTGTGGATCTGAGTCCCACATTCTGCTGGCCTGGTCCCCACATTCTGCCAGTCTGAGTCCCCATATCCTGTCGGTCTGTGTCCCCATATCCTGCTGGTCTGTGTCCCCACACTCTGCTGGGCTGCGCCCCCCCACATTCTGCTGGTCTGAGCGCCCACAATATGCTGCTCTCAACGCCCAAATTCTGCTGGTCTTAGCCCCCACATTCTACAGGTCTGAGCCCCCACATTTTCCTGGTCTGAATTCCCAAATTCTGCTTGTCTGAGGCCCACAATTCTGCTGGTCTGTGTCCCCAGTTTCTCCTTGTCTGAAATCTCACATTCTGCTGATCTGAGCCTCACATTCTGGCTAGACTGAGTACCCAAATTCACCTGATCTGACACCCCATATTCCGCTGGTCTGTGTCCCACAATCAGTTGGTCTGAGTGCCCGTATTCAGCTGGTCTGAGTCCCCATATTCTACTGGTCTGAGCCTCCACATTCTACTGGTCTGTGTCCCCACATTCTGCTGGTCTGAGTCCCACATTCTGCTGGACTGTGTCCCTCATTTCGCTCGTCTGATCCCCAGATTCTGCTGGTCTGATTCCCACATTATGCTAGTCTGTGTCTCCACTTTCTGCTGGTCTGTGTCCCGATATTCTCCTGGTCTGAGTCCCACATTCTGCTGGCGTGGGTCCCCATTTCCTGATGGTCTGATTCCCACATTCTGCTGCTCTGAGTCCCCACATTCTGCTGGTCTGAGTCCTACATTCTGCTGGTCTGTGTCCCCACATTCTGCTGGTCTGTGTCCCATAGTCTGCTGGTCCTAGTCCACAACTTCTGCTTGATTGTTCTCCACTTTCTGCTGGACTGTGTCCCCATTTTCTCCTGGTCAGAAATCCACATTCTGGTGGTCTGTGTCCCACATTTTGTTGTTCAGAGACCCACATCCTGCTGCTCTGATCCCCCACATTCTGCTGGTCAGTGTCCCACATCCTGCTGGTCTGAGCCCCCACATTCTGCTGGTCTGAGTCCCCACAATCTGCTAGTCTGAGTGCCACATTCTGCTGGTCTGAGCCCCCAAATTGTACTGGCCTGAGTCTCCACATTCCATTGGTCTGAGTCCCAACTTCTGCTGGTCTGAGCCCCACATTCTGCTGCTCTGTTACCCACATTCTGCAGGTCCCAATACCCACATTCCGCTCATCTGTTCCCTACAATCTGATGGTCTAAGTCCCATATTCTGCTAGTCGGAGTCCCCAAATTCCGTAGGTCTGAGTCCCACATTCTGTTGGTCTGAGTCCCAACATTCTGCTGGTCTGTGTCCCAGATTCTGCTGGTCTACGCCCGCACATTCTGCTGTTCGGAGCACCCATATTCTCCTGCTCTGTGCCCCCACATCCAGCTGGTCTGAGTCCCCACTAACTGCTAGTCTGAATCCCACATTCTTATGGTCTGATCCCCACATTCTGATGGTCTGAGTCCTATATACTGCTGGCCTGAGTCTCCACATTCCGTTGGTCAGAATCCCCATATTCTGTTTGTCTGAGTCCCACATTCTCCTGGTCTGAATCCCCACATTCTGCTGGTCTGTGTCCCACATTCTGCTGCTCTGAGCCCCCACATTCTGCTGCTCTGAGCCCCCACATTCTGCTGGTCTTAGCCCCCATATTCTCCTGGTCTGAATCCCCACATTCTGCTGGTCTGTGTCCCACATTCGATGGTCTGAGCCTCCACATTCTTCTGGTCTGTGTCCAAAATTTCTGCTGTTCTGAGCACCCATGTTCTGCTGGTCTGAATACCCACATTCTGCTGGTCTGAGTCCCCACATTCTGCTGGTCTGTTACCCACATTCTGCTGCTCTGAGTCCCCACATTCTGCTATTATTAGTCCACATATTCTGCTCTTCTGAGCCCCCACATTCTGCTGGTCTGTGTTTCCAGATCCTGCTGGTCTGCGCCCACACATTCTGCTAGTCTGAGCCCCCATGTTCTCCTGGTCTGAGCCTTCACATTCTACTGGTCTGTGTCCCCACATTCAGCTGGTCTGCGTCCCACATTCTGCTGGACTGAGTCCCTCATTTTGCTCGTCTGATCCACAGATTCTGCTGGTCTGATTCCCACATTATGCTGGTCTGAGTCTCCACTTTCTGCTGGTCTGTGTCCCGACATTCTGCTGGTCTGAGTCCCACATTCTGCTGGTCTGTGTCCAACATTCTGCTGTTCTGAGCCCCCATGTTCCCCTGGTCTGAATACCCACATTCTGCTGGTCTGAGTCCCCAAATTTTGCTGGTCTGTTACCCACATTCTGCTGCTCTGAGTCCCCACATTCTGCTATTATTAGTCCCCACATTCTGCACTTCTGAGTGCCCACATTCTGCTGGTCTGCGCCCACATATTCTCCTGGTCTGAGCCTTCACATTCTACAGGTCTGTGTCCCCACATTTGGCTGGTCTGAGTCCCACATTCTGCAGGACTGTGTACCTCATTTTGCTCATCTGATCCCCAGATTCTGCTGGTTTGATTCCCACATTATGCCGGTCTGAGTCTCCGCTTTCTGCTGGTCTGTGTCCCGACATTCTTCTGGTCTGAGTCCCAAATTCTGCTGGTGTGTGTCCCCAATTTCTCCTGCTCTGAGATCGCACATTCTGCTGATCTGAGTCCCACATTCTGGCTAGACTGAGTACCTAAATTCTCCTGATCTGACACCCCGTATTCCGCTGATCTGTGTCCCACATTCGGCTGGTCTGAGCACCCATATTCAGCTGGTCTGAGTCCCCATATTCTACTGGTCTGAGCCTCCACATTCTACTGGTCTGTGTCCCAACATTCTGCTGGTCTGAGTCCCACATTCTGCTGGACTGTGTCCCTCATTTCGCTCGTCTGATCCCCAGATTCTGCTGGTCTGATTCCCACATTATGCTAGTCTGTGTCTCCACTTTCTGCTGGTCTGTGTCCCGACATTCTGCTGGTCTGAGTCCCACATTCTGCCGGTGTGTGTCCCTACTTTCTGATGGTCTGATCGCAATTTCTGCTAGTCTGATTCCCACATTCTGCGGCTCAGAGTCCCACATTCTGCTGGTCTGAGTCCCACATTCTGCTGGTCTGAGTTCCACATTCTGCTGGTCTGTGTCTCCACTTTCTGCTGGTCTGATTCCAACTTTCTCCTGTTCTGAGATGCCATTTCTGCAGCTCTGTTCCCCTACTATCTGCTGTTCTGAATCCCCACATCCTGCTGCTCTGAGCCCCCACATTCTGCTTCTCTGAGCCCCCACATTCTGCTGCTCTGTTACCCAAATTCTGCAGAACCCAATCCCCACATTCCGCTCGCCTGTTCCCTACAATCTGATGGTCTGAGTCCCATATTCTGCTAGACGGAGTCCCCACATTCTGTGGGTCTGAGTCCCCACATTCTGTGGATCTGAGTCCCACATTCTGCTGCTCTGCGCCCTCCACATTCTGCTGGTCTAAGCCCCCACATTTTGCTGTCCTGAATCCACACATTCTACTGCTCTGAGTCGCACATTCTGCTGGCCTGGGTTCCCACATTTGGCTGGTCTGAGTCCCACATTCTGCTGGACTGTGTCCCTCATTTTCCTTGTCTGATCCCCAAATTCCGTGGGTCTGAGTCCCATATTCTGTGGATCTGAGTCCCCACATTCTGCTGGTCTAAGCCCCCACCTTTTGCTACCCTGAATCCCCACATTCTGCTGGTCTGAGTCGCACATTCTGCTGGTGTGTGTCCACATTTTCTGATGGTCTGATTCGCACTTTCTGCTGGTCTGAGTCCCCACATGCTGCTCTTCTGTGTCCCCACATTCGTCTGGTCTGAGTCCAACATTCTGCTTCACTAAGCCCCCACATTCTGCTGCTGTGCGTCTCAAATTCTGCTGGTCTGAGACCCACATTCTGCTGGTCTGTGTCCCCACATTCTGCTGGTCTGTGCCCTCCACATTCTGCTGGTCTAAGCCCCCACATTTTGCTGCCCTGAATCCACACATTCTGCTGGCCTGGGTCCCAACATTCTGCCGGTCTGAGTTACCATATCCTGCTGGTCTGTGTCCCCACATTTTGCTGGTCTAAGCCACCCACATTCTGCTGGTCTGAACCCCACAATATGCTGCTCTCAACCCCCAAATTCTGCTGGTCTTTGCCCCCACATTCTACAGGTCTGAGCCCCCCACATTCTCCTGGTCTGAATTCCCACATTCTGCTTGTCTGAGTCCCAACATTCTGCTGGTCTGTGTCCCCAGTTTCTCCTTGTCTGTGATTTCACATTCTGCTGATCTGAGCCCCACATTCTGGCTAGACTGAGTACCCAAATTCTCCTGATCTAACACCCCATATTCTGCTGGTCTGAGTCCCACATTCTGCTGGTCTGATCGCTCATATTCTGCTGGTCTGAGATGCCACAGTCTGCTGGCCTTGGGTCCTCACATTCTGCTTGTATGTTTCCCTCATTCTGCTTGTCTGAGACCCACATTCTGCTGGTCTGTGTCCCACATTCAGCTGGTCTGCGCCCCCACATTCTGCTGGTCTGTGTCCAACATTCTGCTGTTCTGAGCCCCCATGTTCCCCTGGTCTGAATACCCACATTCTGCTGGTCTGAGTCCCCACATTTTGCTGGTCTGTTACCCACATTCTGCTGCTCTGAGTCCCCACATTCTGCTATTATTAGTCCCCACATTCTGCACTTCTGAGTCCCCACATTCTGCTGGTCTGCGCCCACTAATTCTCCTGGTCTGAGCCTTCACATTCTACAGGTCTGTGTCCCCACATTTGGCTGGTCTGAGTCCCACATTCTGCAGGACTGTGTACCTCATTTTGCTCATCTGATCCCCAGATTCTGCTGGTCTGATTCCCACATTATGCCGGTCTGAGTCTCCGCTTTCTGCTGGTCTGTGTCCCGACATTCTTCTGGTCTGAGTCCCACATTCTGCTGGTGTGTGTCCCCAATTTCTGATGGTCTGATTCCCACATTCTGCTAGTCTGAGCCCCCACATTCTGCTGGTCTGAGTCGCACATTCTGCTGGCCTGGGTCCCCACATTCTGCCGGTCTGTGTCCCCATATCTTGCCGGTCTGTGTCCCCATATCCTGCTGGTCTGTGTCCCCACACTCTGCTGGTCTGCGTTCCCCATATTCTGCTGGTCTGAGCCCCCATATTCTCCTGGTCTGAATTTGCACATTCTGCTTGTCTGAGTCCCAAAATTCTGCTGGTCTGAGCCCCAGTTTCTCCTGCTCTGAGATCGCACATTCTGCTGATCTGAGTCCCACATTCTGGCTAGACTGAGTACCTAAATTCTCCTGATCTGACACCCCGTATTCCGCTGATCTGTGTCCCACATTCGGCTGGTCTGAGCACCCATATTCAGCTGGTCTGAGTCCCCATATTCTACTGGTCTGAGCCTCCACATTCTACTGGTCTCTGTCCCCACATTCTGCTGGTCTGAGTCCCTCATTTTGCTCGTCTGATCCCCAGATTCTGCTGGTCTGAGTCCCACATTCTGCTGGTCTGTGTCCCCACATTCTGCTGGTCTGAGTCCCTCATTTTGCTCGTCTGATCCCCAGATTCTGCTGGTCTGAGTCCCACATTCTGCTGGTCTGTGTCCCCACATTCTGCTGTCTGAGTCCCATAGTCTGCTGGTCCTAGTCCACAACTTCTGCTTGATTGATCTCCACTTTCTGCTGGTCTGTGTCCCCATTTTCTCCTGGTCAGAGATCCACATTCTGGTGGTCTGTGTCCCCACATTCTGCACGTCTGATTTCCCGCATTCTGCTGGCCAGTGTCCCACATTTTGTTGTTCTGAGACCCACATTCTGCTGCTCTGAGCCCCCACTTTCTGCTGGTCTGACTCCCCACAATCTGCTAGTCTGAGTGCCACATTCTGCTGGTCTGAGCCCCCAAATTCTACTGGCCTGAGTCTCCACATTCCATTGGTCTGAGTCCCAACTTCTGCTGGTCTGAGCCCCACATTCTGCTGCTCTACCACATTCTGCAGGTCCCAATACGCATATTCCGCTCGTCTGTTCCCAACAATCTGATGGTCTGAGTCCCATATTCTGCTTGTCAGCGTCCCCAAATTCCGTGGGTCTGAGTCCCACATTCTATTGGTCTGAGTCCCCACATTCTGCCAGTCTGTGTCCCAGATTCTGCTGGTCTGCGCCCCGCACATTCTGCTGTTCTGACCACCCATATTCTCATGCTCTGTGCCCCCACATCCAGCTGGTCTGAGTCCCAACTAACTGCTAGTCTGAATCCCACATTCTTATGGTCTGATCCCCACATTCTGTTGGTCTGAGTCCCACATTCTGCTGGTCTGAGATTCCACCTTCTGCTGCTCTGAGCCCCCCATTCTGCTGGTCTGAGCCCCCATATTCTCCTGGTCTGAATCCCCACATTCTGCTGGTCTGTGTCCCACATTCGATGGTCTGAGCCCCCACATTCTGCTGGTCTGTGTCCAAAATTCTGCTGTTCTGAGCCCCCATGTTCTGCTGGTCTGAATAGCCACATTCTGCTGGTCTGAGTCCCCATATTCTGCTGGTCTGAATCCCCACATTCTGCTGGCCTGTTACCCACATTCTGCTGCTCTGAGTCCCCACATTTTGCTATTATTAGTCCACACATTCTGCACTTCTGAGTCCCCACATCCTGCTGGTCTGTGTCCCCCACACTCTGCTGGTCTGTTTTTCCAGATCCTGCTGGTCTGCGCCCACACATTCTGCTAGTCTGAGCCCCCACATTCGGCTGGTCTGAGCCTTCACATTCTACTGGTCTGTGTCCCCACATTCGGCTGGTCTGCGTCCCACATTCTGCTGGACTGAGCCCCTCATTTTGCTTGTCTGATCCCCAGATTCTGCTGGTCTGATTCCCACATTATGCTGGTCTGAGTCTCCACTTTCAGCTGGTCTGTGTCCCGATATTCTCCTGGTCTGAGTCCCACATTCTGCTGGTGTGTGTCCCCACTTTCTGATGGTCTGATCGCAATTTCTGCTCGTCTGATTCCCACATTCTGCGGCTCTGAGTCCTACATTCTGCTCGTCTGAGTCCCACATTCTGCTGGTCTGAGTTCCACATTCTGCTGGTCTGAGTCCCACAATCTGCTTGTCTGTGTCTCCACTTTCTACTGGTCTGATTCCCACTTTCTCCTATTCTGAGATCCCATTTCTGCTGCTCTGAGCCCCAAAATTCTGCTGTTCTGAATCCCCACATCCTGCTGCTCTGAACCCCCACATTCTGCTTCTCTGAGCCCCCACATTCTGCTGCTCTGCATTTCAAATTCTGCTGGTCTGAGACCCACATTCTGCTGGCCTCTCCCCACATTCTGCTGGTCTGTCCCCACATTCTGCTGGTCTGTCCCCACATTCTGCTAGTCTGCGCCCTCCACATTCTGCTGGTCTTTGCCCCCACATTTTGCTACCCTGAATCCACTAATTCTGCTGGTCTGAGTCGCACATTCTGCTGGCCTGGGTCCCCACATTCTGCCGGTCTGTGTCCCCACATCCTGCTGGTCTGTGCACCCCAAATTCTGCTGGTCTTAGCCCCCACATTCTACAGGTCTGAGCACCCACATTCTCCTGGTCTGAATTCCCACATTCTGCTTGCCTGAGTGCCAAAATTCTGCTGGTCTGAGCCACCAGTTTCTCTTTGTCTGAGATCTCACATTCTGCTGATCTGAGTCCCACATTCTGGCTAGACTGAGTACCCAAAGTCTCCTGATCTGACACCCCCATATTCCGTTGGTCTGTGTCCCACATTCGGCTGGTCTGAGCCCCCATATTCAGCTGGTCTGAGTCCCCATATTCTGCTGGTCAAATTGCCCAAATTCTGCTGGTCTGAGAACCACATTCTGCTGGCCTTGGGTCCTCACATTCTGCTTGTATGTGTCCCTCATTCTGCATGTCTGAGTCCCACATTCTGCTAGTCTGTGTCCCACATTCGGCTGGTCTGAGCCCCCACATTCTGCTGGTCTGTGTCCAACATTCTGCTGTTCTGAGACCCTATGTTCTGCTGGTCTGAATACCCACATTCTGCTGGTCTGAGTTCCCACATTCTGCTGGTCTGTTACCCACATTCTGCTGCTCTGAGTCCCCCACATTCTGCTGCTCTGAGTCCCCCACATTCTGCTATTATTAGTCCCCACATTCTGCTGGTCTGTGTCCCCAGATTCTGCTGGTCTGCGCCCACACATTCTGCTGGTCGGTGCCCCCATATTCTCCTGGTCTGAGCCTTCAAATTCTACTGGTCTGTGTACCCACATTCGTCTGGTCTGTGTCCCCACATTCTGCTTGTCCGTCTCTCCACTTTTTGCTGGTCTGATTCCCACTTTCTCCTGTTCTGAGATCCCATTTCTGCTGCTCTGAGCCCCCACATTCTGCTTCGTTGAGCCCCCCACATTCTGCTGCTCTGCGTCTCAAATTCTGCTGGTCTGAGACCCACATTCTTCTGGTCTGTGTCCGCACATTCTGCTGGTCTGCGCCCTCCACATTCTGCTGGTCTAAGCCCCCCACCTTTTGCTGCCCTGAATCCACACATTCTGCTGGCCTGGGTCCCCACATTCTGCCGGTCTGAGTTACCATATCCTGCTGGTCTGTGTCCCCACATTCTGCTGGTCTGTGCCCCCCACATTGTGCTGGTCTGAGCCCCCACAATATGCTGCTCTCAACCCCCAAATTCTGCTGGTCTTAGCCCCCACATTCTACTGGTCTGAGCCCCCACATTCTCCTGGTCTGAATTCCCATATTCTGCTTGTCTGAGTCCCTACATTCTGCTGGTCTGTGTCCCCAGTTTCTCCTTGTCTGAGATCTCACATTCTGCTGATCTGAGTCCCACATTCTGGCTAGACTGAGTACCCAAATTCTCCTGATCTGACACCCCATATTCCGCTGGTCTGAGTCCCACATTCTGCTGGTCTGAGACCCCACATTCTGCTGGTCTGAGTCCCATATTCTGCTGATCCTAGTCCACAACTTCTGCTTGATTGATCTCCACTTTCTGCTGGTCTGTGTCCCCATATTCGCCTGGTCAGAGATCCAGATTCTGCTCGTCTATGTCCCCACTTTCCGCTCATCTGATTTCCCGCATTCTGCTGGTCAGTGTCCCACATTTTGTTGCTTGAGACCCACATCCTGCTGCTCTGTGTCCCCACATCCTGCTGCTCTGAGTCCCCACATTCTGCTTGTCTGAGTCCCCACAATCTGCTAGTCTGAATGCCACATTCTGCTGGTCTGTGTCCCAAATTCTACTGGCCTGAGTCTCCACATTCCGTTGGTCTGAGTCCCAACTTCTGCTGGTCTGAGCCCCACATTCTGCAGCTCTGTTACCCTCATTCTGCAGGTCCCAATACCCACATTCCGCTTGTCTGTTCCCTACAATCTGATGGTCTGAGTCCCATATTCTGCTAGTCGGATTCCCCACATTCTGTTGGTCTGAGTCCCCCACATTCTGCTGGTCTGTGTCCCAGATTCTGCTGGTCTGCGCCAGCACATCCTGATGTTCGGAGCACCCATATTCTCCTGCTCTGTGCCCCACTAAATGCTAGTCTGAGTCCCCACATTCTTATGGTTTGATCCACACATTCTGCTGGTCTGAGTCCCATATTCTGCTGGTCAGAGTCCCCCATATTCTGCTGGTCTGAGTCCCACTTTCAGCTGGTCTGTGTCCCCACATTCTGCTGCTCTGAGTCCCCAAATTCTGCTATTATTAGTGCCCACATTCTGCTCGTCTTAGCCCCCACATTTTGCTGCTCTGAATCCACACATTCTGCTGGTCTGATTCGCACATTCTGTTGGCCTGGGTCCCCACATTCTGCCGGTCTGAGTCCCCATATCCTGCTTGTCTGTGTCCCCACATTCTCCTGGTCTGCGCCCCCCACATTCTGCTGTTCTGAGCCACCACAATATGCTGCTCTCAACCCCCAAATTCTGCTGGTCTTGGTTCCCACATTCTACTGGTCTGAGCCCCCACATTCTCCTGGTCTGAATTCCCATATTCTGCTTGTCTGAGTCCCAACATTCTGCTGGTCTGTGTCCCCAGTTTCTCCTTGTCTGAGATCTCACATTCTGCTCCTCTGAGCTCCACATTCTGGCTAGACTGAGTACCCAAATTCTCCTGATCTGACACCCCATATTCCGCTGGTCTTTGTCCCACATTCTGCTGGTCTGAGACCCCATATTCAGCTGGTCTGAGTCCCCATATTCTACTGGTCTGAGCCTCCACATTCTACTGGTCTGTGTCCCCACATTCTACTGGTCTGAGTCCCATATTTTGCTGATCCTAGTCCACAACTTCTCCTTGATTGATCTCCACTTTCTGCTGTTCTGTGTCCCCATATTCGCCTGGTCAGAGATCCACATTCTGCTGCTGTATGTCCCCACTTTCCACTCGTCTGATTTCTCGCATTCTGCTGGTCAGTGTCCCACATTTTGTTGCTTGAGACCCACATCCTGCTGCTCAGAGCCCCCAAATTCTTCTGGTCTGAGTCCCCCACATTCTGCTGGTCTGGGTCCCACATTCTGCTGGTCTGAGTCCCCACATTCTGCTGGTCTGTGTATCACATTCTGCTGGTCTGCGCCCACACATTCTGCTATTCTGAGCACCCCATATTCTCCTGCTCTGTGCCCCCACATCCAGCTGGTCTGAGTCCCCCACAAACTGCTAGTCTGAGTCCCACATTCGTATGGTCTGATCCCCACATTCTGATGGTCTGAGTCCTATATTCAGCTGTTCAGAGTCCCCATATTCTGCTGGTCTGAGTCCCACATTCTGCTGGTCTGTGTCCCCACATTCTGCTGGTCTGAGTCCCACATTCTGCTGGTCTGAGTTCCCACATTCTGCTGGTCTGTTACCCACATTCTGCTGCTCTGAGTCCCCACATTCTGCTATTATTAGTCCCCCACATTCTGCTGGTCTGTGCCCACACATTCTGCTGGTCTGAGCCCCCATATTCTCCTGGTCTGAGCCTTCACATTCTACTTGTTTCTGTACCCACATTCGGCTGGTCTGAGTCCCACATTCTGCTGGACTGAGTCGCTCATTTTGCTCGTCTGATCCCCATATTCTGCTGGTCTGACTCCCACATTCTGCTGCTCTGTGTCCCCACTTTCTGCTAGTCTGATTCCCACATTCTGCTGGTCTGAGTCTCCACATTCCGCTGCTCTGAGTCCCCCATACCCTGCTGGTCTATGTCCCCACATTCTGCTGGTCAGTGCCCCCCCAAATTCTGCAAGTCTGAGCCCCCCACATTATACAGGTCTGTGCCCCATATTCTCCTGGTCTGAATTCCCACATTCTGCTTGTCTGAGTGCCAACATTCTGCTGGTCTGAGCCCCCAGTTTCTCCTGGTCTGAGATCTCACATTCTGCATTTCTGAGTCCCACATTCTGGCTAGACTGAGCACCCAAATTCTCCTGATCTGACACCTCATATTCCGCTGGACTGTGTCCCACATTCGGCTGGTCTGAGAACCCATATTCAGCTGGTCTGAGCCCCACATTCTGCTGGTCAGGTCACCCAAATTCTTCTGGTCTGAGAACCAAATTCTGCTGGCCTGGGTCCTCACATTCTGCTTGTATGTGTCCCTCATTCTGCTTGTCTGAGTCCCACATTCTGCTGGTCTGTGTCCCACATTCGGCTGGTCTGAGCCCCCACATTCTGCTGGTCTGTGTCCAACATTCTGCTGTTCTGAGCTCCCATGTTCTGCTGGTCTGAATACCCACATTCTGCTGCTCTGAATCCCAAAATTCTGCTTCACTGAGCCCCCACATTCTGCTGCTCTGCATCTCAAATTCTGCTGGTCTGAGATCCACATTCTGCTGGTCTGTCCCCACATTCTGCTGGTCTGTCCCCACATTCTGCTGGTCTGCGCCCTGCACCTTCTGCTGGTCTGAGTCGCACATTCTGCTGGCCTGGTTCCCCACATTCTGCCGGTCTGAGGCCCCCATACCCTGCTGGTCAGTGCCCCCCACATTCTGCTGGTTTGAGCCCCCCAATTCTACAGGTCTGAGCCCCACATTCTCCTGGTCTGAATTCCCTCATTCTGCTTGTCTGAGTCCCAACATTCTGCTGGTCTGAGCCCCACATTCTGGCTAGACTGAGTACCAAAATTCTCCTGATCTGACACCCCATATTCCGCTGGTCTGTGTCCCACATTCGGCTGGTCTGAGAACCCATATTCTGCTGGTCTGAGATGCCACAGTCTGCTGGCCTTGGGTCCTCACATTCTGCTTGTATGTTTCCCTCATTCTGCTTGTCTGAGTCCCACATTCTGCTGGTCTGTGTCCCACATTCGGCTGGTCTGAGACCCCACATTCTGCTGGTCTGTGTCCAACATTCTGCTGTTCTGAGCCCCCATGTTCTCCTGGTCTGAATACCCACATTCTGCTGGTCTGAGTCCCCACATTTTGCTATTATTAGTCCCCACATTCTGCACTTCTGAGTCCCCACATGCTGCTGGTCTGCGCCCACATATTCTCCTGGTCTGAGCCTTCAAATTCTACTGGTCTGTGTCCCCAGTTTCTCCTTGTCTGAGATCTCACATTCTGCTGATCTGAGCCCCACATTCTGGCTAGACTGAGTACCCAAATTCTCCTGATCTGACACCCCCATATTCCGCTGGTCTGCGTCCCACATTCGTCTGGTCTGAGAACCCATATTCTGATGGTCTGAGTCCCACATTCTGCTGGTCTGATCGTTCATATTCTGCTGGTCTGAGACGCCACAGTCTGCTGGCCTTGGGTCCTCACATTCTGCTTGTATGTTTCCCTCATTCTGCTTGTCTGAGTCCCACATTCTGCTGGTCTGTGTCCCACATTCGGCTGGTCTGAGCCCCCACATTCTGCTGTTCTGTGTCCAACATTCTGCTGTTCTGAGCCCCCATGTTCTCCTGGTCCTGAATACCCACAATCTGCTGGTCTGAGTTCCCACATTTTGCTGGTCTGTTACCCACATTCTGCTGCTCTGAGTCCCCACATTCTGCTGGTCTGTTACCCACATTCTGCTGCTCTGAGTCCCCACATTCTGCTGGGCTGTTACCCACATTCTGCTGCTCTGAGTCCCCACATTCTGCTATTATTAGTCCCCACATTCTGCACTTCTGAGTCCCCACATTCTGCTGGTCTGCGCCCACATATTCTCCTGGTCTGAGCCTTCACATTCTACTGGTCTGTGTCCCCACATTTGGATGGTCTGAGTCCCACATTCTGCAGGACTGTGTCCCTCATTTTGCTCATCTGATCCCCAGATTCTGCTGGTCTGATTCCCACATTATGCTGGTCTGAGTCTCCGCTTTCTGCTGGTCTGTGTCCCCGACATTCTCCTGGTCTGAGTCCCAAATTCTGCTGGTGTGTGTCCCCAATTTCTGATGGTTTGATTCGCAATTTCTGCTAGTCTGAGCCCCCACAATCTGCTGTTCTGAATCCCCACATCCTGCTGCTCTGAGCCCCCACATTCTGCTGTTCTGAATCCCCACATCCCTGCTGCTCTGAGCCCCCACATTCTGCTTCTCTAAGCCCCCACATTCTGCTGCTCTGCATCTCAAATTCTGCTGGTCTGAGACCCACATTCTGCTGGTCTATGTCCCCACATTCTGCTGGTCTGTTACCCACATTCTGCTGCTCTGAGTCCCCACATTCTGCTGCTCTGAGTCCCCACATTCTGCTATTATTAGTCACCACATTCTGCTGGTCTGTGTCCCCAGATTCTGCTGGTCTGTGTCCACACATTCTGCTGGTCTGAGCCCCCATATTCTCCTGGTCTGAGCCTTCACATTCTACTGGTCTCTGTACCCACATTCGGCTGGTCTGAGTCCCACATTCTGCTGGACTGAGTCGCTCATTTTGCTCGTCTGATCCCCATATTCTGTTGGTCTGACTCCCACATTCTGCTGCTCTGTGTCCCCACTTTCTGCTAGTCTGATTCCAACATTCTGCTGGTCTGAGTCTCCACATTCCGCTGGTCTGAGTCCCATATTCTGCTGGTCTGAGTCCCACATTCTGCTGGTCTGAGTCCCACATTCTGCTGGTCTGTGTCTCCACTTTCTGCTGGTCTGATTCCCACTTTCTCCTCTTCTGAGATCCCATTTCTGCTGCTCTGAGCCCCAAAATTCTGCTTCACTGAGCCCCCACATTCTGCTGCTCTGCATCTCAAATTCTGCTGGTCTGAGACCCATATTCTGCTGGTCTGTCCCCACATTCTGCTGGTCTGTCCCCACATTCTGCTGGTCTGCGCCCTCCACATTCAGCTGGTCTAAGCCCCCACCTTTTGCTACCCTGAATCCACATATTCTGCTGGTCTGAGTCGCACATTCTGCTGGCCTGGGTCCCCACATCCTGCTGCTCTGAGTCCCCATACCCTGCTGGTCTATGTCCCCCACATTCTGCTGGTCAGTGCCCCCCAAATTCTGCTGGTCTGAGCCCCAAATTCTACAGGTCTGAGCCCCATATTCTCCTGGTCTGAATTCCCACATTCTGCTTGTCTGAGTGCCAACATTCTGCTGGTCTGAGCCCCCAGTTTCTCCTGGTCTGAGATCTCACATTCTGCATTTCTGAGCCCCACATTCTGGCTAGACTGAGCACCCAAATTCTCCTGATCTGACACCCCCATATTCCGCTGGTCTGTGTCCCACATTCGGCTGGTCTGAGCCCCCATATTCAGCTGGTCTGAGCCCCACATTCTGCTGGTCAGGTCACCCAAATTCTTCTGGTCTGAGAACCAAATTCTGCTGGCCTGGGTCCTCACATTCTGCTTGTATGTGTAATTCTGCTGGTCTGTGTCCCACATTCGGCTGGTCTGAGCCCCCACATTCTGCTGGTCTGTGTCCAACATTCTGCTGTTCTGATCTCCCATGTTCTGCTGGTCTGAATACCCACATTCTGCTGCTCTGAGTCCAAAAATTCTGCTTCACTGAGCCCCCAAATTCTGCTGCTCTGCATCTCAAATTCTGCTGGTCTGAGATCCACATTCTGCTGGTCTGTCCCCACATTCTGCTGGTCTGTCCCCACATTCTGCTGGTCTGCGCCCTCCACATTCCGCTGGTCTAAGCCCCCACCTTTTGCTACCCTGAATCCACACATTCTGCTGGTCTGAGTCGCACATTCTGCTGGCCTGGGTCCCCACATTCTGCCGGTCTGAGTCCCCATACCCTGCTGGTCAGTGCCCCCCACACTGAGTACCAAAATTCTCCTGATCTGACACCCCATATTCCGCTGGTCTGTGTCCCACATTCGGCTGGTCTAAGAACCCATATTCTGCTGGTCTGAGTCCCACATTCTGCTGGTCTGATCGCTCATATTCTGCTGGTCTGAGACGCCACAGTCTGCTGGCCTTGGGTCCTCACATTCTGCTTGTATGTTTCCCTCATTCTGCTTGTCTGAGTCCCACATTCTGCTGGTCTGTGTCCCACATTCGGCTGGTCTGAGCCCCCATATTCAGCTGGTCTGAGTCCCCATATTCTGCTGGTCTGAGCCCCACATTCTGCTGGTCTGAGCCCCACATTCTGCTGGTCTGTGTCCCCACATTCTGCTGGTCTGAGTCCCATAGTCTGCTGGTCCTAGTCCACAACTTCTGCTTGATTGATCTCCACTTTCTGCTGGTCTGTGTCCCCATTTTCTCCTGGTCAGAGATCCACATTCTGGTGGTCTGTGTCCCCACATTCTGCTCGTCTGATTTCCCGCATTCTGCTGGCCAGTGTCCCACATTTTGTTGTTCTGAGACCCACATTCTGCTGCTCTGAGCCCCCACTTTCTGCTGGTCTGACTCCCCACAATCTGCTGGTCTGAGTCGCACATTCTGCTGGTCTGAGACCCCAATTTCTACTGGCCTGGGTCTCCACATTCCATTGGTCTGAGTCCCAACTTCTGCTGGTCTGAGCCCCACATTCTGCTGCTCTGTTACCCACATTCTGCAGGTCCCAATACCCACATTCCGCTCGTCTGTTCCCTACAATCTGATGGTCTGACTCCCATATTCTGCTTGTCAGAGTCCCCAAATTCCGTGGGTCTGAGTCCCACATTCTGCTGGTCTGTGTCCCAGATTCTGCTGGTCTGCGCCCGCACATTCTGCTGTTCTGAGCACCCATATTCTCATGCTCTGTGCCCCCACATCCAGCTGGTCTGAGTCCCAACTAACTGCTAGTCTGAATCCCAAATTCTTATGGTCTGAGTCCCCACATTCTGCTGGTCTGAGTCCCACATTCTGCTGGTCTGAGATTCCACATTCTGCTGCTCTGAGCCCCCACATTCTGCTGGTCTGAGCCCCCATATTCTCCTGGTCTGAATCCCCACATTCTGCTGGTCTGTGTCCCACATTCGATGGTCTGAGCCCCCACATTCTGCTGGTCTGTGTCCAAAATTCTGCTGTTCTGAGCCCCCATGTTCTGCTGGTCTGAATACCCACATTCTGCTGGTCTGAATCCCCACATTCTGCTGGTCTGTTACCCACATTCTGCTGCTCTGAGTCCCCACATTCTGCTATTATTAGTCCACACATTCTGCTCTTCTGAGTCCCCACATTCTGCTGGTCTGTTTTTCCAGATCCTGCTGGTCTGCGCCCACACATTCTGCTAGTCTGAGCCCCCACATTCCCCTGGTCTGAGCCTTCACATTCTACTGGTCTGTGTCCCCACATTCGGCTGGTCTGCGTCCCACATTCTGCTGGACTGAGCCCCTCATTTTGCTCGTCTGATCCCCAGATTCTGCTGGTCTGAATCCCACATTATGCTGGTCTGAGTCTCCACTTTCAGCTGGTCTGAGTCCCACATTCTGCCGGTGTGTGTCCCCACTTTCTGATGGTCTGATCGCAATTTCTGCTAGTCTGATTCCCACATTCTGCGGCTCTGAGTCCCACATTCTGCTGGTCTGAGTTCCACATTCTGCTGGTCTGTGTCTCCACTTTCTGCTGGTCTGATTCCCACTTTCTGCTTCACTGAGCCCCCACATTCTGCTGCTCTGCATCTCAAATTCTGCTGGTCTGAGTCCCACATTCTGCTGGCCTGTCCCCCAAATTCTGCTGGTCTGTCCCCACATTCTGCTAGTCTGCGCCCTCCACATTCTGCTGGTCTTTGCCCCCACTTTTTGCTACCCTGAATCCACTAATTCTGCTGGTCTGAGTCGCACATTCTGCTGGCCTGTGTCCCCACATTCTGCCGGTCTGAGTCCCCACATCCTGCTGGTCTGTGCACCCCAAATTCTGATGGTCTTAGCCCCCACATTCTTCTGGACTGCGCCCTCCACATTCTGCTGCCCTGAATCCACACATTCTGCTGGTCTGAGTCGCACATTCTGCTGGCCTGAGTTCCCATATCCTGCTGGTCTGTGTCCCCATATCCTGCTGGTCTGTGTCCCCCACACTCTGCTGGTCTGCGCCCCCCCCACATTCTACAGGTCTGAGCCCCCACATTCTCATGGTCTGAATTCGCACATTCTGCTTGTCTGAGTCCCAAAATTCTGCTGGTCTGAGCCCCAGTTTCTCCTGCTCTGAGATCGCACATTCTGCTAATCTGAGCCTCACATTCTGGCTAGACTGAGTACCCAAATTCTCCTGATCTGACACCCCCATATTCCGCTGATCTGTGTCCCACATTCGGCTGGACTGAGTCCCTCATTTTGCTCATCTGATCCCCAGATTCTGCTGGTCTGAGTCCCACATTCTGCTGGTCTGTGTCCCCACATTCTGCTGGTCTGAGTCCCATAGTCTGCTGGTCCTAGTCCACAACTTCTGCTTGATTGATCTCCACTTTCTGCTGGTCTGTGTCCCCATTTTCTCCTGGTCAGAGATCCACATTCTGGTGGTCTGTGTCCCCACATTCTGCACGTCTGATTTCCCGCATTCTGCTGGCCAGTGTCCCACATTTTGTTGTTCTGAGACCCACATTCTGCTGCTCTGAGCCCCCACTTTCTGCTGGTCTGACTCCCCACAATCTGCTAGTCTGAGTGCCACATTCTGCTGGTCTGTGTCCCACATTCGGCTGGTCTGTGTCCCCACTTTCTGCTCGTCTGATTTCTCGCATTCTGCTGGCCAGTGTCCCACATTTTGTTGTTCTGAGACCCACATTCTGCTGGTCTGAGTCCCACATTCTGCTGGTCTGAGTTCCACATTCTGTTGGTCTGTGTCTCCACTTTCTGCTGGTCTGATTCCCACTTTCTGCTTCACTGAGCCCCCCACATTCTGCTGCTCTGCATCTCAAATTCTGCTGGTCTGAGACCCACATTCTGCTGGTCTGTGTCCCCCGCATTCTGCTGGACTGCGCCGTCCACATTCTGCTGGTCTGAGTCCCACATTCTTCTGGACTGCGCCGTCCACATTCTGCTGGTCTGAGTCCCCACATTCTGCTGGCCTGTCCCCAAATTCTGCTGGTCTGTCCCCACATTCTGCTAGTCTGCGCCCTCCACATTCTGCTGGTCTTTGCCCCCACCTTTTGCTACCCTGAATCCACTAATTCTGCTGGTCTGAGTCGCACATTCTGCTGGCCTGTGTCCCCACATTCTGCCGGTCTGAGTCCCCACATCCTGCTGGTCTGTGTCCCCACATTCTGCCGGTCTGTGTCCCCACATCCTGCTGGTCTGTGCACCCCAAAATCTGCTGGTCTTAGCCCCCACATTCTACAGGTCTGAGCCCCCACATTCTCCTGATCTGAATTCCCACATTCTGCTTGTCTGAGTCCCAAAATTCTGCTGGTCTGAGCCACCAGTTTCTCCTTGTCTGTGATCTCACATTCTGCTGATCTGAGCCCCACATTCTGGCTAGACTGAGTACCCAAATTCTCCTGATCTGACACCCCATATTCCGCTGGTCTGTGTCCCACATTCGGCTGGTCTGAGCCCCCATATTCAGCTGGTCTGAGTCCCCATATTCTGCTGGTCCGTTTGCCCAAATTCTGCTGGTCTGAGAACCACATTCTGCTGGCCTTGGGTCCTCACATTCTGCTTGTATGTGTCCCTCATTCTGCTTGTCTGAGTCCCACATTCTGCTGGTCTGAGCCCCCACATTCTGCTGGTCTGTGTCCAACATTCTGCTGTTCTGAGACCCTATGTTCTGCTGGTCTGAATACCCACATTCTGCTGGTCTGAGTTCCCACATTCTGCTGGTCTGTTACCCACATTCTGCTGCTCTGAGTCCCCACATTCTGCTATTATTAGTCCCCACATTCTGCTGGTCTGTGTCCCCACATTCTGCTGGTCTGCGCCCACACATTCTGCTGGTCGGTGCCCCCATATTCTCCTGGTCTGAGCCTTCAAATTCTACTGGTCTGTGTACCCACATTCGTCTGGTCTGAGTCCCACATTCTGCTGGTCTGAGTCCCCACATTCTGCGGTTCTGACTCCCACATTCTGCCGGTCTGAGTCCCCACATTCTGCCGGTCTGAGTCCCCACATTCTGCTTGTCCGTCTCTCCACTTTTTGCTGGTCTGATTCCAACTTTCTCCTGTTCTGAGATCCCATTTCTGCTGCTCTGAGCCCCCACATTCTGCTGCTCTGCGTCTCAAATTCTGCTGGTCTGAGACCCACATTCTGCTGGTCTGTGTTCCCACATTCTTCTGGTCTGTGTCCGCACATTCTGCTGGTCTGCTCCCTCCACATTCTGCTGGTCTAAGCGCCCACATTTTGCTGCCCTGAATCCACACATTCTGCTGGTCTGAGTCACACATTCTGCTGGCCTGGGTCCCCACATTCTGCCGGTCTGAGTTACCATATCATGCTGGTCTGTGTCCCCACATTCTGCTGGTCTGCGCCCCCCCACATTCTGCTGGTCTGAGCCCCCAAAATATGCTGCTCTCAACCCCCAAATTCTGCTGGTCTTAGCCCCCACATTCTACAGGTCTGAGCCCCCACATTCTCCTGGTCTGAATTCCCATATTCTGCTTGTCTGAGTCCCAAAATTCTGCTGGTCTGTGTCCCCAGTTTCTCTTTGTCTGAGATCTCACATTCTGCTGATCTGAGCTCCACATTCTGGCTAGACTGAGTACCCAAATTCTCCAAATCTGACACCCCATATTCCGCTGGTCTGTGTCCCACATTCTGCTGGTCTGAGCCTCCCATTCTTCTGGTCTGAGACCCCATATTCTGCTGGTCTGAGTCCCATAGTCTGCTGGTCCTAGTCCTCAACTTCTCCTTGATTGATCTCCACTTTCTGCTGTTCTGTATCCCCATATTCGCCTGGTCAGAGATCCACATTCTGCTCGTCTATGTCCCCACTTTCCGCTCGTCTGATTTCCCACATTCTGCTGGTCAGTGTCCCACATTTTGTTGCTTGAGACCCACATCCTGCTGCTCTGTGTCCCCACATCCTGCTGCTCTGCGCCCCCACATTCTGCTGGTCTGTGTCCCCACAATCTGCTAGTCTGAGTGCCACATTCTGCTGGTCTGTGTCCCAAATTCTACTGGCCTGAGTCTCCACATTCCGTTGGTCTGAGTCCCAACTTCTGCTGGTCTGAGCCCCACATTCTGCAGCTCTGTTACCCTCATTCTGCAGGTCCCACTACCCACATTCCGCTTGTCTGTTCCCTACAATCTGATGGTCTGAGTCCCATATTCTGCTAGTCGGATTCCCCACATTCTGTTGGTCTGAGTCCCCACATTCTGCTGGTCTGTGTCCCAGATTCTGCTGGTCTGCGCCCACACATCCTGATGTTCGGAGCACCCATATTCTCCTGCTCTGTGCCCCCACATCAAGCTGGTCTGAGTCCCCACTAACTGCTAGTCTGAGTCCCACATTCGTATGGTCTGATCCCCACATTCTGCTGGTCTGAGTCCTATATTCTGCTGGTCAGAGTCCCCATATTCTGCTGGTCTGAGACCCACATTCTGCTGGTCTGAGTTCCCACAATCTGCTGGTCTGTTACCCACATTCTGCTGCTCTGAGTCCCCAAATTCTGCTATTATTAGTCCCCAAATTCTGCTGGTCTGAGTCCCCACATTCTGCTCGTCTTAGCCCCCACATTTTGCTACCCCTGAATCCACACATTCTGCTGGTCTGAGTCGCACATTCTGTTGGCCTGGGTCCCCACATTCTGCCGGTCTGAGTCCCCATATCATGCTGGTCTGTGTCCCCACATTCTCCTGGTCTGCGCCCCCCCACATTCTGCTGTTCTGAGCCACCACAATATGCTGCTCTCAACCCCCAAATTCTGCTGGTCTTGGTTCCCACATTCTACTGGTCTGAGCCCCCACATTCTCCTGGTCTGAATTCCCACATTCTGCTTGTCTGAGTCCCAAAATTCTGCTGGTCCGAGCCCCAGTTTCTCCTTGTCTGTGATCTCACATTCTGCTGATCTGAGCTCCACATTCTGGCTAGACTGAGTACCCAAATTCTCCTGATCTAACACCCCATATTCCGCTGGTCTGTGTCCCACATTCTGCTGGTCTGAGTCCCCATATTCAGCTGGTCTGAACCCCCATATTCTACTGGTCTGAGCCTCCACATTCTACTGGTCTGTGTCCCCACATTCTACTGGTCTGAGTCCCATATTCTGCTGATCCTAGTCCACAACTTCTCCTTGATTGATCTCCACTTTCTGCTGTTCTGTGTCCCCATATTCGCCTGGTCAGAGATCCACATTCGGCTGCTCTATGTCCCCACTTTCCGCTCGTCTGATTTCCCGCATTCTGCTGGTCAGTGTCCCACATTTTGTTGCTTGAGACCCACATCCTGCTGCTCTGAGCCCCCAAATTCTTCTGGTCTGAGTCCCCATATTCCGTGGGTCTGAATCCCAAATTCTGTTGGTCTGAGTCCCCACATTCTGCTGGTCTGGGTCCCAGATTCTGCTGGTCTGAGTCCCCACATTCTGCTGGTCTGTGTATCACATTCTGCTGGTCTGCGCCCACACATTCTGCTATTCTGAGCACCCATATTCTCCTGCTCTGTGCCCCCACATCCAGCTGGTCTGAGTCCCCACAAACTGCTAGTCTGAGTCCCACATTCGTATGGTCTGAGTCCCCACATTCTGCTGGTCTGTGTACCACATTCTGCTGGTCTGCACCCGCACATTCTGCTGCTCTGAGCACCCATATTCTCCTGCTCTGTGCCCCCACATCCACCTGGTCTGAGTCCCCACAAACTGCTAGTCTGAGTCCCACATTCGTATGGTCTGATCCCCACATTCTGATGGTCTGAGTCCTATATTCAGCTGTTCAGAGTCCCCATATTCTGCTGGTCTGAGTCCCACATTCTGCTGGTCTGTGTCCCCACATTCTGCTGGTCTGAGTCCCACATTCTGCTGGTCTGAGTTCCCACATTCTGCTGGTCTGAGACCCACATTCTGCTGGTCTGCGCCCTCCACATTCTGCTGGTCTGAGCCCCCACATTTTCTGCTCTGAACCCCCACATTCTGCTGGTCTGAGTCCCACATTCTGCTGACCTGGGTCTTCAATTTTGCCGGTCTGTGTACCCCTATTCTGCTGGTCTGTGTCCCAACTTTCTGCTGGTCTGATTCCCACTTTCTCCCGTTCTGAGATCCCACATTCTGCTGCTCTGAGCCCCCACATTCTACTGGTCTGAGCCCCCCATTCGGGTCGTCTGAGCCCCCACATTCTGCTGGTCTGAATCCCCACATCCGGCTTCTCTGAGTCCCCACAATCTGCTTCTCTGAGTCCCCACAATCTGCTTCTCTGAGTCCCCACATTCTGCTGCTCTGCATCTCACATCTGCTGGTCTGAGACCCACATTCTGTGGTTTGTGGCCCCACATTCTGCTGGTCTGTGCCCTCCACATTGTGCTGGTCTGAGTCCCCACATTTTGCTGGTCTGAGTCCCCACATTCTGCTGGTCTGAGTCCCCATATTCTGCTGGTCTGAGTCCCCACATTTTGCTGGTCTGAGTCCCCACATTTTGCTGGCCTGAGTCCCCACATTCTGCTGGTCTGAGTCCCCATATTCTGCTGGTCTGAGACCCCACATTTTGCTGGTCTGAGTCCCCAAATTTTGCTGGCCTGAGTCCCCACATTCTGCTGGTCTGAGTCACCAATTCTGCTGGTCAAGGTCCCCACATTTTGATGCTCTGTGTCCCCACATTCTGCTGGTCTGAGTCCCCACATTCTGCTGGTCTGAGTCCCCACATTTTGCTGGTCTGAATTCCCATATTCTGCTTGTCTGAGTCCCAACATTCTGCTGGTCTGTGTCCCCAGTTTCTCTTTGTCTGTGATTTCACATTCTGCTGATCTGAGCTCCACATTCTGGCTAGACTGTGTACCCAAATTCTCCTGATCTGACACCCCCATATTCCGCTGGTCTGTGTCCCACATTCAGCTGGTCTGAGCCTCCCATTCTTCTGGTCTGAGACCCCATATTCTGCTGGTCTGAGTCCCATGGTCTGCTGGTCCTAATCCACAACTTCTGCTTGATTGATCTCCACTTTCTGCTGGTCTGTGTCCCCATATTCGCCTGGTCAGAGATCCACATTCTGCTCGTCTATGTCCCCACTTTCCGCTCGTCTGATTTCCCGCATTCTGCTGGTCAGTGTCCCACATTTTGTTGCTTGAGACCCACATCCTGCTGCTGTGTCCCCACATCCTGCTGCTCTGAGCCCCCACATTCTGCTAGTCTGTGTCCCCACAATCTGCTAGTCTGAGTGCCACATTCTGCTGGTCTGTGTCCCAAATTCTACTGGCCTGAGTCTCCACATTCCGTTGGTCTGAGTCCCAACTTCTGCTGGTCTGAGCCCCACATTCTGCAGCTCTGTTACCCTCATTCTGCAGGTCCCAATACCCACATTCCGCTTGTCTGTTCCCTACAATCTGATGGTCTGAGTCCCATATTCTGCTAGTCGGATTCCCCACATTCTGTTGGTCAGAGTCCCCCACATTCTGCTGGTCTGTGTCCCAGATTCTGCTGGTCTGCGCCCGCACATCCTGATGTTCGGAGCACCCATATTCTCCTGCTCTGTGCCCCCACATCCAGCTGGTCTGAGTCCCCACTAACTGCTAGTCTGAGTCCCACATTCGTATGGTCTGATCCCCACATTCTGCTGGTCTGAGTCCTATATTCTGCTGGTCAGAGTCCCCATATTCTGCTGGTCTGAGACCCACATTCTGCTGGTCTGAGTTCCCACAATCTGCTGGTCTGTTACCCACATTCTGCTGCTCTGAGTCCCCAAATTCTGCTGGTCTGAGTCCCCACATTCTGCTCGTCTTAGCCCCCACATTTTGCTGCCCTGAATCCACACATTCTGCTGGTCTGAGTCGCACATTCTGTTGGCCTGGGTCCCCACATTCTGCCGGTCTGAGTCCCCATATCATGCTGGTCTGTGTCCCCACATTCTCCTGGTCTGCGCCCCCCACATTCTGCTGTTCTGAGCCACCACAATATGCTGCTCTCAACCCCCAAATTCTGCTGGTCTTGGTTCCCACATTCTACTGGTCTGAGCCCCCACATTCTCCTGGTCTGAATTCCCACATTCTGCTGGTCTGAGTCCCCACATTCTGCTGGTCTGTGTACCACATTCTGCTGGTCTGCACCCACACACTCTGCTGTTCTGAGCACCCATATTCTCCTGCTCTGTGCCCCCACATCCAGCTGGTCTGAGTCCCCACAAACTGCTAGTCTGAGTCCCACATTCGTATGGTCTGAGACCCCACATTCTGCTGGTCTGTGTACCACATTCTGCTGGTCTGCACCCACACATTCTGCTGTTCTGAGCACCCATATTCTCCTGCTCTGTGCCCCCACATCCAGCTGGTCTGAGTCCCCACAAACTGCTAGTCTGAGTCCCACATTCGTATGGTCTGATCCCCACATTCTGCTGGTCTGAGTCCTATATTCTGCTGGTCAGAGTCCCCATATTCTGCTGGTCTGAGACCCACATTCTGCAGCTCTGTTACCCTCATTCTGCAGGTCCCAATACCCACATTCCGCTTGTCTGTTCCCTACAATCTGATGGTCTGAGTCCCATATTCTGCTAGTCGGATTCCCCACATTCTGTTGGTCTGAGTCCCCACATTCTGTTGGTCTGTGTCCCAGATTCTGCTGGTCTGCGCCCGCACATCCTGATGTTCGGAGCACCCATATTCTCCTGCTCTGTGCCCCCACATCCAGCTGGTCTGAGTCCCCACTAACTGCTAGTCTGAGTCCCACATTCGTATGGTCTGATCCCCACATTCTGCTGGTCTGAGTCCTATATTCTGCTGGTCAGAGTCCCCATATTCTGCTGGTCTGAGACCCACATTCTGCTGGTCTGTTACCCACATTCTGCTGGTCTGAGTCCCACATTCTGCTGGTCTGAGTTCCCACATTCTGCTGGTCTGTTACCCACATTCTGCTGCTCTGAGTCCCCACATTCTGCTATTATTAGTCCCCACATTCTGCTGGTCTGTGTCCCCAGATTCTGCTGGTCTGTGCCCACACATTCTGCTGGTCTGAGCCCCCATATTCTCCTGGTCTGAGCCTTCAAATTCTACTGGTCTCTGTACCCACATTCGGCTGGTCTGAGTCCCACATTCTGCTGGACTGAGTCACTCATTTTGCTCGTCTGATCCCCACATTCTGCTGGTCTGAGTCCCAGATTCTGCTGGTCTGAGTCCCCACATTCTGCTGGTCTGTGTACCACATTCTGCTGGTCTGCACCCACACATTCTGCTGTTCTGAGCACCCATATTCTCCTGCTCTGTGCCCCCACATCCAGCTGGTCTGAGTCCCCACAAACTGCTAGTCTGAGTCCCACATTCGTATGGTCTGAGTCCCCACATTCTGCTGGTCTGTGTACCACATTCTGCTGGTCTGCACCCACACATTCTGCTGTTCTGAGCACCCATATTCTCCTGCTCTGTGCCCCCACATCCAGCTGGTCTGAGTCCCCACAAACTGCTAGTCTGAGTCCCACATTCGTATGGTCTGATCCCCACATTCTGATGGTCTGAGTCCTATATTCAGCTGTTCAGAGTCCCCATATTCTGCTGGTCTGAGTCCCACATTCTGCTGGTCTGTGTCCCCACATTCTGCTGGTCTGAGTCCCACATTCTGCTGGTCTGAGTTCCCACATTCTGCTGGTCTGAGACCCACATTCTGCTGGTCTGCGCCCTCCACATTCTGCTGGTCTGAGCCCCCACATTTTCTGCTCTGAACCCCCACATTCTGCTGGTCTGAGTCCCACATTCTGCTGACCTGGGTCTTCAATTTTGCCGGTCTGTGTACCCCTATTCTGCTGGTCTGTGTCCCAACTTTCTGCTGGTCTGATTCCCACTTTCTCCTGTTCTGAGATCCCACATTCTGCTGGTCTGAGCCCCACATTCTGCAGCTCTGTTACCCTCATTCTGCAGGTCCCAATACCCACATTCCGCTTGTCTGTTCCCTACAATCTGATGGTCTGAGTCCCATATTCTGCTAGTCGGATTCCCCACATTCTGTTGGTCAGAGTCCCCACATTCTGCTGGTCTGTGTCCCAGATTCTGATGGTCTGCGCCCGCACATCCTGATGTTCGGAGCACCCATATTCTCCTGCTCTGTGCCCCCACATCCAGCTGGTCTGAGTCCCCACTAACTGCTAGTCTGAGTCCCACATTCGTATGGTCTGATCCCCACATTCTGCTGGTCTGAGTCCTATATTCTGCTGGTCAGAGTCCCCATATTCTGCTGGTCTGAGACCCACATTCTGCTGGTCTGAGTTCCCACAATCTGCTGGTCTGTTACCCACATTCTGCTGCTCTGAGTCCCCAAATTCTGCTATTATTAGTCCCCAAATTCTGCTGGTCTGAGTCCCCACATTCTGCTCGTCTTAGCCCCCACATTTTGCTGCCCTGAATCCACACATTCTGCTGGTCTGAGTCGCACATTCTGTTGGCCTGGGTCCCCACATTCTGCCGGTCTGAGTCCCCATATCATGCTGGTCTGTGTCCCCACATTCTCCTGGTCTGCGCCCCCCACATTCTGCTGTTCTGAGCCACCACAATATGCTGCTCTCAACCCCCAAATTCTGCTGGTCTTGGTTCCCACATTCTACTGGTCTGAGCCCCCATATTCTCCTGGTCTGAATTCCCATATTCTGCTTGTCTGAGTCCCAACATTCTGCTGGTCTGAGCCCCAGTTTCTCCTTGTCTGTGATCTCACATTCTGCTGATCTGAGCTCCACATTCTGGCTAGACTGAGTACCCAAATTCTCCTGATCTGACACCCCATATTCCGCTGGTCTGTGTCCCACATTCTGCTGGTCTGAGCCCCCATATTCAGCTGGTCTGAGCCCCCATATTCTACTGGTCTGAGCCTCCACATTCTACTGGTCTGTGTCCCCACATTCTACTGGTCTGAGTCCCATATTCTGCTGATCCTAGTCCACAACTTCTCCTTGATTGATCTCCACTTTCTGCTGTTCTGTGTCCCCATATTCGCCTGGTCAGAGATCCACATTCTGCTGCTCTATGTCCCCACTTTCCGCTCGTCTGATTTCCCGCATTCTGCTGGTCAGTGTCCCACATTTTGTTGCTTGAGACCCACATCCTGCTGCTCTGAGCCCCCAAATTCTTCTGGTCTGAGTCCCCACATTCCGTGGGTCTGAGTCCCAAATTCTGTTGGTCTGAGTCCCCACATTCTGCTGGTCTGGGTCCCAGATTCTGCTGGTCTGAGTCCCCACATTCTGCTGGTCTGTGTATCACATTCTGCTGGTCTGCGCCCACACATTCTGCTATTCTGAGCACCCATATTCTCCTGCTCTGTGCCCCCACATCCAGCTGGTCTGAGTCCCCACAAACTGCTAGTCTGAGTCCCACATACGTATGGTCTGATCCCCACATTCTGATGGTCTGAGTCCTATATTCAGCTGTTCAGAGTCCCCATATTCTGCTGGTCTGAGTCCCACATTCTGCTGGTCTGTGTCCCCACATTCTGCTGGTCTGAGTCCCACATTCTGCTGGTCTGAGTTCCCACATTCTGCTGGTCTGTTACCCACATTCTGCTGGTCTGAGTCCCCACATTCTGCTATTATTAGTCCCCACATTCTGCTGGTCTGTGTCCCACATTCTGCTGGTCTGTGCCCACACATTCTGCTGGTCTGAGTCCCCACATTCTGCTGGTCTGAATTCCCATATTCTGCTTGTCTGAGTCCCAACATTCTGCTGGTCTGTGTCCCCAGTTTCTCTTTGTCTGTGATTTCACATTCTGCTGATCTGAGCTCCACATTCTGGCTAGACTGTGTACCCAAATTCTCCTGATCTGACACCCCATATTCCGCTGGTCTGTGTCCCACATTCTGCTGGTCTGAGCCTCCCATTCTGCTGGTCTGAGACCCCATATTCTGCTGGTCTGAGTCCCATAGTCTGCTGGTCCTAGTCCACAACTTCTGCTTGATTGATCTCCACTTTCTGCTGGTCTGTGTCCCCATATTCGCCTGGTCAGAGATCCACATTCTGCTCGTCTATGTCCCCACTTTCCGCTCGTCTGATTTCCCGCATTCTGCTGGTCAGTATCCCACATTTGTTGCTTGAGACCCACATCCTGCTGCTGTGTCCCCACATCCTGCTGCTCTGAGCCCCCACATTCTGCTGGTCTGTGTCCCCACAATCTGCTAGTCTGAGTGCCACATTCTGCTGGTCTGTGTCCCAAATTCTACTGGCCTGAGTCTCCACATTCCGTTGGTCTGAGTCCCAACTTCTGCTGGTCTGAGCCCCACATTCTGCAGCTCTGTTACCCTCATTCTGCAGGTCCCAATACCCACATTCCGCTTGTCTGTTCCCTACAATCTGATAGTCTGAGTCCCATATTCTGCTAGTCGGATTCCCCACATTCTGTTGGTCTGAGTCCCCACATTCTGCTGGTCTGTGTCCCAGATTCTGCTGGTCTGCGCCCGCACATCCTGATGTTCGGAGCACCCATATTCTCCTGCTCTGTGCCCCCACATCCAGCTGGTCTGAGTCCCCACTAACTGCTAGTCTGAGTCCCACATTCGTATGGTCTGATCCCCACATTCGTATGGTCTGAGTCCTATATTCTGCTGGTCAGAGTCCCCATATTCTGCTGGTCTGAGACCCACATTCTGCTGGTCTGTTACCCACATTCTGCTGCTCTGAGTCCCCAAATTCTGCTATTATTAGTCCCCAAATTCTGCTGGTCTGAGTCCCCACATTCTGCTCGTCTTAGCCCCCACATTTTGCTGCCCTGAATCCACACATCCTGCTGGTCTGAGTCGCACATTCTGTTGGCCTGGGTCCCCACATTCTGCCGGTCTGAGTCCCCATATCATGCTGGTCTATGTCCCCACATTCTCCTGGTCTGCGCCTCCCACATTCTGCTGTTCTGAGCCACCACAATATGCTGCTCTCAACCCCCAAATTCTGCTGGTCTTGGTTCCCACATTCTACTGGTCTGAGCCCCCACATTCTCCTGGTCTGAATTCCCATATTCTGCTTGTCTGAGTCCCAAAATTCTGCTGGTCTGAGCCCCCAGTTACTCCTGGTCTGAGATCCAACATTCTGCTGATCTGAGCTCCACATTCTGGCTAGACTGAGTACCCAAATTCTCCTGATCTGACACCCCATATTCCGCTGGACTGTGTCCCACATTCTGCTGGTCTGAGCCCCCATATTCAGCTGGTCTGAGCCCCCATATTCTACTGGTCTGAGCCTCCACATTCTACTGGTCTGTGTCCCCACATTCTACTGGTCTGAGTCCCATATTCTGCTGATCCTAGTCCACAACTTCTCCTTGATTGATCTCCACTTTCTGCTGTTCTGTGTCCCCATATTCGCCTGGCCAGAGATCCACATTCTGCTGATCTATGTCCCCACTTTCCGCTCGTCTGTTTTCCCGCATTCTGCGGGTCAGTGTCCCACATTTTGTTGCTTGAGACCCACATCCTGCTGCTCTGAGCCCCCAAATTCTTCTGGTCTGAGTCCCCACATTCCGTGGGTCTGAGTCCCAAATTCTGTTGGTCTGAGTCCCCACATTCTGCTGGTCTGGGTCCCAGATTCTGCTGGTCTGAGTCCCCACATTCTGCTGGTCTGTGTATCACATTCTGCTGGACTGCGCCCACACATTCTGCTATTCTGAGCACCCATATTCTCCTGCTCTGTGCCCCCACATCCAGCTGGTCTGAGTGCCCACAAACTGCTAGTCAGAGTCCCACATACGTATGATCTGATCCCCACATTCTGATGGTCTGAGTCCTATATTCAGCTGTTCAGAGTCCCCATATTCTGCTGGTCTGAGTCCCACATTCTGCTGGTCTGTGTCCCCACATTCTGCTGGTCTGAGTCCCACATTCTGCTGGTCTGAGTTCCCACATTCTGCTGGTCTGTTACCCACATTCTGCTGCTCTGAGTCCCCACATTCTGCTATTATTAGTCCCCACATTCTGCTGGTCTGTGTCCCCAGATTCTGCTGGTCTGTGCCCACACATTCTGCTGGTCTGAGCCCCCATATTCTCCTGGTCTGAGCCTTCAAATTCTACTGGTCTCTGTACCCACATTCGGCTGGTCTGAGTCCCACATTCTGCTGGACTGAGTCACTCATTTTGCTCGGCTGATCCCCACATTCTGCTGGTCTGAGTCCCACATTCTGCTGGTCTGAGTCCCCACATTCTGCTGGTCTGTGTACCACATTCTGCTGGTCTGCGCCCACACATTCTGCTGTTCTGAGCACCCATATTCTCCTGCTCTGTGCCCCCACATCCAGCTGGTCTGAGTCCCCACAAACTGCTAGTCTGAGTCCCACATTCGTATGGTCTGATCCCCACATTCTGATGGTCTGAGTCCTATATTCAGCTGTTCAGAGTCCCCATATTCTGCTGGTCTGAGTCCCACATTCTGCTGGTCTGAGTCCCACATTCTGCTGGTCTGAGTTCCCACATTCTGCTGGTCTGCGCCCTCCACATTCTGCTGGTCTGCGCCCTCCACATTCTACTGGTCTGTGTCCACACATTCTACTGGTCTGAGTCCCATATTCTGCTGATCCTAGTCCACAACTTCTCCTTGATTGATCTCCACTTTCTGCTGTTCTGTGTCCCCATATTCGCCTGGTCAGAGATCCACATTCTGCTGCTCTATGTCCCCACTTTCCGCTCGTCTGATTTCCCGCATTCTGCTGGTCAGTGTCCCACATTTTGTTGCTTGAGACCCACATCCTGCTGCTCTGAGCCCCCAAATTCTTCTGGTCTGAGTCCCCACATTCCGTGGGTCTGAGTCCCAAATTCTGTTGGTCTGAGTCCCCACATTCTGCTGGTCTGGGTCCCAGATTCTGCTGGTCTGAGTCCCCACATTCTGCTGGTCTGTGTATCACATTCTGCTGGTCTGCGCCCACACATTCTGCTATTCTGAGCACCCATATTCTCCTGCTCTGTGCCCCCACATCCAGCTGGTCTGAGTCCCCACAAACTGCTAGTCTGAGTCCCACATACGTATGGTCTGATCCCCACATTCTGATGGTCTGAGTCCTATATTCAGCTGTTCAGAGTCCCCATATTCTGCTGGTCTGAGTCCCACATTCTGCTGGTCTGTGTCCCCACATTCTGCTGGTCTGAGTCCCACATTCTGCTGGTCTGAGTTCCCACATTCTGCTGGTCTGTTACCCACATTCTGCTGGTCTGAGTCCCCACATTCTGCTATTATTAGTCCCCACATTCTGCTGGTCTGTGTCCCACATTCTGCTGGTCTGTGCCCACACATTCTGCTGGTCTGAATTCCCATATTCTGCTTGTCTGAGTCCCAACATTCTGCTGGTCTGTGTCCCCAGTTTCTCTTTGTCTGTGATTTCACATTCTGCTGATCTGAGCTCCACATTCTGGCTAGACTGTGTACCCAAATTCTCCTGATCTGACACCCCATATTCCGCTGGTCTGTGTCCCACATTCTGCTGGTCTGAGCCTCCCATTCTGCTGGTCTGAGACCCCATATTCTGCTGGTCTGAGTCCCATAGTCTGCTGGTCCTAGTCCACAACTTCTGCTTGATTGATCTCCACTTTCTGCTGGTCTGTGTCCCCATATTCGCCTGGTCAGAGATCCACATTCTGCTCGTCTATGTCCCCACTTTCCGCTCGTCTGATTTCCCGCATTCTGCTGGTCAGTGTCCCACATTTTGTTGCTTGAGACCCACATCCTGCTGCTGTGTCCCCACATCCTGCTGCTCTGAGCCCCCACATTCTGCTAGTCTGTGTCCCCACAATCTGCTAGTCTGAGTGCCACATTCTGCTGGTCTGTGTCCCAAATTCTACTGGCCTGAGTCTCCACATTCCGTTGGTCTGAGTCCCAACTTCTGCTGGTCTGAGCCCCACATTCTGCAGCTCTGTTACCCTCATTCTGCAGGTCCCAATACCCACATTCCGCTTGTCTGTTCCCTACAATCTGATGGTCTGAGTCCCATATTCTGCTAGTCGGATTCCCCACATTCTGTTGGTCAGAGTCCCCACATTCTGCTGGTCTGTGTCCCAGATTCTGCTGGTCTGCGCCCGCACATCCTGATGTTCGGAGCACCCATATTCTCCTGCTCTGTGCCCCCACATCCAGCTGGTCTGAGTCCCCACTAACTGCTAGTCTGAGTCCCACATTCGTATGGTCTGATCCCCACATTCTGCTGGTCTGAGTCCTATATTCTGCTGGTCAGAGTCCCCATATTCTGCTGGTCTGAGACCCACATTCTGCTGGTCTGAGTTCCCACAATCTGCTGGTCTGTTACCCACATTCTGCTGCTCTGAGTCCCCAAATTCTGCTGGTCTGAGTCCCCACATTCTGCTCGTCTTAGCCCCCACATTTTGCTGCCCTGAATCCACACATTCTGCTGGTCTGAGTCGCACATTCTGTTGGCCTGGGTCCCCACATTCTGCCGGTCTGAGTCCCCATATCATGCTGGTCTGTGTCCCCACATTCTCCTGGTCTGCGCCCCCCACATTCTGCTGTTCTGAGCCACCACAATATGCTGCTCTCAACCCCCAAATTCTGCTGGTCTTGGTTCCCACATTCTACTGGTCTGAGCCCCCACATTCTCCTGGTCTGAATTCCCACATTCTGCTGGTCTGAGTCCCCACATTCTGCTGGTCTGTGTACCACATTCTGCTGGTCTGCACCCACACACTCTGCTGTTCTGAGCACCCATATTCTCCTGCTCTGTGCCCCCACATCCAGCTGGTCTGAGTCCCCACAAACTGCTAGTCTGAGTCCCACATTCGTATGGTCTGAGACCCCACATTCTGCTGGTCTGTTCCCTACAATCTGATGGTCTGAGTCCCATATTCTGCTAGTCGGATTCCCCACATTCTGTTGGTCTGAGTCCCCACATTCTGTTGGTCTGTGTCCCAGATTCTGCTGGTCTGCGCCCGCACATCCTGATGTTCGGAGCACCCATATTCTCCTGCTCTGTGCCCCCACATCCAGCTGGTCTGAGTCCCCACTAACTGCTAGTCTGAGTCCCACATTCGTATGGTCTGATCCCCACATTCTGCTGGTCTGAGTCCTATATTCTGCTGGTCAGAGTCCCCATATTCTGCTGGTCTGAGACCCACATTCTGCTGGTCTGTTACCCACATTCTGCTGGTCTGAGTCCCACATTCTGCTGGTCTGAGTTCCCACATTCTGCTGGTCTGTTACCCACATTCTGCTGCTCTGAGTCCCCACATTCTGCTATTATTAGTCCCCACATTCTGCTGGTCTGTGTCCCCAGATTCTGCTGGTCTGTGCCCACACATTCTGCTGGTCTGAGCCCCCATATTCTCCTGGTCTGAGCCTTCAAATTCTACTGGTCTCTGTACCCACATTCGGCTGGTCTGAGTCCCACATTCTGCTGGACTGAGTCACTCATTTTGCTCGTCTGATCCCCACATTCTGCTGGTCTGAGTCCCAGATTCTGCTGGTCTGAGTCCCCACATTCTGCTGGTCTGTGTACCACATTCTGCTGGTCTGCACCCACACATTCTGCTGTTCTGAGCACCCATATTCTCCTGCTCTGTGCCCCCACATCCAGCTGGTCTGAGTCCCCACAAACTGCTAGTCTGAGTCCCACATTCGTATGGTCTGAGTCCCCACATTCTGCTGGTCTGTGTACCACATTCTGCTGGTCTGCACCCACACATTCTGCTGTTCTGAGCACCCATATTCTCCTGCTCTGTGCCCCCACATCCAGCTGGTCTGAGTCCCCACAAACTGCTAGTCTGAGTCCCACATTCGTATGGTCTGATCCCCACATTCTGATGGTCTGAGTCCTATATTCAGCTGTTCAGAGTCCCCATATTCTGCTGGTCTGAGTCCCACATTCTGCTGGTCTGTGTCCCCACATTCTGCTGGTCTGAGTCCCACATTCTGCTGGTCTGAGTTCCCACATTCTGCTGGTCTGAGACCCACATTCTGCTGGTCTGCGCCCTCCACATTCTGCTGGTCTGAGCCCCCACATTTTCTGCTCTGAACCCCCACATTCTGCTGGTCTGAGTCCCACATTCTGCTGACCTGGGTCTTCAATTTTGCCGGTCTGTGTACCCCTATTCTGCTGGTCTGTGTCCCAACTTTCTGCTGGTCTGATTCCCACTTTCTCCTGTTCTGAGATCCCACATTCTGCTGGTCTGAGCCCCACATTCTGCAGCTCTGTTACCCTCATTCTGCAGGTCCCAATACCCACATTCCGCTTGTCTGTTCCCTACAATCTGATGGTCTGAGTCCCATATTCTGCTAGTCGGATTCCCCACATTCTGTTGGTCAGAGTCCCCACATTCTGCTGGTCTGTGTCCCAGATTCTGCTGGTCTGCGCCCGCACATCCTGATGTTCGGAGCACCCATATTCTCCTGCTCTGTGCCCCCACATCCAGCTGGTCTGAGTCCCCACTAACTGCTAGTCTGAGTCCCACATTCGTATGGTCTGATCCCCACATTCTGCTGGTCTGAGTCCTATATTCTGCTGGTCAGAGTCCCCATATTCTGCTGGTCTGAGACCCACATTCTGCTGGTCTGAGTTCCCACAATCTGCTGGTCTGTTACCCACATTCTGCTGCTCTGAGTCCCCAAATTCTGCTGGTCTGAGTCCCCACATTCTGCTCGTCTTAGCCCCCACATTTTGCTGCCCTGAATCCACACATTCTGCTGGTCTGAGTCGCACATTCTGTTGGCCTGGGTCCCCACATTCTGCCGGTCTGAGTCCCCATATCATGCTGGTCTGTGTCCCCACATTCTCCTGGTCTGCGCCCCCCACATTCTGCTGTTCTGAGCCACCACAATATGCTGCTCTCAACCCCCAAATTCTGCTGGTCTTGGTTCCCACATTCTACTGGTCTGAGCCCCCACATTCTCCTGGTCTGAATTCCCACATTCTGCTGGTCTGAGTCCCCACATTCTGCTGGTCTGTGTACCACATTCTGCTGGTCTGCACCCACACACTCTGCTGTTCTGAGCACCCATATTCTCCTGCTCTGTGCCCCCACATCCAGCTGGTCTGAGTCCCCACAAACTGCTAGTCTGAGTCCCACATTCGTATGGTCTGAGACCCCACATTCTGCTGGTCTGTGTACCACATTCTGCTGGTCTGCACCCACACATTCTGCTGTTCTGAGCACCCATATTCTCCTGCTCTGTGCCCCCACATCCAGCTGGTCTGAGTCCCCACAAACTGCTAGTCTGAGTCCCACATTCGTATGGTCTGATCCCCACATTCTGCTGGTCTGAGTCCTATATTCTGCTGGTCAGAGTCCCCATATTCTGCTGGTCTGAGACCCACATTCTGCAGCTCTGTTACCCTCATTCTGCAGGTCCCAATACCCACATTCCGCTTGTCTGTTCCCTACAATCTGATGGTCTGAGTCCCATATTCTGCTAGTCGGATTCCCCACATTCTGTTGGTCTGAGTCCCCACATTCTGTTGGTCTGTGTCCCAGATTCTGCTGGTCTGCGCCCGCACATCCTGATGTTCGGAGCACCCATATTCTCCTGCTCTGTGCCCCCACATCCAGCTGGTCTGAGTCCCCACTAACTGCTAGTCTGAGTCCCACATTCGTATGGTCTGATCCCCACATTCTGCTGGTCTGAGTCCTATATTCTGCTGGTCAGAGTCCCCATATTCTGCTGGTCTGAGACCCACATTCTGCTGGTCTGTTACCCACATTCTGCTGGTCTGAGTCCCACATTCTGCTGGTCTGAGTTCCCACATTCTGCTGGTCTGTTACCCACATTCTGCTGCTCTGAGTCCCCACATTCTGCTATTATTAGTCCCCACATTCTGCTGGTCTGTGTCCCCAGATTCTGCTGGTCTGTGCCCACACATTCTGCTGGTCTGAGCCCCCATATTCTCCTGGTCTGAGCCTTCAAATTCTACTGGTCTCTGTACCCACATTCGGCTGGTCTGAGTCCCACATTCTGCTGGACTGAGTCACTCATTTTGCTCGTCTGATCCCCACATTCTGCTGGTCTGAGTCCCAGATTCTGCTGGTCTGAGTCCCCACATTCTGCTGGTCTGTGTACCACATTCTGCTGGTCTGCACCCACACATTCTGCTGTTCTGAGCACCCATATTCTCCTGCTCTGTGCCCCCACATCCAGCTGGTCTGAGTCCCCACAAACTGCTAGTCTGAGTCCCACATTCGTATGGTCTGAGTCCCCACATTCTGCTGGTCTGTGTACCACATTCTGCTGGTCTGCACCCACACATTCTGCTGTTCTGAGCACCCATATTCTCCTGCTCTGTGCCCCCACATCCAGCTGGTCTGAGTCCCCACAAACTGCTAGTCTGAGTCCCACATTCGTATGGTCTGATCCCCACATTCTGATGGTCTGAGTCCTATATTCAGCTGTTCAGAGTCCCCATATTCTGCTGGTCTGAGTCCCACATTCTGCTGGTCTGTGTCCCCACATTCTGCTGGTCTGAGTCCCACATTCTGCTGGTCTGAGTTCCCACATTCTGCTGGTCTGAGACCCACATTCTGCTGGTCTGCGCCCTCCACATTCTGCTGGTCTGAGCCCCCACATTTTCTGCTCTGAACCCCCACATTCTGCTGGTCTGAGTCCCACATTCTGCTGACCTGGGTCTTCAATTTTGCCGGTCTGTGTACCCCTATTCTGCTGGTCTGTGTCCCAACTTTCTGCTGGTCTGATTCCCACTTTCTCCTGTTCTGAGATCCCACATTCTGCTGGTCTGAGCCCCACATTCTGCAGCTCTGTTACCCTCATTCTGCAGGTCCCAATACCCACATTCCGCTTGTCTGTTCCCTACAATCTGATGGTCTGAGTCCCATATTCTGCTAGTCGGATTCCCCACATTCTGTTGGTCAGAGTCCCCACATTCTGCTGGTCTGTGTCCCAGATTCTGATGGTCTGCGCCCGCACATCCTGATGTTCGGAGCACCCATATTCTCCTGCTCTGTGCCCCCACATCCAGCTGGTCTGAGTCCCCACTAACTGCTAGTCTGAGTCCCACATTCGTATGGTCTGATCCCCACATTCTGCTGGTCTGAGTCCTATATTCTGCTGGTCAGAGTCCCCATATTCTGCTGGTCTGAGACCCACATTCTGCTGGTCTGAGTTCCCACAATCTGCTGGTCTGTTACCCACATTCTGCTGCTCTGAGTCCCCAAATTCTGCTATTATTAGTCCCCAAATTCTGCTGGTCTGAGTCCCCACATTCTGCTCGTCTTAGCCCCCACATTTTGCTGCCCTGAATCCACACATTCTGCTGGTCTGAGTCGCACATTCTGTTGGCCTGGGTCCCCACATTCTGCCGGTCTGAGTCCCCATATCATGCTGGTCTGTGTCCCCACATTCTCCTGGTCTGCGCCCCCCACATTCTGCTGTTCTGAGCCACCACAATATGCTGCTCTCAACCCCCAAATTCTGCTGGTCTTGGTTCCCACATTCTACTGGTCTGAGCCCCCATATTCTCCTGGTCTGAATTCCCATATTCTGCTTGTCTGAGTCCCAACATTCTGCTGGTCTGAGCCCCAGTTTCTCCTTGTCTGTGATCTCACATTCTGCTGATCTGAGCTCCACATTCTGGCTAGACTGAGTACCCAAATTCTCCTGATCTGACACCCCATATTCCGCTGGTCTGTGTCCCACATTCTGCTGGTCTGAGCCCCCATATTCAGCTGGTCTGAGCCCCCATATTCTACTGGTCTGAGCCTCCACATTCTACTGGTCTGTGTCCCCACATTCTACTGGTCTGAGTCCCATATTCTGCTGATCCTAGTCCACAACTTCTCCTTGATTGATCTCCACTTTCTGCTGTTCTGTGTCCCCATATTCGCCTGGTCAGAGATCCACATTCTGCTGCTCTATGTCCCCACTTTCCGCTCGTCTGATTTCCCGCATTCTGCTGGTCAGTGTCCCACATTTTGTTGCTTGAGACCCACATCCTGCTGCTCTGAGCCCCCAAATTCTTCTGGTCTGAGTCCCCACATTCCGTGGGTCTGAGTCCCAAATTCTGTTGGTCTGAGTCCCCACATTCTGCTGGTCTGGGTCCCAGATTCTGCTGGTCTGAGTCCCCACATTCTGCTGGTCTGTGTATCACATTCTGCTGGTCTGCGCCCACACATTCTGCTATTCTGAGCACCCATATTCTCCTGCTCTGTGCCCCCACATCCAGCTGGTCTGAGTCCCCACAAACTGCTAGTCTGAGTCCCACATACGTATGGTCTGATCCCCACATTCTGATGGTCTGAGTCCTATATTCAGCTGTTCAGAGTCCCCATATTCTGCTGGTCTGAGTCCCACATTCTGCTGGTCTGTGTCCCCACATTCTGCTGGTCTGAGTCCCACATTCTGCTGGTCTGAGTTCCCACATTCTGCTGGTCTGTTACCCACATTCTGCTGGTCTGAGTCCCCACATTCTGCTATTATTAGTCCCCACATTCTGCTGGTCTGTGTCCCACATTCTGCTGGTCTGTGCCCACACATTCTGCTGGTCTGAGTCCCCACATTCTGCTGGTCTGAATTCCCATATTCTGCTTGTCTGAGTCCCAACATTCTGCTGGTCTGTGTCCCCAGTTTCTCTTTGTCTGTGATTTCACATTCTGCTGATCTGAGCTCCACATTCTGGCTAGACTGTGTACCCAAATTCTCCTGATCTGACACCCCATATTCCGCTGGTCTGTGTCCCACATTCTGCTGGTCTGAGCCTCCCATTCTGCTGGTCTGAGACCCCATATTCTGCTGGTCTGAGTCCCATAGTCTGCTGGTCCTAGTCCACAACTTCTGCTTGATTGATCTCCACTTTCTGCTGGTCTGTGTCCCCATATTCGCCTGGTCAGAGATCCACATTCTGCTCGTCTATGTCCCCACTTTCCGCTCGTCTGATTTCCCGCATTCTGCTGGTCAGTATCCCACATTTGTTGCTTGAGACCCACATCCTGCTGCTGTGTCCCCACATCCTGCTGCTCTGAGCCCCCACATTCTGCTGGTCTGTGTCCCCACAATCTGCTAGTCTGAGTGCCACATTCTGCTGGTCTGTGTCCCAAATTCTACTGGCCTGAGTCTCCACATTCCGTTGGTCTGAGTCCCAACTTCTGCTGGTCTGAGCCCCACATTCTGCAGCTCTGTTACCCTCATTCTGCAGGTCCCAATACCCACATTCCGCTTGTCTGTTCCCTACAATCTGATAGTCTGAGTCCCATATTCTGCTAGTCGGATTCCCCACATTCTGTTGGTCAGAGTCCCCACATTCTGCTGGTCTGTGTCCCAGATTCTGCTGGTCTGCGCCCGCACATCCTGATGTTCGGAGCACCCATATTCTCCTGCTCTGTGCCCCCACATCCAGCTGGTCTGAGTCCCCACTAACTGCTAGTCTGAGTCCCACATTCGTATGGTCTGATCCCCACATTCGTATGGTCTGAGTCCTATATTCTGCTGGTCAGAGTCCCCATATTCTGCTGGTCTGAGACCCACATTCTGCTGGTCTGTTACCCACATTCTGCTGCTCTGAGTCCCCAAATTCTGCTATTATTAGTCCCCAAATTCTGCTGGTCTGAGTCCCCACATTCTGCTCGTCTTAGCCCCCACATTTTGCTGCCCTGAATCCACACATCCTGCTGGTCTGAGTCGCACATTCTGTTGGCCTGGGTCCCCACATTCTGCCGGTCTGAGTCCCCATATCATGCTGGTCTATGTCCCCACATTCTCCTGGTCTGCGCCTCCCACATTCTGCTGTTCTGAGCCACCACAATATGCTGCTCTCAACCCCCAAATTCTGCTGGTCTTGGTTCCCACATTCTACTGGTCTGAGCCCCCACATTCTCCTGGTCTGAATTCCCATATTCTGCTTGTCTGAGTCCCAAAATTCTGCTGGTCTGAGCCCCCAGTTACTCCTGGTCTGAGATCCAACATTCTGCTGATCTGAGCTCCACATTCTGGCTAGACTGAGTACCCAAATTCTCCTGATCTGACACCCCATATTCCGCTGGACTGTGTCCCACATTCTGCTGGTCTGAGCCCCCATATTCAGCTGGTCTGAGCCCCCATATTCTACTGGTCTGAGCCTCCACATTCTACTGGTCTGTGTCCCCACATTCTACTGGTCTGAGTCCCATATTCTGCTGATCCTAGTCCACAACTTCTCCTTGATTGATCTCCACTTTCTGCTGTTCTGTGTCCCCATATTCGCCTGGCCAGAGATCCACATTCTGCTGATCTATGTCCCCACTTTCCGCTCGTCTGTTTTCCCGCATTCTGCGGGTCAGTGTCCCACATTTTGTTGCTTGAGACCCACATCCTGCTGCTCTGAGCCCCCAAATTCTTCTGGTCTGAGTCCCCACATTCCGTGGGTCTGAGTCCCAAATTCTGTTGGTCTGAGTCCCCACATTCTGCTGGTCTGGGTCCCAGATTCTGCTGGTCTGAGTCCCCACATTCTGCTGGTCTGTGTATCACATTCTGCTGGACTGCGCCCACACATTCTGCTATTCTGAGCACCCATATTCTCCTGCTCTGTGCCCCCACATCCAGCTGGTCTGAGTCCCCACAAACTGCTAGTCAGAGTCCCACATACGTATGATCTGATCCCCACATTCTGATGGTCTGAGTCCTATATTCAGCTGTTCAGAGTCCCCATATTCTGCTGGTCTGAGTCCCACATTCTGCTGGTCTGTGTCCCCACATTCTGCTGGTCTGAGTCCCACATTCTGCTGGTCTGAGTTCCCACATTCTGCTGGTCTGTTACCCACATTCTGCTGCTCTGAGTCCCCACATTCTGCTATTATTAGTCCCCACATTCTGCTGGTCTGTGTCCCCAGATTCTGCTGGTCTGTGCCCACACATTCTGCTGGTCTGAGCCCCCATATTCTCCTGGTCTGAGCCTTCAAATTCTACTGGTCTCTGTACCCACATTCGGCTGGTCTGAGTCCCACATTCTGCTGGACTGAGTCACTCATTTTGCTCGGCTGATCCCCACATTCTGCTGGTCTGAGTCCCACATTCTGCTGGTCTGAGTCCCCACATTCTGCTGGTCTGTGTACCACATTCTGCTGGTCTGCGCCCACACATTCTGCTGTTCTGAGCACCCATATTCTCCTGCTCTGTGCCCCCACATCCAGCTGGTCTGAGTCCCCACAAACTGCTAGTCTGAGTCCCACATTCGTATGGTCTGATCCCCACATTCTGATGGTCTGAGTCCTATATTCAGCTGTTCAGAGTCCCCATATTCTGCTGGTCTGAGTCCCACATTCTGCTGGTCTGAGTCCCACATTCTGCTGGTCTGAGTTCCCACATTCTGCTGGTCTGCGCCCTCCACATTCTGCTGGTCTGCGCCCTCCACATTCTACTGGTCTGTGTCCACACATTCTACTGGTCTGAGTCCCATATTCTGCTGATCCTAGTCCACAACTTCTCCTTGATTGATCTCCACTTTCTGCTGTTCTGTGTCCCCATATTCGCCTGGTCAGAGATCCACATTCTGCTGCTCTATGTCCCCACTTTCCGCTCGTCTGATTTCCCGCATTCTGCTGGTCAGTGTCCCACATTTTGTTGCTTGAGACCCACATCCTGCTGCTCTGAGCCCCCAAATTCTTCTGGTCTGAGTCCCCACATTCCGTGGGTCTGAGTCCCAAATTCTGTTGGTCTGAGTCCCCACATTCTGCTGGTCTGGGTCCCAGATTCTGCTGGTCTGAGTCCCCACATTCTGCTGGTCTGTGTATCACATTCTGCTGGTCTGCGCCCACACATTCTGCTATTCTGAGCACCCATATTCTCCTGCTCTGTGCCCCCACATCCAGCTGGTCTGAGTCCCCACAAACTGCTAGTCTGAGTCCCACATACGTATGGTCTGATCCCCACATTCTGATGGTCTGAGTCCTATATTCAGCTGTTCAGAGTCCCCATATTCTGCTGGTCTGAGTCCCACATTCTGCTGGTCTGTGTCCCCACATTCTGCTGGTCTGAGTCCCACATTCTGCTGGTCTGAGTTCCCACATTCTGCTGGTCTGTTACCCACATTCTGCTGGTCTGAGTCCCCACATTCTGCTATTATTAGTCCCCACATTCTGCTGGTCTGTGTCCCACATTCTGCTGGTCTGTGCCCACACATTCTGCTGGTCTGAGTCCCCACATTCTGCTGGTCTGAATTCCCATATTCTGCTTGTCTGAGTCCCAACATTCTGCTGGTCTGTCTCCCCAGTTTCTCTTTGTCTGTGATTTCACATTCTGCTGATCTGAGCTCCACATTCTGGCTAGACTGTGTACCCAAATTCTCCTGATCTGACACCCCATATTCCGCTGGTCTGTGTCCCACATTCTGCTGGTCTGAGCCTCCCATTCTGCTGGTCTGAGACCCCATATTCTGCTGGTCTGAGTCCCATAGTCTGCTGGTCCTAGTCCACAACTTCTGCTTGATTGATCTCCACTTTCTGCTGGTCTGTGTCCCCATATTCGCCTGGTCAGAGATCCACATTCTGCTCGTCTATGTCCCCACTTTCCGCTCGTCTGATTTCCCGCATTCTGCTGGTCAGTATCCCACATTTGTTGCTTGAGACCCACATCCTGCTGCTGTGTCCCCACATCCTGCTGCTCTGAGCCCCCACATTCTGCTGGTCTGTGTCCCCACAATCTGCTAGTCTGAGTGCCACATTCTGCTGGTCTGTGTCCCAAATTCTACTGGCCTGAGTCTCCACATTCCGTTGGTCTGAGTCCCAACTTCTGCTGGTCTGAGCCCCACATTCTGCAGCTCTGTTACCCTCATTCTGCAGGTCCCAATACCCACATTCCGCTTGTCTGTTCCCTACAATCTGATAGTCTGAGTCCCATATTCTGCTAGTCGGATTCCCCACATTCTGTTGGTCTGAGTCCCCACATTCTGCTGGTCTGTGTCCCAGATTCTGATGGTCTGCGCCCGCACATCCTGATGTTCGGAGCACCCATATTCTCCTGCTCTGTGCCCCCACATCCAGCTGGTCTGAGTCCCCACTAACTGCTAGTCTGAGTCCCACATTCGTATGGTCTGATCCCCACATTCTGCTGGTCTGAGTCCTATATTCTGCTGGTCAGAGTCCCCATATTCTGCTGGTCTGAGACCCACATTCTGCTGGTCTGTTACCCACATTCTGCTGCTCTGAGTCCCCAAATTCTGCTATTATTAGTCCCCAAATTCTGCTGGTCTGAGTCCCCACATTCTGCTCGTCTTAGCCCCCACATTTTGCTGCCCTGAATCCACACATCCTGCTGGTCTGAGTCGCACATTCTGTTGGCCTGGGTCCCCACATTCTGCCGGTCTGAGTCCCCATATCATGCTGGTCTATGTCCCCACATTCTCCTGGTCTGCGCCTCCCACATTCTGCTGTTCTGAGCCACCACAATATGCTGCTCTCAACCCCCAAATTCTGCTGGTCTTGGTTCCCACATTCTACTGGTCTGAGCCCCCACATTCTCCTGGTCTGAATTCCCATATTCTGCTTGTCTGAGTCCCAACATTCTGCTGGTCTGAGCCCCCAGTTACTCCTGGTCTGAGATCCAACATTCTGCTGATCTGAGCTCCACATTCTGGCTAGACTGAGTACCCAAATTCTCCTGATCTGACACCCCATATTCCGCTGGACTGTGTCCCACATTCTGCTGGTCTGAGCCCCCATATTCAGCTGGTCTGAGCCCCCATATTCTACTGGTCTGAGCCTCCACATTCTACTGGTCTGTGTCCCCACATTCTACTGGTCTGAGTCCCATATTCTGCTGATCCTAGTCCACAACTTCTCCTTGATTGATCTCCACTTTCTGCTGTTCTGTGTCCCCATATTCGCCTGGCCAGAGATCCACATTCTGCTGATCTATGTCCCCACTTTCCGCTCGTCTGATTTCCCGCATTCTGCGGATCAGTGTCCCACATTTTGTTGCTTGAGACCCACATCCTGCTGCTCTGAGCCCCCAAATTCTTCTGGTCTGAGTCCCCACATTCCGTGGGTCTGAGTCCCAAATTCTGTTGGTCTGAGTCCCCACATTCTGCTGGTCTGGGTCCCAGATTCTGCTGGTCTGAGTCCCCACATTCTGCTGGTCTGTGTATCACATTCTACTGGACTGCGCCCACACATTCTGCTATTCTGAGCACCCATATTCTCCTGCTCTGTGCCCCCACATCCAGCTGGTCTGAGTCCCCACAAACTGCTAGTCAGAGTCCCACATACGTATGATCTGATCCCCACATTCTGATGGTCTGAGTCCTATATTCAGCTGTTCAGAGTCCCCATATTCTGCTGGTCTGAGTCCCACATTCTGCTGGTCTGTGTCCCCACATTCTGCTGGTCTGAGTCCCACATTCTGCTGGTCTGAGTTCCCACATTCTGCTGGTCTGTTACCCACATTCTGCTGCTCTGAGTCCCCACATTCTGCTATTATTAGTCCCCACATTCTGCTGGTCTGTGTCCCCAGATTCTGCTGGTCTGCGCCCACACATTCTGCTGGTCTGAGCCCCCATATTCTCCTGGTCTGAGCCTTCAAATTCTACTGGTCTCTGTACCCACATTCGGCTGGACTGAGTCACTCATTTTGCTCGGCTGATCCCCACATTCTGCTGGTCTGAGTCCCACATTCTGCTGGTCTGAGTCCCCACATTCTGCTGGTCTGTGTACCACATTCTGCTGGTCTGCGCCCACACATTCTGCTGTTCTGAGCACCCATATTCTCCTGCTCTGTGCCCCCACATCCAGCTGGTCTGAGTCCCCACAAACTGCTAGTCTCAGTCCCACATTCGTATTGTCTGATCCCCACATTCTGATGGTCTGAGTCCTATATTCAGCTGTTCAGAGTCCCCATATTCTGCTGGTCTGAGTCCCACATTCTGCTGGTCTGAGTCCCACATTCTGCTGGTCTGAGTTCCCACATTCTGCTGCTCTGCGCCCTCCACATTCTGCTGGTCTGCACCCTCCACATTCTACTGGTCTGAGTCCCATATTCTGCTGATCCTAGTCCACAACTTCTCCTTGATTGATCTCCACTTTCTGCTGTTCTGTGTCCCCATATTCGCCTGGTCAGAGATCCACATTCTGCTGCTCTATGTCCCCACTTTCCGCTCGTCTGATTTCCCGCATTCTGCTGGTCAGTGTCCCACATTTTGTTGCTTGAGACCCACATCCTGCTGCTCTGAGCCCCCAAATTCTTCTGGTCTGAGTCCCCACATTCCGTGGGTCTGAGTCCCAAATTCTGTTGGTCTGAGTCCCCACATTCTGCTGGTCTGGGTCCCAGATTCTGCTGGTCTGAGTCCCCACATTCTGCTGGTCTGTGTATCACATTCTGCTGGTCTGCGCCCACACATTCTGCTATTCTGAGCACCCATATTCTCCTGCTCTGTGCCCCCACATCCAGCTGGTCTGAGTCCCCACAAACTGCTAGTCTGAGTCCCACATACGTATGGTCTGATCCCCACATTCTGATGGTCTGAGTCCTATATTCAGCTGTTCAGAGTCCCCATATTCTGCTGGTCTGAGTCCCACATTCTGCTGGTCTGTGTCCCCACATTCTGCTGGTCTGAGTCCCACATTCTGCTGGTCTGAGTTCCCACATTCTGCTGGTCTGTTACCCACATTCTGCTGGTCTGAGTCCCCACATTCTGCTATTATTAGTCCCCACATTCTGCTGGTCTGTGTCCCACATTCTGCTGGTCTGTGCCCACACATTCTGCTGGTCTGAGTCCCCACATTCTGCTGGTCTGAATTCCCATATTCTGCTTGTCTGAGTCCCAACATTCTGCTGGTCTGTGTCCCCAGTTTCTCTTTGTCTGTGATTTCACATTCTGCTGATCTGAGCTCCACATTCTGGCTAGACTGTGTACCCAAATTCTCCTGATCTGACACCCCATATTCCGCTGGTCTGTGTCCCACATTCTGCTGGTCTGAGCCTCCCATTCTGCTGGTCTGAGACCCCATATTCTGCTGGTCTGAGTCCCATAGTCTGCTGGTCCTAGTCCACAACTTCTGCTTGATTGATCTCCACTTTCTGCTGGTCTGTGTCCCCATATTCGCCTGGTCAGAGATCCACATTCTGCTCGTCTATGTCCCCACTTTCCGCTCGTCTGATTTCCCGCATTCTGCTGGTCAGTATCCCACATTTGTTGCTTGAGACCCACATCCTGCTGCTGTGTCCCCACATCCTGCTGCTCTGAGCCCCCACATTCTGCTGGTCTGTGTCCCCACAATCTGCTAGTCTGAGTGCCACATTCTGCTGGTCTGTGTCCCAAATTCTACTGGCCTGAGTCTCCACATTCCGTTGGTCTGAGTCCCAACTTCTGCTGGTCTGAGCCCCACATTCTGCAGCTCTGTTACCCTCATTCTGCAGGTCCCAATACCCACATTCCGCTTGTCTGTTCCCTACAATCTGATGGTCTGAGTCCCATATTCTGCTAGTCGGATTCCCCACATTCTGTTGGTCAGAGTCCCCACATTCTGCTGGTCTGTGTCCCAGATTCTGCTGGTCTGCGCCCGCACATCCTGATGTTCGGAGCACCCATATTCTCCTGCTCTGTGCCCCCACATCCAGCTGGTCTGAGTCCCCACTAACTGCTAGTCTGAGTCCCACATTCGTATGGTCTGATCCCCACATTCTGCTGGTCTGAGTCCTATATTCTGCTGGTCAGAGTCCCCATATTCTGCTGGTCTGAGACCCACATTCTGCTGGTCTGAGTTCCCACATTCTGCTGGTCTGTTACCCACATTCTGCTGGTCTGAGTCCCCACATTCTGCTATTATTAGTCCCCACATTCTGCTGGTCTGTGTCCCACATTCTGCTGGTCTGTGCCCACACATTCTGCTGGTCTGAGTCCCCACATTCTGCTGGTCTGAATTCCCATATTCTGCTTGTCTGAGTCCCAACATTCTGCTGGTCTGTGTCCCCAGTTTCTCTTTGTCTGTGATTTCACATTCTGCTGATCTGAGCTCCACATTCTGGCTAGACTGTGTACCCAAATTCTCCTGATCTGACACCCCATATTCCGCTGGTCTGTGTCCCACATTCTGCTGGTCTGAGCCTCCCATTCTGCTGGTCTGAGACCCCATATTCTGCTGGTCTGAGTCCCATAGTCTGCTGGTCCTAGTCCACAACTTCTGCTTGATTGATCTCCACTTTCTGCTGGTCTGTGTCCCCATATTCGCCTGGTCAGAGATCCACATTCTGCTCGTCTATGTCCCCACTTTCCGCTCGTCTGATTTCCCGCATTCTGCTGGTCAGTATCCCACATTTGTTGCTTGAGACCCACATCCTGCTGCTGTGTCCCCACATCCTGCTGCTCTGAGCCCCCACATTCTGCTGGTCTGTGTCCCCACAATCTGCTAGTCTGAGTGCCACATTCTGCTGGTCTGTGTCCCAAATTCTACTGGCCTGAGTCTCCACATTCCGTTGGTCTGAGTCCCAACTTCTGCTGGTCTGAGCCCCACATTCTGCAGCTCTGTTACCCTCATTCTGCAGGTCCCAATACCCACATTCCGCTTCTCTGTTCCCTACAATCTGATAGTCTGAGTCCCATATTCTGCTAGTCGGATTCCCCACATTCTGTTGGTCTGAGTCCTCACATTCTGCTGGTCTGTGTCCCAGATTCTGCTGGTCTGCGCCCGCACATCCTGATGTTCGGAGCACCCATATTCTCCTGCTCTGTGCCCCCACATCCAGCTGGTCTGAGTCCCCACTAACTGCTAGTCTGAGTCCCACATTCGTATGGTCTGATCCCCACATTCGTATGGTCTGAGTCCTATATTCTGCTGGTCAGAGTCCCCATATTCTGCTGGTCTGAGACCCACATTCTGCTGGTCTGTTACCCACATTCTGCTGCTCTGAGTCCCCAAATTCTGCTATTATTAGTCCCCAAATTCTGCTGGTCTGAGTCCCCACATTCTGCTCGTCTTAGCCCCCACATTTTGCTGCCCTGAATCCACACATCCTGCTGGTCTGAGTCGCACATTCTGTTGGCCTGGGTCCCCACATTCTGCCGGTCTGAGTCCCCATATCATGCTGGTCTATGTCCCCACATTCTCCTGGTCTGCGCCTCCCACATTCTGCTGTTCTGAGCCACCACAATATGCTGCTCTCAACCCCCAAATTCTGCTGGTCTTGGTTCCCACATTCTACTGGTCTGAGCCCCCACATTCTCCTGGTCTGAATTCCCATATTCTGCTTGTCTGAGTCCCAACATTCTGCTGGTCTGAGCCCCCAGTTACTCCTGGTCTGAGATCCAACATTCTGCTGATCTGAGCTCCACATTCTGGCTAGACTGAGTACCCAAATTCTCCTGATCTGACACCCCATATTCCGCTGGTCTGTGTCCCACATTCTGCTGGTCTGAGCCCCCATATTCAGCTGGTCTGAGCCCCCATATTCTACTGGTCTGAGCCTCCACATTCTACTGGTCTGTGTCCCCACATTCTACTGGTCTGAGTCCCATATTCTGCTGATCCTAGTCCACAACTTCTCCTTGATTGATCTCCACTTTCTGCTGTTCAGTGTCCCCATATTCGCCTGGCCAGAGATCCACATTCTGCTGATCTATGTCCCCACTTTCCGCTCGTCTGATTTCCCGCATTCTGCGGGTCAGTGTCCCACATTTTGTTGCTTGAGACCCACATCCTGCTGCTCTGAGCCCCCAAATTCTTCTGGTCTGAGTCCCCACATTCCGTGGGTCTGAGTCCCAAATTCTGTTGGTCTGAGTCCCCACATTCTGCTGGTCTGGGTCCCAGATTCTGCTGGTCTGAGTCCCCACATTCTGCTGGTCTGTGTATCACATTCTGCTGGACTGCGCCCACACATTCTGCTATTCTGAGCACCCATATTCTCCTGCTCTGTGCCTCCACATCCAGCTGGTCTGAGTCCCCACAAACTGCTAGTCTGAGTACCCACATACGTATGGTCTGATCCCCACATTCTGATGGTCTGAGTCCTATATTCAGCTGTTCAGAGTCCCCATATTCTGCTGGTCTGAGTCCCACATTCTGCTGGTCTGTGTCCCCACATTCTGCTGGTCTGAGTGCCACATTCTGCTGGTCTGAGTTCCCACATTCTGCTGGTCTGTTACCCACATTCTGCTGCTCTGAGTCCCCACATTCTGCTATTATTAGTCCCCACATTCTGCTGGTCTGTGTCCCCAGATTCTGCTGGTCTGTGCCCACACATTCTGCTGGTCTGAGCCCCCATATTCTCCTGGTCTGAGCCTTCAAATTCTACTGGTCTCTGTACCTACATTCGGCTGGTCTGAGTCCCACATTCTGCTGGACTGAGTCACTCATTTTGCTCGTCTGATCCCCACATTCTGCTGGTCTGAATTCCCACATTCTGCTGGTCTGTGTACCACATTCTGCTGGTCTGCGCCCACACATTCTGCTGTTCTGAGCACCCATATTCTCCTGCTCTGTGCCCCCACATCCAGCTGGTCTGAGTCCCCACAAACTGCTAGTCTGAGTCCCACATTCGTATGGTCTGATCCCCACATTCTGATGGTCTGAGTCCTATATTCAGCTGTTCAGAGTCCCCATATTCTGCTGGTCTGAGTCCCACATTCTGCTGGTCTGAGTCCCACATTCTGCTGGTCTGAGTTCCCACATTCTGCTGGTCTGCGCCCTCCACATTCTGCTGGTCTGCGCCCTCCACATTCTGCTGGTCTGCGCCCTCCACATTTTCTGCTCTGAACCCCCACATTCTGCTGGTCTGAGTCCCACATTCTGCTGACCTGGGTCCCCAATTTTGCCGGTCTGTGTCCCCCTATTCTGCTGGTCTGTGTCTCAACTTTCTGCTGGTCTGATTCCCACTTTCTCCTGTTCTGAGATCCCACATTCTGCTGCTCTGAGCCCCCACATTCTACTGATCTGAGCCCCCACATTCGGGTCGTCTGAGCCCCCACATTCTGCTGGTCTGAATCCCCACATCCGGCTTCTCTGAGTCCCCACAATCTGCTTCTCTGAGTCCCCACATTCTGCTGCTCTGCATCTCACATCTGCTGGTCTGAGACCCACATTCTGTGGTTTGTGGCCCCACATTCTGCTGGTCTGAGTCCCCACATTTTGCTGGTCTGTGTCCCCACATTCTGCCGGTCTGAGTCCCCATATTCTGCTGGTCTGAGTCCCCACATTTTGCTGGTCTGAGTCCCCACATTTTGCTGGCCTGAGTCCCCACATTCTGCTGGCCTGATTCACCCAATTCTGCTGGTCAATGTCCCCACATTTTGATGCTCTGTGTCCCCACATTCTGCTGGTCTGAGTCCCCACATTCTGCTGGTCTGAGTCCCCACATTCTGCTGGTCTGAGTCACCACATTCTGCTATTCTGAGTCCCCACAATCTGCTGTTCTGAGTCCGACATTTTGCTGGTCTGTGTCCCCACATTTTGCTGGTCTGTGTCCCCAGATTCTGCTGGCTTGACTCCCCACATTCCGTTGGTCTGAGCCCCATATTCTGCTGCTCTGTTACCCACATTTTGCAGCTCCAAATACCCACATTCTGCTGGTCTGAGTCCCCACATTCTGCTGGTCTGTGTCCCAGATTCTGCTGGTCTGCGCCCGCACATTCTGCTGTTCTGAGCCTCCATATTCTCCTGCTCTGAGCCCCCACATCCAGCTGGTCAGAGTCCCCACAATCTGCTAGTCTGAGTCCCCACATTCTGGTGCTCTGAGTCCCCACATTCTGCTGTTCTGAGTCCCCACATGCTGCTGTTCTGAGCCTCCATATTCTCCTGCTCTGCGCCCCCACATCCAGCTGGTCAGAGTCCCCACAATCTGCTGGTCTGTGTCCCACATTCTGCTGGTCAGAGTCCCACATTCTGGTGCTCTGAGTCCCCACATTCTGCTGTTCTGAGTCCCCACATTCTGCTGGTCTGTGTACCACATTCTGCTGGTCTGCGCCCACACATTCTGCTGTTCTGAGCACCCATATTCTCCTGCTCTGTGCCCCCACATCCAGCTGGTCTGAGTCCCCACAAACTGCTAGTCTGAGTCCCACATTCGTATGGTCTGATCCCCACATTCTGATGGTCTGAGTCCTATATTCAGCTGTTCAGAGTCCCCTTATTCTGCTGGTCTGAGTCCCACATTCTGCTGGTCTGTGTCCCCACATTCTGCTGGTCTGAGTCCCACATTCTGCTGGTCTGAGTCCCCACATTCTGCTGGTCTGTTACCCACATTCTGCTGCTCTGAGTCCCCACATTCTGCTATTATTAGTCCCCACATTCTGATGCTCTGTGTCCCCAGATTCTGCTGGTCTGTGCCCACACATTCTGCTGGTCTGAGCCCCCATATTCTCCTGGTCTGAGCCTTCACATTCTACTGGTCTCTGTACCCACAATCGGCTGGTCTGAGTCCCACATTCTGCTGGACTGAGTCGCTCATTTTGCTCGTCTGATCCCCATATTCTGCTGGTCTGACTCCCACATTCTGCTGGTCTGAGTCCCACATTCTGCTGCTCTGTGTCTCCACTTTCTGCTGGTCTGATTCCCACTTTCTCTTCTTCTGAGATCCCATTTCTGCTGCTCTGAGCCCCAAAATTCTGCTTCACTGAGCCCCCACATTCTGCTGCTCTGCATCTCAAATCCTGCTGGTCTGAGACCCATATTCTGCTGGTCTGTCCCCACATTCTGCTGGTCTGTCCCCACATTCTGCTGGTCTGCGCCCTCCACATTCAGCTGGTCTAAGCCCCCACCTTTTGCTACCCTGAATCCACATATTCTGCTGGTCTGAGTCGCACATTCTGCTGGCCTGGGTCCCCACATCCTGCTGATCTGAGTCCCCATACCCTGCTGGTCTATGTCCCCACATTCTGCTGGTCAGTGCCCCCCAAATTCTGCTGGTCTGAGCCCCCACATTATACAGGTCTGAGCCCCATATTCTCCTGGTCTGAATTCCCACATTCTGCTTGTCTGAGTGCCAACATTCTGCTGGTCTGAGCCACCAGTTTCTCCTGGTCTGAGATCTCACATTCTGCATTTCTGAGCCCCACATTCTGGCTAGACTGAGCACCCAAATTCTCCTGATCTGACACCCCATATTCCGCTGGTCTGTGTCCCACATTCGGCTGGTCTGAGCCCCCATATTCAGCTGGTCTGAGCCCCACATTCTGCTGGTCTGAGCCGCACATTCTGCTGGTCTGATCGCTCCCATTCTGCTGGTCTGAGACCCCACATTCTTCTGGCCTGGGTCCTCACATTCTGCTTGTATGTGTCCCTCAATCTGCTTGTCTGAGTCCCACATTCTGTTGGTCTGTGTCCCACATTCGGCTGGTCTGATCCCTCACATTCTGCTGGTCTGTGTCCAACATTCTGCTGTTCTGAGCCCCCATGTTCTGCTGGTCTGTTACCCACATTCTGCTTGTCTGAGTCCCCACATTCTGCTGGTCTGTTACCCACATTCTGCTGGCCTGAGTCCCCACATTCTGCTGGTCTGTTACCCACATTCTGCTGCTCTGAGTCCCCACATTCTTCTATTCCTAGTCCCCACATTCTGCTGGTCTGTGTCCCCAGATTCTGCTGGTCTGTGCCCACACATTCTGCTGGTCTGAGCCCCCATATTCTCCTGGTCTGAGCCTTCAAATTCTACTGGTCTCTGTACCCACATTCGGCTGGTCTGATCCCACATTCTGCTGGACTGAGTCACTCATTTTGCTCGTCTGATCCCCACATTCTGCTGGTCTGAGTCCCACATTCTGCTGGTCTGAGTCCCCACATTCTGCTGGTCTGTGTACCACATTCTGCTGGTCTGCGCCCACACATTCTGCTGTTCTGAGCACCCATATTCTCCTGCTCTGTGCCCCCACATCCAGCTGGTCTGAGTCCCCACAAACTGCTAGTCTGAGTCCCACATTCGTATGGTCTGATCCCCACATTCCGATGGTCTGAGTCCTATATTCAGCTGTTCAGAGTCCCCATATTCTGCTGGTCTGAGTCCCACATTCTGCTGGTCTGAGTCCCACATTCTGCTGGTCTGAGTTCCCACATTCTGCTGGTCTGCGCCCTCCACATTCTGCTGGTCTGCGCCCTCCACATTCTGCTGGTCTGCGCCCTCCACATTTTCTGCTCTGAACCCCCACATTCTGCTGGTCTGATTCCCACATTCTGCTGACCTGGGTCCCCAATTTTGCCGGTCTGTGTCCCCCTATTCTGCTGGTCTGTGTCTCAACTTTCTGCTGGTCTGATTCCCACTTTCTCCTGTTCTGAGATCCCACATTCTGCTGCTCTGAGCCCCCACATTCTACTGGTCTGAGCCCCCCATTCGGGTCGTCTGAGCCCCCACATTCTGCTGGTCTGAATCCCCACATCCGGCTTCTCTGAGTCCCCACAATCTGCTTCTCTGAGCCCCCACATTCTGCTTCTCTGAGTCCCCACATTCTGCTGCTCTGCATCTCACATCTGCTGGTCTGAGACCCACATTCTGTGGTTTGTGGCCCCACATTCTGCTGGTCTGAGTCCCCACATTTTGCTGGTCTGTGTCCCCACATTCTGCCGGTCTGAGTCCCCATATTCTGCTGGTCTGAGTCCCCACATTTTGCTGGTCTGAGTCCCCTCATTTTGCTGGCCTGAGTCCCCACATTCTGCTGGCCTGATTCACCCAATTCTGCTGGTCAAGGTCCCCACATTTTGATGCTCTGTGTCCCCACATTCTGCTGGTCTGAGTCCCCACATTCTGCTGGTCTGAGTCCCCACATTCTGCTGGTCTGAGTCACCACATTCTGCTATTCTGAGTCCCCACATTCTGCTGTTCTGAGTCCGACATTTTGCTGGTCTGTGTCCCCACATTTTGCTGGTCTGTGTCCCCAGATTCTGCTGGCTTGACTCCCCACATTCCGTTGGTCTGAGCCCCATATTCTGCTGCTCTGTTACCCACATTCTGCAGCTCCAAATACCCACATTCTGCTGGTCTGAGTCCCCACATTCTGCTGGTCTGTGTCCCAGATTCTGCTGGTCTGCGCCCGCACATTCTGCTGTTCTGAGCCTCCATATTCTCCTGCTCTGAGCCCCCACATCCAGCTGGTCAGAGTCCCCACAATCTGCTGGTCTGTGTCCCACATTCTGCTGGTCAGAGTCCCACATTCTGGTGCTCTGAGTCCCCACATTCTGCTGTTCTGAGTCCCCACATTCTGCTGGTCTGTGTACCACATTCTGCTGGTCTGCGCCCACACATTCTGCTGTTCTGAGCACCCATATTCTCCTGCTCTGTGCCCCCACATCCAGCTGGTCTGAGTCCCCACAAACTGCTAGTCTGAGTCCCACATTCGTATGGTCTGATCCCCACATTCTGATGGTCTGAGTCCTATATTCAGCTGTTCAGAGTCCCCTTATTCTGCTGGTCTGAGTCCCACATTCTGCTGGTCTGTGTCCCCACATTCTGCTGGTCTGAGTCCCACATTCTGCTGGTCTGAGTCCCCACATTCTGCTGGTCTGTTACCCACATTCTGCTGCTCTGAGTCCCCACATTCTGCTATTATTAGTCCCCACATTCTGATGCTCTGTGTCCCCAGATTCTGCTGGTCTGTGCCCACACATTCTGCTGGTCTGAGCCCCCATATTCTCCTGGTCTGAGCCTTCACATTCTACTGGTCTCTGTACCCACAATCGGCTGGTCTGAGTCCCACATTCTGCTGGACTGAGTCGCTCATTTTGCTCGTCTGATCCCCATATTCTGCTGGTCTGACTCCCACATTCTGCTGGTCTGAGTCTCCACATTCCGCTGGTCTGAGTCCCATATTCTGCTGGTCTGAGTCCCACATTCTGCTGGTCTGAGTCCCACATTCTGCTGCTCTGTGTCTCCACTTTCTGCTGGTCTGATTCCCACTTTCTCCTCTTCTGAGATCCCATTTCTGCTGCTCTGAGCCCCAAAATTCTGCTTCACTGAGCCCCCACATTCTGCTGCTCTGCATCTCAAATTCTGCTGGTCTGAGACCCATATTCTGCTGGTCTGTCCCCACATTCTGCTGGTCTGTCCCCACATTCTGCTGGTCTGCGCCCTCCACATTCAGCTGGTCTAAGCCCCCACCTTTTGCTACCCTGAATCCACATATTCTGCTGGTCTGAGTCGCACATTCTGCTGGCCTGGGTCCCCACATCCTGCTGCTCTGAGTCCCCATACCCTGCTGGTCTATGTCCCCACATTCTGCTGGTCAGTGCCCCCCAAATTCTGCTGGTCTGAGCCCCCACATTATACAGGTCTGAGCCCCATATTCTCCTGGTCTGAATTCCCACATTCTGCTTGTCTGAGTCCCAACATTCTGCTGGTCTGTGTCCCCAGTTTCTCCTTGTCTGACATCTCCCATTCTGCTGATCTGAGCCCCACATTCTGGCTAGACTGAGTACCCAAATTCTCCTGATCTGACACCCCATATTCCGCTGGTCTGTGTCCCATATTCGGCTGGTCTGAGAACCCATATTCTGCTGGTCTGAGATCTCACATTCTGCATTTCTGAGCCCCACATTCTGGCTAGACTGAGCACCCAAATTCTCCTGATCTGACACCCCATATTCCGCGGGTCTGAGTCCCACATTCGGCTGGTCTGAGCGCCCATATTCAGCTGGTCTGAGCCCCACATTCTGCTGGTCAGGTCACCCAAATTCTTCTGGTCTGAGAACCAAATTCTGCTGGCCTGGGTCCTCACATTCTGCTTGTATGTGTAATTCTGCTGGTCTGTGTCCCACATTCGGCTGGTCTGAGCGCCCATATTCAGCTGGTCTGAGTCCCACATTCTGCTGGTCAGGTCACCCAAATTCTTCTGGTCTGAGAACCAAATTCTGCTGGCCTGGGTCCTCACATTCTGCTTGTATGTGTCCCTCATTCTGCTTGTCTGAGTCCCACATTCTGCTGGTCTGTCCCCACATTCTGCTGGTCTGTCCCCACATTCTGCTGGTCTGCGCCCTCCACATTCTGCTGGTCTAAGCCCCCACCTTTTGCTACCCTGAATCCACACATTCTGCTGGTCTGAGTCGCACATTCTGCTGGCCTGAGTCCCCACATTCTGCCGGTCTGAGTCCCCATACCCTGCTGGTCAGTGCCCCCCACATTCTGCTGGTCTGAGCCCCCCCAATTCTACAGGTCTGAGCCCCACATTCTCCTGGTCTGAATTCCCTCATTCTGCTTGTTTGCGTCCCACATTCTGCTGCTCTGAGTCCCACATTCTGCTGGTAAATGTCCCCATTTTTGCTGGTCTGATTCCAACTTTCTGCTGGTCTGATTCCCACATTCTGTTGGTCGGAGTCTCACATTCTGCTGGTCTGAATCCCACATTGCACTGGTCTGAATTGCCACATTCTCCTGGTCTGAGTCCCACATTCTGCTGGTCTGAGTCCCACATTCTGCTGGTCTGAGTCCCCACATTCTGCTGTCTGTGTCCTACATGCTGCTGGTCTGAGGCCCCACTTTCTTCTTGTCTGAGTCCCCACATTCTGCTGTTCTGATCCCCACATTCTGCTGGTCTGAGTCCTACTTTCTGCTGGTCTGATTCCACATTCTGCTGGTCTGAGTCCCACTTTCTGCTGGTCTGATCCCCACATTCTGCTGGTCTGAGTCCCACTTTCTGCTGTTCTGATCCCCACATGCTGCTGGTCTGAGTCCCACTTTCTGCTGGTCTGATTCCCACTATCTGCTGGTCTGTTTCCCACTTTCTGCTAGTCTGATTCCCACATTCTGCTGGTCTGAATCCCACCTTCGGCTGGTGTGACTTCCACATTCTGCTTGTCTGAGCCCCACATCCTGCTTCTCTGAGCCGCCACATCCTGCTGGTCTGAGTCTCCATATTCTACTAGTCTGAGTCCCCACATTCTGCTAGTCTGAGTCCCCACATTCTGCTGGTCTGAATTGCACCTTCTGCTGTCCTGAGCCCCCCATATTCTGCTGGTCTGAGCTCCCACATCCTGCTGGTCTGATCGCCAATTTCTGCTCGTCTGAGTCCCACATTCTGCTGGTAAATGTCCCCATTTTCTGCTGGTCTGATTCCCACATTCTGTTGGTCGGGGTCTCACATTCTGCTGGTCTGAGTCCCACATTACACTGGTCTGAGTCCCCACATTCTGCTGGTCAGTGTACCCACTTTCTGCTGCTCTGATTCCCACCTTCTGCTGGCCTGATTCCCACATTCCGCTTGTCTGAGACCCACATTCTGCTGGTCTGAGTTCCACATTCTGCTGGTCTGATTCCCACCTTCTGCTGATCTGAGTCCCCCACATTCCGCTTGTCTGAGACCCACATTCTGCTGGTCTGAGTTCCCACATTCCGCTGGTCAGTGTTCCACATTTTGCTGCTCTGAGGCCCCACATTCTTCTTGTCTGAGTCCCCACATTCTGCTGGTCTGAGTCACCACATTCTGCTGTTCTGATCCCCACATTCTGCTGGTCTGAGTCCCCACATTCCGCTCTCTGTGTCCTACATGCTGCTGGTCTGAGTCCCCACTTTCTGTTGGTCTGATTCCCACTTTCTGATGGTCTGATTCCCACTTTCTGCTGGTCTGATTCCACATTCTGCTGGTCTGATTCCCACTTTCTGCTGGTCTGATTCCACATTCTGCTTGTCTGAGTCCCACATTACACTGGTCTGAGTCCCCACATTCTCCTGGTAAGAGTCCCACATTCTGATGGTCTGAGTTCCCACATTTGGCTGGTCAGTGACCCACATTTTGCTGCTCTGAACCCCCATATCCTGCTGGTCTGAGTCCCATATTCTGCTGGTCAGAGATCCACATTCTGCTGGTCTGATTCCCACTTTCTGCTGGTCTGATTCCACATTCTGCTTGTCTGAGTCCCACATTACACTGGTCTGAGTCCCCACATTCTCCTGGTTAGAGTCCCACATTCTGATGGTCTGAGTTCCCACATTTGGCTGGTCAGTGACCCACATTTTGCTGCTCTGAACCCCCATATCCTGCTGGTCTGAGTCCCATATTCTGCTGGTCAGAGATCCACATTCTGCTGGTCTGTGTCCCCACTTTCCACTCGTCTGATTTCCCGCATTCTGCTGGTCAGTGTCCCACATCCTGCTGCTCTGAGCCCTCACATTCTGCTGGTCTGAGTCCCCATAATCTGCCAGTCTGAGTCCCCACTTTCTGCTGGTCTGAGTCCCACATTCTGCTGGTCTGAGCCCCCAAATTCTACTGGCCTGAGTCTCCACATTCCGTTGGACTGAGTCCCAACTTCTGCTGGTCTGAGCCCCACATTCTGCTGCTCTGTTACCCACATTCTGCAGAACCCAATCCCCACATTCCGCTCGCCTGTTCCCTACAATCTGATGGTCTGAGTCCCATATTCTGCTAGTCGGAGTCCCCAAATTCCGTGGGTCTGAGTCCCACATTCCGTGGGTCTGAGTCCCCACATTCTGATGGACTGTGTCCCAGATTCTGCTGGTCTGCGCCCGCACATTCTGCTGTTCTGAGCACCCATATTCTCCTGCTCTGTGCCCCCACATCCAGCTGGTCTGAATCCCACATTCTGCTGGACTGTGTCCCCACTTTTCGCTCGTCTGATTTCCCGCATTCTGCTGGTCAGTGTCCCACATCCTGCTGCTCTGAGCATTCTGCTGCTCTGAGCCCCCACATTCTGCTGCTCTGAGCCCCCACATTCTGCTTCTCTGAGTACCCACATTCTGCTGCTCTGCGTCTCACCTTCTGCTGGTCTGAGACCCACATTCTGCTGGATTGCGTCCCCACCTTCTGCTCGACTGTGCCCTCCACATTCTGCTAGTCTCAGCCCCTACATTTTCCTGCTCTGAATCCACACATTTTGCGGTCTGAGTCCCACATTCTGCTGGCCTGGGTCCCCACATTTTGCAGCTCTCAACCCCCAAATTCTGCTGGTCTTAGCCCTCACATTCTACAGGTCTGAATTCCCATATTCTGCTTGTCTGAGTCCTCACATTCTGCTGATCTGAGACCCCACTTTTTCTGGTCTGAGTCCCACATTCTCCTTGTCTGAGTCCCCAAATTCCGCTGGTCTGATCCCCACATTCTGCTGCTGGGATACCCCCAATCTGCTGCTCCGAATCCCACATTCTACTGGTCGAAGCCCTGTATTCTGATGACCTGTTTTCCCACATTCTCCTTGTCTTGTGTCCCCCACATTCTGCTTGTCTGAGTCCCAAAATTCTGCTGCTCTGAGCTCCCACATTCTGCTGGTCTGTGCCCCCCATTCGGCTCATCTGAGCCCCTACATTCTGCTGTTCTGAACTCCACTTCCTGCTACTCTGAGACCCCACATTCTGCTTCTCTGTGTCCCCACATTCTGCTGCTATGCGTCTCACATTCTGCTGGTCTGAGACCCACATTCTGCTGGTCTGAGCCCCCACATTTTCTGCTCTGAACCCCCACATTCTGCTGGTCTGAGTCCCACATTCTGCTGACCTGGGTCCCCAATTTTGCCGGTCTGTGTCCCCCTATTCTGCTGGTCTGTGTCTCAACTTTCTGCTGGTCTGATTCCCACTTTCTCCTGTTCTGAGATCCCACATTCTGCTGCTCTGAGCCCCCACATTCTACTGGTCTGAGCCCCCCATTCGGGTCGTCTGAGCCCCCACATTCTGCTGGTCTGAATCCCCACATCCGGCTTCTCTGAGTCCCCACAATCTGCTTCTCTGAGTCCCCACATTCTGCTGCTCTGCATCTCACATCTGCTGGTCTGAGACCCACATTCTGTGGTTTGTGGCCCCACATTCTGCTGGTCTGTGCCCTCCACATTCTGCTGGTCTCAGCCCCCACATTTTGCTGCTCTGAACCCACACATTCTGTGGTTCAGAGTCCCACATTCTGCTGGTCTGAGTCCCCACATTCTGCTGGTCTGAGTCCCCACATTTTGCTGGTCTGAGTCCCCACATTCTGCTGGTCTGAGTCCCCACATTCTGCTGGTCTGAGTCCCCACATTCAGCTGGTCTGAGTCCCCACATTCTGCTGATCTGAGTCCCCACATTCAGCTGGTCTGAGTCCCCACATTCTGCTGGTCTGAGTCCCCACATTTTGCTGGTCTGAGTCCCCACATTTTGCTGGTCTGAGCCCCCACATTTTGCTGATCTGAGTCACCACATTCAGCTGGTCTGAGTCCCCACATTCTGCTGATCTGAGTCCCCACATTCAGCTGGTCTGAGTCCCCACATTTTGCTGGTCTGAGTCCCCACATTCTGCTGGTCTGAGTCACCAAATTCTGCTGGTCAAGGTCCCCACAGTTTGATGCTCTGTGTCCCCACATTCTGCCGGTCTGAGTCCCCACATTCTGCTGGTCTGAGTCCCCACATTCTGCTGGTCTGAGTCACCACATTCTGCTGTTCTGATCCCCACATTCTGCTGGTCTGAGTCCCCACATTCCGCTCTCTGTGTCCTACATGCTGCTGGTCTGAGTCCCCACTTTCTGTTGGTCTGATTCCCACTTTCTGATGGTCTGATTCCCACTTTCTGCTGGTCTGATTCCACATTCTGCTGGTCTGATTCCCACTTTCTGCTGGTCTGATTCCACATTCTGCTTGTCTGAGTCCCACATTACACTGGTCTGAGTCCCCACATTCTCCTGGTAAGAGTCCCACATTCTGATGGTCTGAGTTCCCACATTTGGCTGGTCAGTGACCCACATTTTGCTGCTCTGAACCCCCATATCCTGCTGGTCTGAGTCCCATATTCTGCTGGTCAGAGATCCACATTCTGCTGGTCTGTGTCCCCACTTTCCGCTCGTCTGATTTCCCGCATTCTGCTGGTCAGTGTCCCACATCCTGCTGCTCTGAGCCCTCACATTCTGCTGGTCTGAGTCCCCATAATCTGCCAGTCTGAGTCCCCACTTTCTGCTGGTCTGAGTCCCACATTCTGCTGGTCTGAGCCCCCAAATTCTACTGGCCTGAGTCTCCACATTCCGTTGGACTGAGTCCCAACTTCTGCTGGTCTGAGCCCCACATTCTGCTGCTCTGTTACCCACATTCTGCAGAACCCAATCCCCACATTCCGCTCGCCTGTTCCCTACAATCTGATGGTCTGAGTCCCATATTCTGCTAGTCGGAGTCCCCAAATTCCGTGGGTCTGAGTCCCACATTCCGTGGGTCTGAGTCCCCACATTCTGATGGACTGTGTCCCAGATTCTGCTGGTCTGCGCCCGCACATTCTGCTGTTCTGAGCACCCATATTCTCCTGCTCTGTGCCCCCACATCCAGCTGGTCTGAATCCCACATTCTGCTGGACTGTGTCCCCACTTTTCGCTCGTCTGATTTCCCGCATTCTGCTGGTCAGTGTCCCACATCCTGCTGCTCTGAGCATTCTGCTGCTCTGAGCCCCCACATTCTGCTGCTCTGAGCCCCCACATTCTGCTTCTCTGAGTACCCACATTCTGCTGCTCTGCGTCTCACCTTCTGCTGGTCTGAGACCCACATTCTGCTGGATTGCGTCCCCACCTTCTGCTCGACTGTGCCCTCCACATTCTGCTAGTCTCAGCCCCTACATTTTCCTGCTCTGAATCCACACATTTTGCGGTCTGAGTCCCACATTCTGCTGGCCTGGGTCCCCACATTTTGCAGCTCTCAACCCCCAAATTCTGCTGGTCTTAGCCCTCACATTCTACAGGTCTGAATTCCCATATTCTGCTTGTCTGAGTCCTCACATTCTGCTGATCTGAGACCCCACTTTTTCTGGTCTGAGTCCCACATTCTCCTTGTCTGAGTCCCCAAATTCCGCTGGTCTGATCCCCACATTCTGCTGCTGGGATACCCCCAATCTGCTGCTCCGAATCCCACATTCTACTGGTCGAAGCCCTGTATTCTGATGACCTGTTTTCCCACATTCTCCTTGTCTTGTGTCCCCACATTCTGCTTGTCTGAGTCCCAAAATTCTGCTGCTCTGAGCTCCCACATTCTGCTGGTCTGTGCCCCCCATTCGGCTCATCTGAGCCCCTACATTCTGCTGTTCTGAACCCCACTTCCTGCTACTCTGAGACCCCACATTCTGCTTCTCTGTGTCCCCACATTCTGCTGCTATGCGTCTCACATTCTGCTGGTCTGAGACCCACATTCTGCTGGTCTGCGCCCTCCACATTCTGCTGGTCTGAGCCCCCACATTTTCTGCTCTGAACCCCCACATTCTGCTGGTCTGAGTCCCACATTCTGCTGACCTGGGTCTCCAATTTTGCCGGTCTGTGTCCCCCTATTCTGCTGGTCTGTGTCTCAACTTTCTGCTGGTCTGATTCCCACTTTCTCCTGTTCTGAGATCCCACATTCTGCTGCTCTGAGCCCCCACATTCTACTGGTCTGAGCCCCCCATTCGGGTCGTCTGAGCCCCCACATTCTGCTGGTCTGAATCCCCACATCCGGCTTCTCTGAGTCCCCACAATCTGCTTCTCTGAGTCCCCACATTCTGCTGCTCTGCATCTCACATCTGCTGGTCTGAGACCCACATTCTGTGGTTTGTGGCCCCACATTCTGCTGGTCTGTGCCCTCCACATTCTGCTGGTCTCAGCCCCCACATTTTGCTGCTCTGAACCCACACATTCTGTGGTTCAGAGTCCCACATTCTGCTGGCCTGAGTCCCCACATTCTGCTGGTCTGAGTCCCCACATTCTGCTGGTCTGAGTCCCCACATTCTGCTGGTCTGAGTCCCCACATTTTGCTGGTCTGAGCCCCCACATTTTGCTGATCTGAGTCCCCACATTCAGCTGGTCTGAGTCCCCACATTCTGCTGATCTGAGTCCCCACATTCAGCTGGTCTGAGTCCCCACATTTTGCTGGTCTGAGTCCCCACATTCTGCTGGTCTGAGTCACCAAATTCTGCTGGTCAAGGTCCCCACAGTTTGATGCTCTGTGTCCCCACATTCTGCCGGTCTGAGTCCCCACATTCTGCTGGTCTGAGTCCCCACATTCTGCTGGTCTGAGTCCCCACATTCTGCTGGTCTGAGTCCCAACATTCTGCTATTCTGAGTCCCCACATTCTGCTGTTCTGAGTCCGACATTTTGCTGGTCTGTGTCCCCACATTTTGCTGGTCTGTGTCCCCAGATTCTGCTGGCATGACTCCCCACATTCCGTTGGTCTGAGCCCCATATTCTGCTGCTCTGTTACCCACATTCTGCAGCTCCAAATACCCACATTCTGCTGGTCTGAGTCCCCACATTCTGCTGGTCTGTGTCCCAGATTCTGCTGGTCTGCGCCCGCTCATTCTGCTGTTCTGAGCCTCCATATTCTCCTGCTCTGAGCCCCCACATCCAGCTGGTCAGAGTCCCCACATTCTGCTATTATTAGTCCCCACATTCTGCTCTTCTGGGTCCCAACATTCTTCTGGTCTGTGTCCCCAGATTCTGCTGGTCTGAGCCCCCATATTCTCCGGGTCTGAATCCCAAATTCTACTGTTCTGTCTCCCCACATTTGGCTGATCTGAGTCCCACATTCTGCTGGTCTGAATCCCTCATTTTGCTTGTCTGATCCCCACATTCTGCTGGTCTGATTCCCACATTCTGCTGGTCTGAGTCTCCACCTTCTGCTGGTCTTTGTCCCCACATTCTCCTGATCTGAATCCCACATTCTGCTGGTCTGAGTCCCACATTACACTGGTCTGAGTCCCCACATTCTGCTGGTCAGTGTACCCACTTTCTGCTGGTCTGATTCCCACATTCTGTTGGTCGGGGTCTCACATTCTGCTGGTCTGATTCCCACATTCTGTTGGTCGGATTCCCACATTCTGTTGGTCGGATTCCCACATTCTGTTGGTCTGAGTCCCACATTACACTGGTCTGAGTCCCCGCTTTCTCCTGGTCTGAGTCCCACATTCTGCTGGTCGCTGTACCCACTTTCTGCTGGTCTGATTCCACCTTCTGCTGGTCTGTGTCCCCACTTACTGGTGGTCTGATTCCCACTCTCTGCTGGTCTGAGTCCCACATTCTGCTGGTCTGAGTCCCACATTCTTCTGGTCTGAGTCCCCACATTCTCCTGGTCTGAGTCCCCACTTTCTGCTGGTCTGATTCCCACCTTCTGCTGGTGTGATTCCCACATTCTGCTGTCTGAGCCCCACATCCTGTTTCTCTGAGCCCCCACAACATGCTGGTCTGAGTCCCCACATTCTGCTAGCCTGAGTCCCCACATTCTGCTGGTCTGAATTGCACCTTCTGCTGTCCTGAGCCGCCCATATTCTGCTGGTCTGAGCCCCCACATCCTGCTGGTCTGATCCCCAATTTCTGCTGCTCTGAGTCCCACATTCTGCTGGTCTGATCCCCACATTCTGCTGGTCTGAGTCCCCACATTCCGCTCCCTGTATCCTACATGCTGCTGGTCTGAGTCCCACTTTCTGCTGGTCTGATTCCCACTTTCTGCTGTCTGATTCCCACTTTCTGCTGGTCTGATTCCACATTCTGCTGGTCGGAGTCCCACATTCTGCTGTTCTGTGTCCCCACCAACTGCTGGTCTGATTCCCACTTTCTGCTAGACTGTTTCCCACATTCTGCTGGTCTGACTCCCACATTCTGCTGGACTGAGTCCCACATTCCACTGTTCTGAGTCTGCACATTCTCCTGGTCCGAGTCCCACATTGTGCAGGTCTGTGTCCTCACATTCTCCTGGTCTGAGACCGACTTCCTGCAAGTCTGTTTCCCACTTTCTGCTAGTCTGATTCCCACATTCTGCTGGTCTGACTCCCGCATTTTGCTGGTCTGACTCCCACATTCAGCTGGTCTGTGTCCCCACTTTCTCCAGGTCTGATTCCCAAATTCTGCTGGTGTGATTCCCACATTCTGCTGGTCTGAGTCCCACATCCTGCTTCTCTGAGCCCCCACATCATGCTGGTCTGAGTCCCCACATTCTGCTGGTCTGTGTCCCCACATTCTGCTAGTCCGAGTCCCCACATTCTGCTGGTCTGAATTGCACCTTCTGCTGTCCTGAGCCCCCCCCATAGTCTGCTGGTCTGAGCCCCCACATCCTGCTGGTCTGATCCCCACATTCTGCTGCTCTGAGTCCCACATTCTGCTGGTAAATGTCCACATTTTTGCTGGTCTGATTCCAAATTTCTACTGGTCTGGGTCCTCACATTCTGCTTGAATGTGTCCCTAATTCCGCTGGTCTGAGTCCAACATTCTGCTTGTCTGTGTCCCACAATCGGCTGGTCTGAGACTCCACCTTCTGCTGGTCTGTCTCCCCACATTCTCCTGGTCTGAGTCCCACATTCTGCTGTTCTGTGTCTCCACTTTCTGCTGGTCTGATTCCCACATTCTGCTGTTCTGACTCCACATTCTGCTGTTCTGTGTCCCACATTCTCCTGTTCTGAGTCCCACATTCTGCTGGTCTGTGTCCCCACATTCTCCTGGTCTGAGTCCCACATTCTGCTGGTCTGTGTCACCACGTTCTGCTGGTCTGATTCCCACAATCTGCTAGTCTGATTCCAGCATTCTGCTAGTCTGATTCCAGCTTTCTGCTAGTCTGATTCCCACATTCTGCTGGACTGACTCCCATATTCTGCTGGTCTGAGTCCCACATTCTAATGTTCTGAGTCACCACATTCTCCTCGTCTGAGTCCCACATTCTGCTTGTCTGTGTCCCCACTTTCTGCTGCTCTGATTCCCACCTTCTGCTGGCCTGATTCCCACATGCTGCCGGTCTGAGTCCCACATCCTGCTGCTGTGAGCCCCCAAATTTTGCGAGTCTGAGTTCCCACATTCTGCTGGTCTGCATTGCACCATCTGCTGTCCTGAGCCCACCATATTCAGCTGGTCTGAGCCCCCACATCCTGCTGGTCTGATCCCCAATTTCTGCTGCTCTGAGTCCCACATTCTGGTGGTAAATGTCCCCATTTTCTGCTGCTCTGATTCCAACTTTCTGCAGGTCTGATTCCCACCTTCTGCTGGCCTGATTCCCACATTCCGCTTGTCTGAGACCCACATTCCGCTGGTCTGTGTCCCCACTTTCTGCTCATCTGAGTTCCCACATTCCGCTGGTCAGTGTGCCACATTTTGCTGCTCTGAGGCCCCACATTCTTCTTGTCTGAGTCCCCACATTCTGCTCTCTGTGTCCTACATGCTGCTGGTCTGAGTCCCCACTTTCTGCTGGTCTGATTTCCATTTTCTGATGGTCTGATTCCCACTTTCTGCTGGTCTGATTCCACATTCTGCTGGTCAGAGTCCCACATTCTGCTTGTCTGAGTCCCACATTACACTGGTCTGAGTCCCCACATTCTCCTGGTCAGAGTCCCACATTCTGCTGGTCTGAGTTCCCACACTTGGCTGGTCAGTGACCCACATTTTGCTTCTCTGAACCCCCACATCCTGCTGGTCTGAGTCCCCACATTCTGCTAGTCTGAGCCCCCAAATTCTGCTGCTCTGAATCCCCATATTTTGCTGGTCTGACTCCTAAATTCTGCTGGTCTGAGTCCCACATTCTGCAGGCCTGGTTTCCAACATTCAGCCGGTCTGTGTCCCCATATCCTGCTGGTCTGACTCCCATATTCTGCTGGTCTGAGTCCCCACTGTCCGCTAGCCTGTTTCCCACTTTCTGCTAGTCTGATTCCCACATTCTGCTGGTCTGACTCCCACCTTCGGCTGGTGTGACTTCCACATTCTGCTTGTCTGAGTCCCACATCCTGCTTCTCTGAGCCGCCACATCCTGCTGCTGTGAGTCCCCACATTCTACAAGTCCGAGTCCCCACATTCTGCTGGTCTGAATTGCACCTTCTGCTGTCCTGAGCCCCCCATATTCTGCTGGTCTGAGTCCCCACATCCTACTAGTCTGATCCCCAATTTCTGCTGCTCTGAGTCCCACATTCTGCTGGTAAATGTCCCCATTTTCTGCTGCTCTGATTCCCACTTTCTGCTGGTCTGATTCCCACATTCTGTTGGTCGGGGTCTCACATTCTGCTGGTCTGAGTCCCACATTACACTGGTCTGAGTCCCCACATTCTGCTGGTCAGTGTACCCAATTTCTGCTGGTCTGATTCCCACCTTCTGCTGGCCTGATTCCCAGAGTCCACTTGTCTGAGACCCACATTCTGCTGGTCTGAGTTCCACATTCTGCTGGTCTGTGTCCCCACTTTCTGCTCGTCTGAGCTCCCACATTCCGCTGGTCAGTGTGCCACATTTTGCAGCTCTGAGGCCCCACATTCTTCTTGTCTGAGTCCCAACATTCTGCTGGTCTGAGTCCCCACATTCCGCTCTCTGTGTCCTACATGCTGCTGGTCTGAGTCCCCACTTTCTGCTGGTCTGATTTCCATTTTCTGATGGTCTGATTCCCACTTTCTGCTGGTCTGATTCCACATTCTGCTGGTCAGAGTCCAACATTCTGCTTGTCTGAGTCCCACATTACACTGGTCTGAGTCCCCACATTCTCCTGGTCAGAGTCCCACATTCTGCTTGTCTGAGTCCCACATTACACTGGTCTGATTCCCACATTCTGCTGGACAGAGTCCCACATTCTGCTTGTCTGAATCCCACATTGCACTGGTCTGATTTGCCATATTCTCCTGGTCTGAGTCCCACATTCTGCTGGTCAGTATACCCACTTTCTGCTGGTCTGATTCCCAACATCTGCTGGCCTGATTCCCACATTCCGCTTGTCTGAGACCATCATTCTGCTGGTGTGTGTCCCCACTTTCTGCTGGTCTGAGTCCCACATTCCGCTGGCCAGTGTTCAACATTTTGCTGCTTTGAGGCCCCACTTTCTTCTTGTCTGAGTCCCCACATTGTGCTGGTCTGAGTCCCACATTCTGCTGGTCTGAGTCCCCACATTCCGCTCTCTGTGTCCTACATGCTGCTGGTCTGAGTCCCCACTTTCTGCTGGTCTGATTCCCACTTTCTGCTGGTCTGATTCCCACTTTCTGCTGGTCTGATTCCACATTCTGCTGGTCTGATTCCCACTTTCTACTGGTCTGATTCCCACTTTCTGATGGTCTGATTCCCACATTCTGCTGGTCGGAGTCCCACATTCTGCTTGTCTGAGTCCCACATTATACAGGTCTGAGTCCCCACATTCTCCTGGTCAGAGTCCCACATTTTGCTGCTCTGAGGCCCCGCATTCTTCTTGTCTGAGTCCCCACATTCTGCTGTTCTGATCCCCACATTCTGCTGGTCTGAGTCCCCACATTCTGCTGGTCAGTGTGCCACATTCTGCTGGTCTGAGTCCCCACATTCCGCTGGTCAGTGTGCCACATTCTGCTGTTCTGATCCCCACATTCTGCTGGTCTGAGTCCCCACATTCTGCTGGTCAGTGTGCCACATTCTGCTGGTCTGAGTCCCCACATTCCGCTCTCTGTGTCCTACATGCTGCTGGTCTGAGTCCCCACTTTCTGCTGGTCTGATTCCCACTTTCTGATGGTCTGATTCCCACTTTCTGCTGGTCTGATTCCCCATTCTGCTGGTCAGAGTCCCACATTGCACTGGTCTGAGTTGCCACATTCTCCTGGTCTGAGTCCCACATTCTGCTGGTCAGTGTACCCACTTTCTGCTGGTCTGATTCCTAACTTCTGCTGGCCTGATTCCCACATTCCGCTTGTCTGAGACCATCATTCTGCTGGTGTGTGTCCCCACTTTCTGCTGGTCTGAGTCCCACATTCCGCTGGCCAGTGTTCAACATTTTGCTGCTTTGAGGCCCCACTTTCTTCTTGTCTGAGTCCCCACATTGTGCTGGTCTGAGTCCCACATTCTGCTCGTCTGAGTCCCCACATTCTGCTGTTCTGATCCCCACATGCTGCTGGTCTGAGTCCCACTTTCTGCTGGTCTGATTCCACATTCTGCTGGTCGGAGTCCCACATTCTGCTTGTCTGAGTCCCACATTACACTGGTCTGAGTCCCCACATTCTCTTGGTCAGAGTCCCACATTCTGCTGGTCTGAGTTCCCACACTTGGCTGGTCAGTGACCCACATTTTGCTTCTCTGAACCCCCACATCCTGCTGGTCTGAGTCCCCACATTCTGCTAGTCTGAGCCCCCACATTCTGCTGCTCTGAATCCCCACATCCTGCTGCTCTGAGCTCCCACAATCTGCTCACTGAGCCCCCATATTCTGCTGGTCTGAGTCCCTGTATTTTGCTGGTCTGACTCCTAAATTCTGCTGGTCTGAGTCCCACATTCTGCAGGCCTGGTTTCCCACATTCAGCCGGTCTGTGTCCCCATATCCTGCTGGTCTGACCCCCACATTCTGCTGGTCTGTGTCCCCACTGTCCGCTGGTCTGTTTCCCACTTTCCGCTAGCCTGATTCCCACATTCTGCTGGTCTGACTCCCACCTTCGGCTGGTGTGACTTCCACATTCTGCTTGTCTGAGTCACACATCCTGCTTCTCTGAGCCGCCACATCCTGCTGGTCTGAGTCCCCACATTCTGCTAGTCTGAGTCCCCACATTCTGCTAGTCTGAGTCCCCACATTCTGCTGATCTGAATTGCACCTTCTGCTGTCCTGAGCCCCCCATATTCTGCTGGTCTGAGCCCCCACATCATGCTGGTCTGAACCCCAATTTCTGCTGCTCTGAGTCCCACATTCTGTTGGTAAATGTCCCCATTTTCTGCAGATCTGACTCCCACTTTCTGCTGGTCTGATTCCCACATTCTGTTGGTCGGGGTCTCTCATTCTGCTGGTCTGAGTCCCACATTACACTGGTCTGAGTCCCCACATTCTGCTGGTCAGTGTACCCAATTTCTGCTGGTCTGATTCCCACCTTCTGCTGGCCTGATTCCCACATTCCGTTTGTCTGAGACCCACATTCTGCTGGTCTGTGTCCCCACTTTCTGCTTGTCTGAGTTCCCACATTCCGCTGGTCAGTGTGCCACATTTTGCTGCTCTGGGGCCCCACATTCTTCTTGTCTGAGTCACCACATTCTGCTGTTCTGATCCCCACATTCTGCTGGTCTGAGTCCCCACATTCCGCTGCCTGTGTCCTACATGCTGCTGGTCTGAATCCCCACGTTCTGCTGGTCTGATTTCCACTTTCTGCTGGTCTGATTCCCACTTTCTGATGGTCTGATTCCCACTTTCTGCTGGTCTGATTCCACATTCTGCTTGTCTGAGTTCCCACATTCTGCTGGTCAGTGTGCCACATTTTGCTGCTCTGAGGCCCCACATTCTTCTTGTCTGAGTCCCCACATTCTGCTCTCTGTGTCCTACATGCTGCTGGTCTGAGTCCCACTTTCTGCTGGTCTGATTTTCATTTTCTGATGGTCTGATTCCCACTTTCTGCTGGTCGATTCCACATTCTGCTGGTCAGAGTCCCACATTCTGCTTGTCTGAGTCCCACATTACACTGGTCTGAGTCCCCACATTCTCCTGGTCAGAGTCCCACATTCTGCTGGTCTGAGTTCCCACACTTGGCTGGTCAGTGACCCACATTTTGCTTCTCTGAACCCCCCATCCTGCTGGTCTGAGTCCCCACATTCTGCTAGTCTGAGCCCCCACATTCTGCTGCTCTGAATCCCCACATCCTGCTGCTCTGAGCTCCCACAATCTGCTCACTGAGCCCCCATATTCTGCTGGTCTGAGTCCCTGTATTTTGCTGGTCTGACTCCTAAATTCTGCTGGTCTGAGTCCCACATTCTGCAGGCCTGGTTTCCCACATTCAGCCGGTCTGTGTCCCCATATCCTGCTGGTCTGACTCCTACATTCTGCTGGTCTGTGTCCCCACTGTCCGCTGGTCTGTTTCCCACTTTCCGCTAGCCTGATTCCCACATTCTGCTGGTCTGACTCCCACCTTCGGCTGGTGTGACTTCCACATTCTGCTTGTCTGAGTCCCACATCCTACTTCTCTGAGCCGCCACATCCTGCTGGTCTGAGTCCCCACATTCTGCTAGTCTGAGTCCCCACATTCTGCTAGTCTGAGTCCCCACATTCTGCTGATCTGAATTGCACCTTCTGCTGTCCTGAGCCCCCCATATTCTGCTGGTCTGAGCCCCCACATCATGCTGGTCTGAACCCCAATTTCTGCTGCTCTGAGTCCCACATTCTGTTGGTAAATGTCCCCATTTTCTGCAGATCTGATTCCCACTTTCTGCTGGTCTGATTCCCACATTCTGTTGGTCGGGGTCTCACATTCTGCTGGTCTGAGTCCCACATTACACTGGTCTGAGTCCCCACATTCTGCTGGTCAGTGTACCCAATTTCTGCTGGTCTGATTCCACCTTCTGCTGGCCTGATTCCCACATTCCGCTTGTCTGAGACCCACATTCCGCTGGTCAGTGTGCCACATTTTGCTGCTCTGAGGCCCCACATTCTTCTTGTCTGAGTCCCCACATTCTGCTGTTCTGATCCCCACATTCTGCTGGTCTGAGTCCCCACATTCCGCTCTGTGTGTCCTACATGCTGCTGGTCTGAATCCCCACGTTCTCCTGGTCTGATTTCCACTTTCTGCTGGTCTGATTCCCACTTTCTGATGGTCTGATTCCCACATTCTGCTGGTCTGATTCCCACATTCTGCTGCTCTGAGTCCCCACATTCTGCTCTCTGTGTCCTACATGCTGCTGGTCTGAGTCCCCACTTTCTGCTGGTCTGATTTCCATTTTCTGATGGTCTGATTCCCACTTTCTGCTGGTCTGATTCCACATTCTGCTGGTCAGAGTCCCACATTCAGCTTGTCTGAGTCCCACATTACACTGGTCAGAGTCCCACATTCTGCTGGTCTGAGTTCCCACACTTGGCTGGTCAGTGACCCACATTTTGCTTCTCTGAACCCCCACATCCTGCTGGTCTGAGTCCCCACATTCTGCTAGTCTGAGCCCCCACATTCTGCTGCTCTGAATCCCCACATCCTGCTGCTCTGAGCTCCCACAATCTGCTCACTGAGCCCCCATATTCTGCTGGTCTGAGTCCCCATATTTTGCTGGTCTGACTCCTAAATTCTGCTGGTCTGAGTCCCACATTCTGCAGGCCTGGTTTCCCACATTCAGCCGGTCTGTGTCCCCATATCCTGCTGGTCTGACTCCCATATTCTGCTGGTCTGAGTCCCCACTGTCCGCTGGCCTGTTTCCCACTTTCTGCTAGTCTGATTCCCACATTCTGCTGGTCTGACTCCCACCTTCGGCTGGTGTGACTTCCACATTCTGCTTGTCTGAGTCCCACATCCTACTTCTCTGAGCCGCCACATCCTGCTGCTGTGAGTCCCCACATTCTACTAGTCCGAGTCCCCACATTCTGCTGGTCTGAATTGCACCTTCTGCTGTCCTGAGCCCCCCATATTCTGCTGGTCTGAGCCCCCACATTCTACTAGTCTGATCCCCAATTTCTGCTGCTCTGAGTCCCACATTCTGCTGGTAAATGTCCCCATTTTCTGCTGCTCTGATTCCCACTTTCTGCTGGTCTGATTCCCACATTCTGTTGGTCGGGGTCTCACATTCTGCTGGTCTGAGTCCCACATTACACTGGTCTGAGTCCCCACATTCTGCTGGTCAGTGTACCCAATTTCTGCTGGTCTGATTCCCACCTTCTGCTGGCCTGATTCCCAGAGTCCACTTGTCTGAGACCCACATTCTGCTGGTTTGTGTCCCCACTTTCTGCTCATCTGAGTTCCCACATTCTGCTGGTCAGTGTGCCACATTTTGCTGCTCTGAGGCCCCGCATTCTTCTTGTCGGAGTTACCACATTCTGCTGTTCTGATCCCCACATTCTGCTGGTCTGAGTCCCCACATTCCGCTCTCTGTGTCCTACATGCTGCTGGTCTGAGTCCCGACTTTCTGCTGGTCTGATTTCCATTTTCTGATGGTCTGATTCCCACTTTCTGCTGGTCTGATTCCACATTCTGCTGGTCAGAGTCCAACATTCTGCTTGTCTGAGTCCCACATTACACTGGTCTGAGTCCCCACATTCTCCTGGTCAGAGTCCCACATTCTCCTGGTCAGAGTCCCACATTCTGCTTGTCTGAGTCCCACATTACACTGGTCTGATTCCCACATTCTGTTGGTCGGAGTCCCACATTCTGCTTGTCTGAATCCCACATTGCACTGGTCTGAGTTGGCATATTCTCCTGGTCTGAGTCCCACATTCTGCTGGTCAGTGTACCCACTTTCTGCTGACTGATTCCCAACTTCTGCTGGCCTGATTCCCACATTCCGCTTGTCTGAGACCATCATTCTGCTGGTGTGTGTCCCCACTTTCTGCTGGTCTGAGTCCCACATTCCGCTGGCCAGTGTTCAACATTTTGCTGCTTTGAGGCCCCACTTTCTTCTTGTCTGAGTCCCCACATTGTGCTGGTCTGAGTCCCACATTCTGCTGGTCTGAGTCCCCACATTCTGCTGTTCTGATCCCCACATTCTGCTGGTCTGAGTCCCACTTTCTGCTGGTCTGATTCCACATTCTGCTGGTCAGAGTCCCACATTCTGCTTGTCTGAGTCCCACATTACACTGGTCTGAGTCCCCACATTCTCTTGGTCAGAGTCCCACATTCTGCTGGTCTGAGTTCCCACATTTGGCTGGCCAGTGACCCACATTTTGCTTCTCTGAACCCCCACATCCTGCTGGTCTGAGTCCCCACATTCTGCTAGTCTGAGCCCCCACATTCTGCTGCTCTGAATCCCCACATCCTGCTGCTCTGAGCTCCCACAATCTGCTCACTGAGCCCCCATATTCTGCTGGTCTGAGTCCCTGTATTTTGCTGGTCTGACTCCTAAATTCTGCTGGTCTGAGTCCCACATTCTGCAGGCCTGGTTTCCCACATTCAGCCGGTCTGTGTCCCCATATCCTGCTGGTCTGACTCCCACATTCTGCTGGTCTGAGTCCCCACTGTCCGCTGGTCTGTTTCCCACTTTCCGCTAGCGTGATTCCCACATTCTGCTGGTCTGACTCCCACCTTCGGCTGGTGTGACTTCCACATTCTGCTTGTCTGAGTCCCACATCCTACTTCTCTGAGCCGCCACATCCTGCTGGTCTGAGTCCCCACATTCTGCTAGTCTGAGTCCCCACATTCTGCTAGTCTGAGTCCCCACATTCTGCTGATCTGAATTGCACCTTCTGCTGTCCTGAGCCCCCCATATTCTGCTGGTCTGAGCCCCCACATCATGCTGGTCTGAACCCCAATTTCTGCTGCTCTGAGTCCCACATTCTGTTGATAAATGTCCCCATTTTCTGCAGATCTGATTCCCACTTTCTGCTGGTCTGATTCCCACATTCTGTTGGTCGGGGTCTCACATTCTGCTGGTCTGAGTCCCACATTACACTGGTCTGAGTCTCCACATTCTGCTGGTCAGTGTACCCAATTTCTGCTGGTCTGATTCCCACCTTCTGCTGGCCTGATTCCCACATTCCGCTTGTCTGAGTCCCACAATCTGCTGATCTGTGTCCCCACTTTCTGCTCGTCTGAGTTCCCACCTTCCGCTGGTCAGTGTGCCACATTTTGCTGCTCTGAGGTCCCACATTCTTCTTGTCTGAGTCCCCACATTCTGCTGTTCTGATCCCCACATTCTGCTGGTCTGAGTCCCCACATTCCGCTCTCTGTGTCCTACATGCTGCTGGTCTGAATCCCCACGTTCTGCTGGTCTGATTTCCACTTTCTGATGGTCTGATTCCCACTTTCTGATGGTCTGATTACACATTCTGCTGGTCAGAGTCCCACATTCTGCTTGTCTGAATCCCACATTGCACTGGTCTGAGTTGCCACATTCTCCTGGTCTGAGTCCCACACTCTGCTGGTCAGTGTACCCACTTTCTGCTGGTCAGATTCCCAACTTCTGCTGGCCTGATTCCCACATACCGCTTGTCTGAGACCATCATTCTGCTGGTTTGTGTCCCCACCTTCTGCTGGTCTGAGTCCCACATTCCGCTGGCCAGTGTTCAACATTTTGCTGCTTTGAGGCCCCACTTTCTTCGTGTCTGAGTCCCCACATTCTGCTTTTCTGATCCCCACATTCTGCTGGTCTGAGTCCCCACATTCCGCTCTCTGTGTCCTACATGCTGCTGGTCTGATTCCCACTTTCTGCTGGTCTGATTCCCACTTTCAGATGGTCTGATTTCCACTTTCTGCTGGTCTGATTCGACATTATGCTGGTCGGAGTCCCACATTCTGCTTGTCAGAGTCCCACATTACACTGGTCTGAGTCCCCAGATTCTACTGGTCTGACTCCCACATTCTGCTGGTCTGTGTCCCCAATGTCCTCTGGTCTGTTTCCCACTTTCTGCTAGTCTGATTCCCACATTCTGCTGGTCTGATTCCCACCTTCGGCTGGTGTGACTTCCACATTCTGCTGGTCTGAGCCCCCACATCCTGCTGGTCTGAGTCCCCACATTCTGCTGGTCTGAATTGCACCTTCTGCTGTCCTGAGCCCCCCATATTCTGCTGGTCTGAGCCCCCACATCCTGCTGGTCTGATCCCCAATTTCTGCTGCTCTGAGTGCAACATTCTGCTGGTAAATGTCCCCATTTTTGTTGCTCTGATTCCCACTTTCTGCTGGTCTGAGTCCCACATTCTGCTGGTCTGTGTGCCCACTTTCTGCTTGTCTGAGTTCCCACATTCTGCTGGTTGGAGTCCCACATTCTGCTTGTCTGAGGCCCCACATTCTGCTATTCTGATTCCCACATTCTGCTGGTCAGAGTCCCACATTCTGCTTGTCTGAGTCCCACATTACACTGGTCTGAGTCCCCACATTCTCCTGGTCAGAGTCCCACATTCTGCTGGTCTGAGTTCCCACACTTGGCTGGTCAGTGACCCACATTTTGCTTCTCTGAACCCCCACATCCTGCTGGTCTGAGTCCCCACATTCTGCTAGTCTGAGCCCCCACATTCTGCTGCTCTGAATCCCCACATCCTGCTGCTCTGAGCTCCCACAATCTGCTCTCTGAGCCCCCATATTCTGCTGGTCTGAGTCCCCATATTTTGCTGGTCTGACTCCTACATTCTGCTGGTCTGAGTCCCACATTCTGCAGGCCTGGTTCCCCACATTCAGCCGGTCTGTGTCCCCATATCCTGCTGCTCTGACCCCCACATTCTGCTGGTCTGAGTCCCCACATTCTGCTCTCTGAGCCCCCATATTCTGCTGGTCTGAGTCCCTGTATTTTGCAGGTCTGACTCCCACACTCCGCTGGTCTGAGTCCCACATTCTGTGGCCTGGTTCCCCACATTCAGCCGGTCTGTGTCCCCATATCCTGCTGGTCTGTGTCCCACATTCTGCTGGTCTGTGTCCCCACTGTCTGCTGGTCTGATTCCTACTTTTTGCTGGTCTGAGAACCCACAATGTGCTGCTCTGAGTCCACACATCCTGCTGCTCTGAGCGCCCAATTCTGCTTCTCTGAGTCCTCACAGTCTGCTGCTCTGCTTCTCACATTCTGGTGGTCGGAAACCCATATTCTGCTGGTCTGCGCCCACATTCTGCTGGTCACTGTCCCACATTCTGCTGGTCTGTGTCCCGCATTCTGCTGTTCTGTGTCCCGCATTCTGCTGGTCTGCGCCCTCCAAATTCTGCTGCTCTGAGCCCCCAGTTTCTCCTCGTCTGAGATCTCACATTCTGCTGATCTGAGCCCCACATTCTGCTAGTCTGTGTACCCAAATTCTCCTGATTTTGAACCCATATTCCGCTGGTCTGTCTCCCACATTCGGCTGGTCTGAGCCCCCACAACCTGCTGGTCTGAGTCCCCATATTGTGCTGGTCTTAGCCCCACATTCTGCTGGTCTAATCACCCACATTCTGCCTGTCTGAGACCCCACATTCTGCTGGTCTGGGTCCTCACATTCTGCTTGAATGTGTCCCTCATTCCGCTTGTCTGAGTCCAACATTCTGCTTGTCTGTGTCCCACAATCGGCTGGTCTGAGCCTCCACATTCTGCTGATCTGTGTCCAACGTTCTGCTGGTCTGAGTCTCCACCTTCTGCTGGTCTGTCTCCCCACATTCTCCTGGTCTGAGTCCCACATTCTGCTGTTCTGTGTCCCCACTTTCTGCTGGTCTGATTCCCACATTCTGCTGTTCTGACTCCACTTTCTGCTGGTCTGATTCCCACCTTCTGCTGGTCTGTGTCCCCACTTTCTGGTGGTCTGATTCCCACATTCTGCTAGTCTAATTCCCACCTTCTGCTGGTCTGATTCCCACATTCTGCAGGTCAGTGTACCCACTATCTGCTGGTCTGATTCCCACCTTCTGCTGAGCTGATTTCCACATTCCGCTTGTCTGAGACCCACATTCTGCTGGTCTGAGTTCCACATTCTGCTGGTCTGTGTCCCCATTTTCTGCTCGTCTGAGTTCCCACATTCCGCTGGTCAGTGTGCCACAGTTTGCTGCTCTGAGGCCCCACTTTCTTCTTGTCTGAGTTACCACATTCTGCTGTTCTGATCCCCACATTCTGCTGGTCCGAGTCCCCACATTCCGCTCTCTGTGTCCTACATGCTGCTGGTCTGAGTCCCCACTTTCTGCTGGTCTGATTTCCACTTTCTGATGGTCTGATTCCCACTTTCTGCTGGTCTGATTCCACATTCTGCTGGTCAGAGTCCCACATTCTGCTTGTCTGAATCCCACATTGCACTGGTCTGAGTTGCCACATTCTCCTGGTCTGAGTCCCACATTCTGCTGGTCAGTGTACCCACTGTCCGCTGGTCTGATTCCCAACTTCTGCTGGCCTGATTCCCACATTCCGCTTGTCTGAGACCATCATTCTGCTGGTGTGTGTCTCCACTTTCTGCTGGTCTGAGTCCCACATTCCGCTGGCCAGTGTTCAACATTTTGCTGCTTTGAGGCCCCACTTTCTTCTTGTCTGAGTCCCCACATTGTGCTGGTCTGAGTCCCACATTCTGCTGGTCTGAGTCCCCACATTCCGCTCTCTGTGTCCTACATGCTGCTGGTCTGAGTCCCCACTTTCTGCTGGTCTGATTCCCACTTTCTGATGGTCTGATTCCCACTTTCTGCTGGTCTGATTCCACATTCTGCTGGTCAGAGTCCCACATTGCACTGGTCTGAGTTGCCACATTCTCCTGGTCTGAGTCCCACATTCTGCTGGTCAGTGTACCCACTTTCTGCTGGTCTGATTCCTAACTTCTGCTGGTCTGATTCCCACTTTCTGATGGTCTGATTCCCACTTTCTGCTGGTCTGATTCCACATTCTGCTGGTCGGAGTCCCACATTCTGCTTGTCTGAGTCCCACATTACACTGGTCTGAGTCCCCAGATTCTACTGGTCTGAATCCCACATTCTGCTGGTCTGTGTCCCCAATGTCCTCTGGTCTGTTACCCACTTTCTGCTTGTCTGATTCCCACATTCTGCTGGTCTGACTCCCACCTTCGGCTGGTGTGACTTCCACATTCTGCTGGTCTGAGCCCCCACATCCTGCTGGTCTGAGTCCCCACATTCTGCTGGTCTGAAGTGCACCATCTGCTGTCCTGAGCCCCCCATATTCTGCTGGTCTGAGCCCCCACATCCTGCTGGTCTGATCCCCAATTTCTGCTGCTCTGAGTCCCACATTCTGCTGGTAAATGTCCCCATTTTCTGTTGCTCTGATTCCCACTTTCTGCTGGTCTGATTCCCACATTCTGTTGGTCGGGGTCTCATATTCTGCTGGTCTGAGCCCCCATATCCTGGTGGTCTGATCCCCAATTTCTGCTGCTCTGAGTCCCACATTCTGCTGGTAAATGCCCCCATTTTCTGCTGCTCTGATTCCCACTTTCTGCTAGTCAGATTCCCACATTCTGATTGTCTGAGACCCACTTTCTGCTCGTCTGAGTTCCCACATTCTGCTGGTCGGAGTCCCACATTCTGCTTGTCTGAGGCCCCACATTCTGCTTGTCTGAGTCCCACATTACACTGGTCTGAGTCCCCACATTCTCCTGGTCAGAGTCCCACATTCTGCTGGTCTGAGTTCCCACACTTGGCTGGTCAGTGACCCACATTTTGCTTCTCTGAACCCCCACATCCTGCTGGTCTGAGTCCCCACATTCTGCTAGTCTGAGCCCCCACATTCTGCTGCTCTGAATCCCCACATCCTGCTACTCTGAGCTCCCACAATCTGCTCTCTGAGCCCCCATATTCTGCTGGTCTGAGTCCCCATATTTTGCTGGTCTGACTCCTACATTCTGCTGGTCTGAGTCCCACATTCTGCAGGCCTGGTTCCCCATATTCAGCCGGTCTGTGTCCCCATATCCTGCTGGTCTGACCCCCACATTCTGCTGGTCTGAGTCCCCACATTCTGCTCTCTGAGCCCCCATATTCTGCTGGTCTGAGTCCCTGTATTTTGCAGGTCTGACTCCCACACTCCGCTGGTCTGAGTCCCACATTCTGTGGCCTGGTTCCCCACATTCAGCCGGTCTGTGTCCCCATATCCTGCTGGTCTGTGTCCCACATTCTGCTGGTCTGTGTCCCCACTGTCTGCTGGTCTGATTCCTACTTTTTGCTGGTCCGAGAAACCACAATGTGCTGCTCTGAGTCCACACATCCTGCTGCTCTGAGTGCCCAATTCTGCTTCTCTGAGTCCTCACAGTCTGCTGCTCTGCTTCTCACATTCTGGTGGTCGGAAACCCACATTCTGCTGGTCTGCGCCCACATTCTGCTGGTCTGTGTCCCGCATTCTGCTGGTCTGTGTCCCGCATTCTGCTGGTCTGTGTCCCGCATTCTGCTGGTCTGTGCCCTCCAAATTCTGCTGCTCTGAGCCCCCAGTTTCTCCTCGTCTGAGATCTCACATTCTGCTGATCTGAGCCCCACATTCTGCTAGTCTGTGTACCCAAATTCTCCTGATTTTGAACCCATATTCCGCTGGTCTGTGTCCCACATTCGGCTGGTCCGAGCCCCCACATCCTGCTGGTCTGAGTCCCCATATTGTGCTGGTCTTAGCCCCACATTCTGCTGGTCTAATCACCCACATTCTGCCTGTCTGAGACCCCACATTCTGCTGGTCTGGGTCCTCACATTCTGCTTGAATGTGTCCCTCATTCCGCTTGTCTGAGTCCAACATTCTGCTTGTCTGTGTCCCACAATCGGCTGGTCTGAGCCTCCACATTCTGCTGATCTGTGTCCAACGTTCTGCTGGTCTGAGTCTCCACCTTCTGCTGGTCTGTCTCCCCACATTCTCCTGGTCTGAGTCCCACATTCTGCTGTTCTGTGTCCCCACTTTCTGCTGGTCTGATTCCCACATTCTGATGTTCTGACTCCACTTTCTGCTGGTCTGATTCCCACCTTCTGCTGGACTGTGTCCCCACTTTCTGGTGGTCTGATTCCCACATTCTGCTAGTCTAATCCCCACATTCTGCAGGTCTGACTCCCACATTCTACTGGTCTGTGTCCCCACATTCTCCTGGTCTGAGACCCACATTCTGCTGGTCTGTGTCCCCACCTTCTGGTGGTCTGATCGCCACTTTCTGCTAGTCTGTTTCCAACATTCTGCTGGTCTGTGACCCCACATTCTCCTGGTCTGAGTTCCACATTCTGCTGGTCTGTGTCCCCACATTCTCCTGGTCTGAGTCCCACATTCTGCTGGTCTGTGTCCCCACATTCTGCTGGTCTGTGTCACCACGTTCTGCTGGTATGATTCCCACATTCTGCTAGTCTGATTCCAGCTTTCTGCTAGTCTGATTCCCACATTCTGCTGGACTGACTCCCATATTCTGCTGGTCTGAGTCCCGCATTCTAATGTTCTGAGTCCCCACATTCTCCTCGTCTGAGTCCCACATTCTGCTTGTCTGTGTCCCCACTTTCTGCTGCTCTGATTCCCACCTTTGCTGGCCTGATTCCCACATGCTGACGGTCTGAGTCCCACATCCTGCTGCTGTGAGTCCCCAAATTTTGCTAGTCTGAGTCCCCACATTCTGCTGGTCTGAATTGCACCTTCTGCTGTCCTGAGCCCACCATATTCAGCTGGTCTGAGCCCCCACATCCTGCTGGTCTGATCCCCAATTTCTGCTGTTCTGAGTCCCACATTCTGCTGGTAAATGTCCCCATTTTCTGCTGCTCTGATTCCAACATTCTGCTCGTCTGATTCCCACATTCTGCTGGTCAGTGTACCCTCTTTCTGCTGGTCTGATTCCCACCTTCTGCTGGTCTGATTCCCACATTCTGCTGGTCAGTGTACCCACTTTCTGCTGGTCTGATTCCCACCTTCTGCTGAGCTGATTTCCACATTCCGCTTGTCTGAGACCCACATTCTGCTGGTCTGAGTTCCACATTCTGCTGGTCTGTGTCCCCACTTTCTGCTCGTCTGAGTTCCCACATTCGCTGGTCAGTGTGCCACATTTTGCTGCTCTGAGGCCCCACATTCTTCTTGTCTGAGTTACCACATTCTGCTGTTCTGATCCCCACATTCTGCTGCTCTGAGGCCCCACATTCCGCTCTCTGTGTCCTACATGCTGCTGGTCTGAGTCCCCACTTTCTGCTGGTCTGATTTCCACTTTCTGATGGTCTGATTCCCACTTTCTGCTGGTCTGATTCCACATTCTGCTGGTCAGAGTCCCACATTCTGCTTGTCTGAGTCCCACATTACACTGGTCTGATTCCCACATTCTGTTGGTCGGAGTCCCACATTCTGCTTGTCTGAATCCCACATTGCACTGGTCTGAGTTGCCACATTCTCCTGGTCTGAGTCCCACATTCTGCTGGTCAGTGTACCCACTTTCCGCTGGTCTGATTCCCAACTTCTGCTGGCCTGATTCCCACATTCCGCTTGTCTGAGACCATCATTCTGCTGGTGTGTGTCTCCACTTTCTGCTGGTCTGAGTCCCACATTCCGCTGGCCAGTGTTCAACATTTTGCTGCTTTGAGGCCCCACTTTCTTCTTGTCTGAGTCCCCACATTGTGCTGGTCTGAGTCCCACATTCGGCTGGTCTGAGTCCCACATTCTGCTGGTCTGTGTTCCCACATTCCGCTCTCTGTGTCCTACATGCTGCTGGTCTGAGTCCCCACTTTCTGCTGGTCTGATTCCCACTTTCTGCTGGTCTGATTCCACATTCTGCTGGTCTGATTCCCACTTTCTGCTGGTCTGATTCCCACTTTCTGATGGTCTGATTCCCACATTCTGCTGGTCGGAGTCCCACATTCTGCTTGTCTGAGTCCCACATTATACAGGTCTGAGTCCCACATTCTCCTGGTCAGAGTCCCACATTTTGCTGCTCTGAGGCCCCACATTCTTTTTGTCTGAGTCCCCACATTCTGCTGTTCTGATCCCCACATTCTGCTGGTCTGAGTCCCCACATTCCACTCTCTGTGTCCTACATGCTGCTGGTCTGAGTCCACACTTTCTGCTGGTCTGATTCCCACTTTCTGATGGTCTGATTCCCACTTTCTGCTGGTCTGATTCCACATTCTGCTGGTCAGAGTCCCACATTGCACTGGTCTGAGTTGCCACATTCTCCTGGTCTGAGTCCCACATTCTGCTGTTCTGTGTCCCCACTTTCTGCTGGTCTGATTCCCACATTCTGCTGTTCTGACTCCACTTTCTGATGGTCTGATTCCCACCTTCTGCTGGTCTGTGTCCCCACTTTCTGGTGGTCTGATTCCCACATTCTGCTAGTCTAATTCCCACATTCTGCTGGTCTGACTCCCACATTCAACTGGTCTGTGTCCCCACATTCTCCTGGTCTGAGACCCACATTCTGCTGGTCTGTGTCCCCACCTTCTGGTGGTCTGATCGCCACTTTCTGCTAGTCTGTTTCCAACATTCTGCTGGTCTGTGACCCCACATTCTCCTGGTCTGAGTTCCACATTCTGCTGGTCTGTGTCCCCACATTCTCCTGGTCTGAGTCCCACATTCTGCTGGTCTGTGTCCCCACATTCTGCTGGTCTGTGTCACCACGTTCTGCTGGTATGATTCCCACATTCTGCTAGTCTGATTCCAGCTTTCTGCTAGTCTGATTCCCACATTCTGCTGGACTGACTCCCATATTCTGCTGGTCTGAGTCCCGCATTCTAATGTTCTGAGTCCCCACATTCTCCTCATCTGAGTCCCACATTCTGCTTGTCTGTGTCCCCACTTTCTGCTGCTCTGATTCCCACCTTTGCTGGCCTGATTCCCACATGCTGCCGGTCTGAGTCCCACATCCTGCTGCTGTGAGTCCCCAAATTTTGCTAGTCTGAGTCCCCACATTCTGCTGGTCTGAATTGCACCTTCTGCTGTCCTGAGCCCACCATATTCAGCTGGTCTGAGCCCCCACATCCTGCTGGTCTGATCCCCAATTTCTGCTGCTCTGAGTCCCACATTCTGCTGGTAAATGTCCCCATTTTCTGCTGCTCTGATTCCAACATTCTGCTCGTCTGATTCCCACATTCTGCTGGTCAGTGTACCCTCTTTCTGCTGGTCTGATTCCCACCTTCTGCTGGTCTGATTCCCACATTCTGCTGGTCAGTGTACCCACTATCTGCTGGTCTGATTCCCACCTTCTGCTGAGCTGATTTCCACATTCCGCTTGTCTGAGACCCACATTCTGCTGGTCTGAGTTCCACATTCTGCTGGTCTGTGTCCCCATTTTCTGCTCGTCTGAGTTCCCACATTCCGCTGGTCAGTGTGCCACAGTTTGCTGCTCTGAGGCCCCACTTTCTTCTTGTCTGAGTTACCACATTCTGCTGTTCTGATCCCCACATTCTGCTGGTCCGAGTCCCCACATTCCGCTCTCTGTGTCCTACATGCTGCTGGTCTGAGTCCCCACGTTCTGCTGGTCTGATTTCCACTTTCTGATGGTCTGATTCCCACTTTCTGCTGGTCTGATTCCACATTCTGCTGGTCAGAGTCCCACATTCTGCTTGTCTGAATCCCACATTGCCCTGGTCTGAGTTGCCACATTCTCCTGGTCTGAGTCCCACATTCTGCTGGTCAGTGTACCCACTGTCCGCTGGTCTGATTCCCAACTTCTGCTGGCCTGATTCCCACATTCCGCTTGTCTGAGACCATCATTCTGCTGGTGTGTGTCTCCACTTTCTGCTGGTCTGAGTCCCACATTCCGCTGGCCAGTGTTCAACATTTTGCTGCTTTGAGTCCCCACTTTCTTCTTGTCTGAGTCCCCACATTGTGCTGGTCTGAGTCCCACATTCTGCTGGTCAGTGTACCCACTTTCTGCTGGTCTGATTCCCACCTTCTGCTGAGCTGATTTCCACATTCCGCTTGTCTGAGACCCACATTCTGCTGGTCTGAGTTCCACATTCTGCTGGTCTGTGTCCCCATTTTCTGCTCGTCTGAGTTCCCACATTCCGCTGGTCAGTGTGCCACTTTTTGCTGCTCTGAGGCCCCACTTTCTTCTTGTCTGAGTTACCACATTCTGCTGTTCTGATCCCCACATTCTGCTGGTCCGAGTCCCCACATTCCGCTCTCTGTGTCCTACATGCTGCTGGTCTGAGTCCCCACTTTCTGCTGGTCTGATTTCCACTTTCTGCTGGTCTGATTCCCACTTTCTGCTGGTCAGAGTCCCACATTCTGCTTGTCTGAATCCCACATTGCACTGGTCTGAGTTGCCACATTCTCCTGGTCTGAGTCCCACATTCTGCTGGTCAGTGTACCCACTTTCCGCTGGTCTGATTCCCAACTTGTGCTGGCCTGATTCCCACATTCCGCTTGTCTGAGACCATCATTCTGCTGGTGTGTGTCCCCACTTTCTGCTGGTCTGAGTCCCACATTCCGCTGGCCAGTGTTCAACATTTTGCTGCTTTGAGGCCCCACTTTCTTCTTGTCTGAGTCCCCACATTGTGCTGGTCTGAGTCCCACATTCTGCTGGTCTGAGTCCCACATTCTGCTGGTCTGAGTCCCCACATTCCGCTCTCTGTGTCCTACATGCTGCTGGTCTGAGTCCCCACTTTCTGCTGGTCTGATTCCCACTTTCTGATGGTCTGATTCCCACTTTCTGCTGGTCTGATTCCACATTCTGCTGGTCAGAGTCCCACATTGCACTGGTCTGAGTTGCCACATTCTCCTGGTCTGAGTCCCACATTCTGCTGGTCAGTGTACCCACTTTCTGCTGGTCTGATTCCTAACTTCTGCTGGTCTGATTCCCACTTTCTGATGGTCTGATTCCCACTTTCTGCTGGTCTGATTCCACATTCTGCTGGTCGGAGTCCCACATTCTGCTTGTCTGAGTCCCACATTACACTGGTCTGAGTCCCCAGATTCTACTGGTCTGACTCCCACATTCTGCTGGTCTGTGTCCCCAATGTCCTCTGGTCTGTTACCCACTTTCTGCTAGTCTGATTCCCACATTCTGCTGGTCTGACTCCCACCTTCGGCTGGTGTGACTTCCACATTCTGCTGGTCTGAGCCCCCACATCCTGCTGGTCTGAGTCCCCACATTCTGCTGGTCTGAAGTGCACCATCTGCTGTCCTGAGCCCCCCATATTCTGCTGGTCTGAGCCCCCACATCCTTCTGGTCTGATCCCCAATTTCTGCTGCTCTGAGTCCCACATTCTGCTGGTAAATGTCCCCATTTTCTGTTGCTCTGATTCCCACTTTCTGCTGGTCTGATTCCCACATTCTGTTGGTTGGGGTCTCATATTCTGCTGGTCTGAGCCCCCATATCCTGGTGGTCTGATCCCCAATTTCTGCTGCTCTGAGTCCCACATTCTGCTGGTAAATGTCCCCATTTTCTGCTGCTCTGATTCCCACTTTCTGCTAGTCAGATTCCCACATTCTGATTGTCTGAGACCCACTTTCTGCTCGTCTGAGTTCCCACATTCTGCTGGTCGGAGTCCCACATTCTGCTTGTCTGAGGCCCCACATTCTGCTATTCTGATTCCCACATTCTGCTGGTCAGAGTCCCACATTCTGCTTGTCTGAGTCCCACATTACACTGGTCTGAGTCCCCACATTCTCCTGGTCAGAGTCCCACATTCTGCTGTTCTGAGTTCCCACACTTGGCTGGTCAGTGACCCACATTTTGCTTCTCTGAACCCCCACATCCTGCTGGTCTGAGTCCCCACATTCTGCTAGTCTGAGCCCCCACATTCTGCTGCTCTGAATCCCCACATCCTGCTACTCTGAGCTCCCACAATCTGCTCTCTGAGCCCCCATATTCTGCTGGTCTGAGTCCCCATATTTTGCTGGTCTGACTCCTACATTCTGCTGGTCTGAGTCCCACATTCTGCAGGCCTGGTTCCCCACATTCAGCCGGTCTGTGTCCCCATATCCTGCTGGTCTGACCCCCACATTCTGCTGGTCTGAGTCCCCCACATTCTGCTCTCTGAGCCCCCATATTCTGCTGGTCTGAGTCCCTGTATTTTGCAGGTCTGACTCCCACACTCCGCTGGTCTGAGTCCCACATTCTGTGGCCTGGTTCCCCACATTCAGCTGGTCTGTGTCCCCATATCCTGCTGGTCTGTGTCCCACATTCTGCTGGTCTGTGTCCCCACTGTCTGCTGGTCAGATTCCTACTTTTTGCTGGTCTGAGAACCCACAATGTGCTGCTCTGAGTCCACACATCCTGCTGCTCTGAGTGCCCAATTCTGCTTCTCTGAGTCCTCACAGTCTGCTGCTCTGCTTCTCACATTCTGGTGGTCGGAAACCCACATTCTGCTGGTCTGCGCCCACATTCTGCTGGTCTGTGTCCCGCATTCTGCTGGTCTGTGTCCCGCATTCTGCTGTTCTGTGTCCCGCATTCTGCTGGTCTGCGCCCTCCAAATTCTGCTGCTCTGAGCCCCCAGTTTCTCCTCGTCTGAGATCTCACATTCTGCTGATCTGAGCCCCACATTCTGCTAGTCTGTGTACCCAAATTCTCCTGATTTTGAACCCATATTCCGCTGGTCTGTGTCCCACATTCGGCTGGTCCGAGCCCCCACATCCTGCTGGTCTGAGTCCCCATATTGTGCTGGTCTTAGCCCCACATTCTGCTGGTCTAATCACCCACATTCTGCCTGTCTGAGACCCCACATTCTGCTGGTCTGGGTCCTCACATTCTGCTTGAATGTGTCCCTCATTCCGCTTGTCTGAGTCCAACATTCTGCTTGTCTGTGTCCCACAATCGGCTGGTCTGAGCCTCCACATTCTGCTGATCTGTGTCCAACGTTCTGCTGGTCTGAGTCTCCACCTTCTGCTGGTCTGTCTCCCCACATTCTCCTGGTCTGAGTCCCACATTCTGCTGTTCTGTGTCCCCACTTTCTGCTGGTCTGATTCCCACATTCAGCTGTTCTGACTCCACTTTCTGCTGGTCTGATTCCCACCTTCTACTGGTCTGTGTCCCCACTTTCTGGTGGTCTGATTCCCACATTCTGCTAGTCTAATTCCCACATTCTGCTGGTCTGACTCCCACATTCTACTGGTCTGTGTCCCCACATTCTCCTGGTCTGAGACCCACATTCTGCTGGTCTGTGTCCCCATCTTCTGGTGGTCTGATCGCCACTTTCTGCTAGTCTGTTTCCAACATTCTGCTGGTCTGTGACCCCACATTCTCCTGGTCTGAGTTCCACATTCTGCTGGTCTGTGTCCCCACATTCTCCTGGTCTGAGTCCCACATTCTGCTGGTCTGTGTCCCCACATTTTGCTGGTCTGTGTCACCACGTTCTGCTGGTCTGATTCCCACATTCTGCTAGTCTGATTCCAGCTTTCTGCTAGTCTGATTCCCACATTCTGCTGGACTGACTCCCATATTCTGCTGGTCTGAGTCCCGCATTCTAATGTTCTGAGTCCCCACATTCTCCTCGTCTGAGTCCCACATTCTGCTTGTCTGTGTCCCCACTTTCTGCTGCTCTGATTCCCACCTTTGCTGGCCTGATTCCCACATGCTGCCGGTCTGAGTCCCACATCCTGCTGCTGTGAGTCCCCAAATTTTGCTAGTCTGAGTTCCCACATTCTGCTGGTCTGAATTGCACCTTCTGCTGTCCTGAGCCCACAATATTCAGCTGGTCTGAGCCCCCACATCCTGCTGGTCTGATCCCCAATTTCTGCTGCTCTGAGTCCCACATTCTGCTGGTAAATGTCCCCATTTTCTGCTGCTCTGATTCCAACATTCTGCTCGTCTGATTCCCACATTCTGCTGGTCAGTGTACCCTCTTTCTGCTGGTCTGATTCCCACCTTCTGCTGGTCTGATTCCCACATTCTGCTGGTCAGTGTACCCACTTTCTGCTGGTCTGATTCCCACCTTCTGCTGAGCTGATTTCCACATTCCGCTTGTCTGAGACCCACATTCTGCTGGTCTGAGTTCCACATTCTGCTGGTCTGTGTCCCCACTTTCTGCTCGTCTGAGTTCCCACATTCGCTGGTCAGTGTGCCACATTTTGCTGCTCTGAGGCCCCACATTCTTCTTGTCTGAGTTACCACATTCTGCTGTTCTGATCCCCACATTCTGCTGGTCTGAGTCCCCACATTCGGCTCTCTGTGTCCTACATGCTGCTGGTCTGAGTCCCCACTTTCTGCTGGTCTGATTTCCACTTTCTGATGTTCTGATTCCCACTTTCTGCTGGTCTGATTCCACATTCTGCTGGTCAGAGTCCCACATTCTGCTTGTCTGAGTCCCACATTACACTGGTCTGATTCCCACATTCTGTTGGTCGGAGTCCCACATTCTGCTTGTCTGAATCCCACATTGCACTGGTCTGAGTTGCCACATTCTCCTGGTCTGAGTCCCACATTCTGCTGGTCAGTGTACCCACTTTCCGCTGGTCTGATTCCCAACTTCTGCTGGCCTGATTCCCACATTCCGCTTGTCTGAGACCATCATTCTGCTGGTGTGTGTCTCCACTTTCTGCTGGTCTGAGTCCCACATTCCGCTGGCCAGTGTTCAACATTTTGCTGCTTTGAGGCCCCACTTTATTCTTGTCTGAGTCCCCACTTTCTGCTGGTCTGAGTTCCCACACTTGTCTTTGTCAGTGACCCACATTTTGCTTCTCTGAACCCCCACATCCTGCTTGTCTGAGTCCCCACATTCTGCTAGTCTGAGCCCCCACATTCTGCTGCTCTGAATCCCCACATCCTGCTGCTCTGAGCTCCCACAATCTGCTCTCTGAGCCCCCATATTCTGCTGGTCTGGGTCCCCATATTTTGCTGGTCTGACTCCTACATTCTGCTGGTCTGAGTCCCACATTCTGCAGGCCTGGTTCCCCACATTCAGCTGGTCTGTGTCCCCATATCCTGCTGCTCTGACCCCCACATTCTGCTGGTCTGAGTCCCCACATTCTGCTCTCTGAGCCCCCATATTCTGCTGGTCTGAGTCCCTGTATTTTGCAGGTCTGACTCCCACACTCCGCTGGTCTGAGTCCCACATTCTGTGGCCTGGTTCCCCACATTCAGCCGGTCTGTGTCCCCATATCCTGCTGGTCTGTGTCCCACATTCTGCTGGTCTGTGTCCCCACTGTCTGCTGGTCTGATTCCCACTTTTTGCTGGTCTGAGAACCCACAATGTGCTGCTCTGAGTCCACACATCCTGCTGCTCTGAGCGCCCAATTCTGCTTCTCTGAGTCCTCACAGTCTGCTGCTCTGCTTCTCACATTCTGGTGGTCGGAAACCCACATTCTGCTGGTCTACGCACACATTCTGCTGGTCTGTGTCCCGCATTCTGCTGGTCTGTGTCCCGCATTCTGCTGGTCTGTGTCCCGCATTCTGCTGGTCTGCGCCCTCCAAATTCTGCTGCTCTGAGCCCCCAGTTTCTCCTCGTCTGAGATCTCACATTCTGCTGATCTGAGCCCCACATTCTGCTAGTCTGTGTACCCAAATTCTCCTGATTTTGAACCCATATTCCGCTGGTCTGTCTCCCACATTCGGCTGGTCCGAGCCCCCACATCCTGCTGGTCTGATTCCCCATATTGTGCTGGTCTTAGCCCCACATTCTGCTGGTCTAATCACCCACATTCTGCCTGTCTGAGACCCCACATTCTGCTGGTCTGGGTCCTCACATTCTGCTTGAATGTGTCCCTCATTCCGCTTGTCTGAGTCCAACATTCTGCTTGTCTGTGTCCCACAATCGGCTGGTCTGAGCCTCCACATTCTGCTGATCTGTGTCCAACGTTCTGCTGGTCTGAGTCTCCACCTTCTGCTGGTCTGTCTCCCCACATTCTCCTGGTCTGAGTCCCACATTCTGCTGTTCTGTGTCCCCACTTTCTGCTGGTCTGATTCCCACATTCTGCTGTTCTGACTCCACTTTCTGCTGGTCTGATTCCCACCTTCTGCTGGTCTGTGTCCCCACTTTCTGGTGGTCTGATTCCCACATTCTGCTAGTCTAATTCCCACATTCTGCTGGTCTGACTCCCACATTCTACTGGTCTGTGTCCCCACATTCTCCTGGTCTGAGACCCACATTCTGCTGGTCTGTGTCCCCACCTTCTGGTGGTCTGATCGCCACTTTCTGCTAGTCTGTTTCCAACATTCTGCTGGTCTGTGACCCCACATTCTCCTGGTCTGAGTTCCACATTCTGCTGGTCTGTGTCCCCACATTCTCCTGGTCTGAGTCCCACATTCTGCTGGTCTGTGTCCCCACATTTTGCTGGTCTGTGTCACCACGTTCTGCTGGTCTGATTCCCACATTCTGCTAGTCTGATTCCAGCTTTCTGCTAGTCTGATTCCCACATTCTGCAGGACTGACTCCCATATTCTGCTGGTCTGAGTCCCGCATTCTAATGTTCTGAGTCCCCACATTCTCCTCGTCTGAGTCCCACATTCTGCTTGTCTGTGTCCCCACTTTCTGCTGCTCTGATTCCCACCTTTGCTGGCCTGATTCCCACATGCTGCCGGTCTGAGTCCCACATCCTGCTGCTGTGAGTCCCCAAATTTTGCTAGTCTGAGTCCCCACATTCTGCTGGTCTGAATTGCACCTTCTGCTGTCCTGAGCCCACCATATTCAGCTGGTCTGAGCCCCCACATCCTGCTGGTCTGATCCCCAATTTCTGCTGCTCTGAGTCCCACATTCTGCTGGTAAATGTCCCCATTTTCTGCTGCTCTGATTCCCACATTCTGCTGGTCAGTGTACCCTCTTTCTGCTGGTCTGATTCCCACCTTCTGCTGGTCTGATTCTCACATTCTGCTGGTCAGTGTACCCACTTTCTGCTGGTCTGATTCCCACCTTCTGCTGAGCTGATTTCCACATTCCGCTTGTCTGAGAACCACATTCTGCTGGTCTGAGTTCCACATTCTGCTGGTCTGTGTCCCCACTTTCTGCTCGTCTGAGTTCCCACATTCGCTGGTCAGTGTGCCACATTTTGCTGCTCTGAGGCCCCACATTCTTCTTGTCTGAGTTACCACATTCTGCTGTTCTGATCCCCACATTCTGCTGGTCCGAGTGCCCACATTCCGCTCTCTGTGTCCTACATGCTGCTGGTCTGAGTCCCCACTTTCTGCTGGTCTGATTTCCACTTTCTGATGGTCTGATTCCCACTTTCTGCTGGTCTGATTCCACATTCTGCTGGTCAGAGTCCCACATTCTGCTTGTCTGAATCCCACATTGCACTGGTCTGAGTTGCCACATTCTCCAGGTCTGAGTCCCACATTCTGCTGGTCAGTATACCCACTTTTCGCTGGTCTGATTCCCAACTTCTGTTGGCCTGATTCCCACATTCCGCTTGTCTGAGACCATCATTCTGCTGGTGTGTGTCTCCACTTTCTGCTGGTCCGAGTCCCACATTCCGCTGGCCAGTGTTCAACATTTTGCTGCTTTGAGGCCCCACTTTCTTCTTGTCTGAGTCCCCACATTGTGCTGGTCTGAGTCCCACATTCTGCTTGTCTGAGTCCCACATTACACTGGTCTGAGTCCCCAGATTCTACTGGTCTGACTCCCACATTCTGCTGGTCTGTGTCCCCAATGTCCTCTGGTCTGTTTCCCACTTTCTGCTAGTCTGATTCCCACATTCTGCTGGTCTGACTCCCACCTTCGGCTGGTGTGACTTCCACATTCTGCTGGTCTGAGCCCCCACATCCTGCTGGTCTGAGTCCCCACATTCTGCTGGTCTGAATTGTACCTTCTGCTGTCCTGAGCCCCCCACATTCTGCTGGTCTGAGCCCCCACATCCTGCTGGTCTGATCCCCAATTTCTGCTGCTCTGAGTCCCACATTCTGCTGGTAAATGTCCCCATTTTCTGTTGCTCTGATTCCCACTTTCTGCTGGTCTGATTCCTACATTCTGTTGGTCGGGGTCTCATATTCTGCTGGTCTGAGCCCCCATATCCTGGTGGTCTGATCCCCAATTTCTGCTGCTCTGAGTCCCACATTCTGCTGGTAAATGTCCCCATTTTCTGCTGCTCTGATTCCCACTTTCTGCTAGTCTGATTCCCACATTCTGCTGGTCTGTGTGCCCACTTTCTGCTCGTCTGAGTTCCCACATTCTGCTGGTCGGAGTCCCACATTCTGCTTGTCTGAGGCCCCACATTCTGCTGTTCTGATTCCCACATTCTGCTGGTCAGAGTCCCACATTCTGCTTGTCTGAGTCCCACATTACACTGGTCTGAGTCCCCACATTCTCCTGGTCAGAGTCCCACATTCTGCTGGTCTGAGTTCCCACACTTGGCTGGTCAGTGACCCACATTTTGCTTCTCTGAACCCCCACATCCTACTTGTCTGAGTCCCCACATTCTGCTAGTCTGAGCCCCCACATTCTGCAGGTCTGGATCCCCACATCCTGCTGCTCTGAGCTCCCACAATCTACTCTCTGAGCCCCCATATTCTGCTGGTCTGAGTCCCCATATTTTGCTGGTCTGACTCCTACATTCTGCTGGTCTGAGTCCCACATTCTGTGGCCTGGTTCCCCACATTCAGCCGGTCTGTGTCCCCATATCCTGCTGGTCTGACTCCCACATTCTGCTGGTCTGTGTCCCCACATTCTGCTCTCTGAGCCCCCATATTCTGCTGGTCTGAGTCCCTGTATTTTGCAGGTCTGACTCCCACACTCCGCTGGTCTGAGTCCCACATTCTGTGGCCTGGTTCCCCACATTCAGCTGGTCTGTGTCCCCATATCCTGCTGGTCTGTGTCCCACATTCTGCTGGTCTGTGTCCCCACTGTCTGCTGGTCTGATTCCCACTTTTTGCTGGTCTGAGAACCCACAATGTGCTGCTCTGAGTCCACACATCCTGCTGCTCTAAGCGCCCAATTCTGCTTCTCTGAGTCCTCACAGTCTGCTGCTCTGCTTCTCACATTCTGGTGGTCGGAAACCCACATTCTGCTGGTCTGCGCCCACATTCTGCTGGTCACTGTCCCACATTCTGATGGTCTGTGTCCCGCATTCTGCTGGTCTGCGCCCTCCAAATTCTGCTGCTCTGAGCCCCCAGTTTCTCCTCGTCTGAGATCTCACATTCTGCTGATCTGAGCCCCACATTATGCTAGTCTGTGTACCCAAATTCTCCTGATTTTGAACCTATATTCCGCTGGTCTGTGTCCCCACATTCGGCTGGTCCGAGCCCCCACATCCTGCTGGTCTGAGTCCCCATATTGTGCTGGTCTTAGCCCCACATTCTGCTGATCTAATCACCCACATTCTGCCTGTCTGAGACCCCCACATTCTGCTGGTCTGGGTCCTCACATTCTGCTTGAATGTGTCCCTCATTCCGCTTGTCTGAGTCCAACATTCTGCTTGTCTGTGTCCCACAATCGGCTGGTCTGAGCCTCCACATTCTGCTGATCTGTGTCCAACGTTCTGCTGGTCTGAGTCTCCACCTTCTGCTGGTCTGTCTCCCCACATTCTCCTGGTCTGAGTCCCACATTCTGCTGTTCTGTGTCCCCACTTTCTGCTGGTCTGATTCCCACATTCTGCTGTTCTGACTCCACTTTCTGCTGGTCTGATTCCCACCTTCTGCTGGTCTGTGTCCCCACTTTCTGGTGGTCTGATTCCCACATTCTGCTAGTCTAATTCCCACATTCTGCTGGTCTGACTCCCACATTCTACTGGTCTGTGTCCCCACATTCTCCTGGTCTGAGACCCCACATTCTGCCGGTCTGTGTCCCCACCTTCTGGTGGTCTGATCGCCACTTTCTGCTAGTCTGTTTCCAACATTCTGCTGGTCTGTGACCCCACATTCTCCTGGTCTGAGTTCCACATTCTGCTGGTCTGTGTCCCCACATTCTGCTGGTCTGAGTCCCCACATTCCGCTCTCTGTGTCCTACATGCTGCTGGTCTGAATCCCCACGTTCTGCTGGTCTGATTTCCACTTTCTGATGGTCTGATTCCCACTTTCTGATGGTCTGATTACACATTCTGCTGGTCAGAGTCCCACATTGCACTGGTCTGAGTTGCCACATTCTCCTGGTCTGAGTCCCACACTCTGCTGGTCAGTGTACCCACTTTCTGCTGGTCTGATTCCCAACTTCTGCTGGCCTGATTCCCACATTCCGCTTGTCTGAGACCATCATTCTGCTGGTGTGTGTCCCCACTTTCTGCTGGTCTGAGTCCCACATTCCGCTGGCCAGTGTTCAACATTTTGCAGCTTTGAGGCCCCACTTTCTTCTCGTCTGAGACCCCACATTCTGCTTTTCTGATCCCCACATTCTGCTGGTTTGAGTCCCACATTCTGCTGGTCTGTGTCCCACATTCTGCTGTTCTGATCCCCACATTCTGCTGGTCTGAGTCCCCACATTCCGCTGTCTGTGTCCTACATGCTGCTGGTCTGAATCCCCACGTTCTGCTGGTCTGATTTCCACTTTCTGCTGGTCTGATTCCCTCTTTCTGATGGTCTGATTCCCACTTTCTGCTGGTCTGATTCCACATTCTGCTTGTCTGAGTTCCCACATTCTGCTGGTCAGTGTGCCACATTTTGCTGCTCTGAGGCCCCACATTCTTCTTGTCTGAGTCCCACATTCTGCTGGTCTGAGTCCCACATTCTGCTGTTCTGATCCCCACATTCTGCTGGTCTGAGTCCCCACATTCCGCTGTCTGTGTCCTACATGCTGCTGGTCTGAGTCCCCACTTTCTGCTGGTCTGATTCCCACTTTCTGCTGGTCTGATTCCACATTCTGCTAGTCAGAGTCCCACATTCTGCTTGTCTGAGTCCCACATTACACTGGTCTGATTCCCACATTCTGTTGGTCGGAGTCCCACATTCTGCTTGTCTGAATCCCACATTGCACTGGTCTGAGTTGCCACATTCTCCTGGTCTGAGTCCCACATTCTGCTGGTCAGTGTACCCACTTTCCGCTGGTCTGATTCCCAACTTCTGCTGGCCTGATTCCCACATTCTGCTTGTCTGAGACCATCATTCTGCTGGTGTGTGTCTCCACTTTCTGCTGGTCTGAGTCCCACATTCCGCTGGCCAGTGTTCAACATTTTGCTGCTTTGAGGCCCCACTTTCTTCTTGTCTGAGTCCCCACATTGTGCTGGTCTGAGTCCCACATTCTGCTGGTCTGAGTCCCACACTCTGCTGGTCTGAGTCCCCACATTCCGCTCTCTGTGTCCTACATGCTGCTGGTCTGAGTCCCACTTTCTGCTGGTCTGATTCCCACTTTCTGATGGTCTGATTCCCACTTTCTGCTGGTCTGATTCCACATTCTGTTGGTCGGAGTCCCACATTCTGCTTGTCTGAGTCCCACATTACACTGGTCTGAGTCCCCACATTCTCCTGGTCAGAGTCCCACATTCTGCTGGTCTGAGTTCCCACACTTGGCTGGTCAGTGACCCACATTTTACTTCTCTGAACCCCCACATCCTGCTGGTCTGAGTCCCCACATTCTGCTAGTCTGAGCCCCCACATTCTGCTGCTCTGAATCCCCACATTCTGCTGCTCGGAGCTCTCACAATCTCCTCACTAGGCCCCCATATTCTGCTGGTCTGAGTTCCCATATTTTGCTGGTCTGACTCTTACATTCTGCTGGTTTGAGTCCCACATTCTGCAGGCCTGGTTCCCCACATTCAGCTGGTCTGTGTCCCCATATCCTGCTGTTCTGACTCCCACATTCTGCTGGTCTGTGTCCCCACTGTCCGCTGGTCTGTTTCCCACTTTCTGCTAGTCTGATTCCCACATTCTGCTGGTCTGACTCCCACCTTCGGCTGGTGTGACTTCCACATTCTGCTTGTCTGAGCCCCACATCCTGCTTCTCTGAGCCGCCACATCCTGCTGGTCTGAGTCCCCACATTCTGCTAGTCTGAGTCCCCACATTCTGCTGGTCTGAATTGCACCTTCTGTTGTCCTGAGCCCCTCATATTCTGCTGGTCTGAGCCCCCACATCCTGCTGGTCTGACCCCAATTTCTGCTGCTCTGATTCCCACTTTCTGCTGGTTTGATTCACACATTCTGTTGGTCGGGGTCTCACATTCTGCTGGTCTGAGTCCCACATTACACTGGTCTGAGTCCCCACATTCTGCTGGTCATTGTACCCACTTTCTGCTTGTCTGATTCCCACCTTCTGCTGGCCTGATTCCCACATTCTGCTTGTCTGAGAGCCACATTCTGCTGGTCTGAGTCCCACATTCTGCTGGTCTGTGTCCCCACTTTCTGCTCGTCTGAGTTCCCACATTCGCTGGTCAGTGTGCCACATTTTGCTGCTCTGAGGCCCCGCATTCTTCTTGTCTGAGTTACCACATTCTGCTGTTCTGATCCCCACATTCTGCTGGTCTGAGTCCCCACATTCCGCTCTCTGTGTCCTACAATCTGCTGGTCTGAGTCCCCACTTTCTGCTGGTCTGATTTCCACTTTCTGATGGTCTGATTCCCACTTTCTGCTGGTCTGATTCCACATTCTGCTGGTCAGAGTCCCACATTCTGCATGTCTGAGTCCCACATTACACTGGTCTGAGTCCCCACATTCTCCTGGTCAGTTTTCCCACATTCTGCTGGTCTGATTCCCAACTTCTGCTGGCCTGATTCCCACATTCCGCCTGTCTGAGACCATCATTCTGCTGGTGTGTGTCCCCACTTTCTGCTGGTCTGAGTCCCACATTGCACTGGTCTGAGTTGCCACATTCTCCTGGTCTGAGTCCCACATTCTGCTGGTCAGTGTACCCACTTTCTGCTGGTCTGATTCCTAACTTCTGCTGGTCTGATTCCCACTTTCTGATGGTCTGATTCCCACTTTCTGCTGGTCTGATTCCACATTCTGCTGGTCGGAGTCCCACATTCTGCTTGTCTGAGTCCCACATTACACTGGTCTGAGTCCCCAGATTCTACTGGTCTGACTCCCACATTCTGCTGGTCTGTGTCCCCAATGTCCTCTGGTCTGTTTCCCACTTTCTGCTAGTCTGATTCCCACATTCTGCTGGTCTGACTCCCACCTTCGGCTGGTGTGACTTCCACATTCTGCTGGTCTGAGCCCCCACATCCTGCTGGTCTGAGTCCCCACATTCTGCTGGTCTGAATTGTACCTTCTGCTGTCCTGAGCCCCCCATATTCTGCTGGTCTGAGCCCCCACATCCTGCTGGTCTGATCCCCAATTTCTGCTGCTCTGAGTCCCACATTCTGCTGGTAAATGTCCCCATTTTCTGTTGCTCTGATTCCCACTTTCTGCTGGTCTGATTCCCACATTCTGTTGGTCGGGGTCTCATATTCTGCTGGTCTGAGCCCCCATATCCTGGTGGTCTGATCCCCAATTTCTGCTGCTCTGAGTCCAACATTCTGCTGGTAAATGTCCCCATTTTCTGCTGCTCTGATTCCCACTTTCTGCTAGTCTGATTCCCACATTCTGCTGGTCTGTGTGCCCACTTTCTGCTCGTCTGAGTTCCCACATTCTGCTGGTCGGAGTCCCACATTCTGCTTGTCTGAGGCCCCACATTCTGCTGTTCTGATTCCCACATTCTGCTGGTCAGAGTCCCACATTCTGCTTGTCTGAGTCCCACATTACACTGGTCTGAGTCCCCACATTCTCCTGGTCAGAGTCCCACATTCTGCTGGTCTGAGTTCCCACACTTGGCTGGTCAGTGACCCACATTTTGCTTCTCTGAACCCCACATCCTACTTGTCTGAGTCCCCACATTCTGCTAGTCTGAGCCCCCACATTCTGCTGGTCTGGATCCCCACATCCTGCTGCTCTGAGCTCCCACAATCTACTCTCTGAGCCCCCATATTCTGCTGGTCTGAGTCCCCATATTTTGCTGGTCTGACTCCTACATTCTGCTGGTCTGAGTCCCACATTCTGTGGGCCTGGTTCCCCACATTCAGCCGGTCTGTGACCCATATCCTGCTGGTCTGACTCCCACATTCTGCTGGTCTGTGTCCCCACATTCTGCTCTCTGAGCCCCCATATTCTGCTGGTCTGAGTCCCTGTATTTTGCAGGTCTGACTCCCACACTCCGCTGCTCTGAGTCCCACATTCTGTGGCCTGGTTCCCCACATTCAGCTGGTCTGTGTCCCCATATCCTGCTGGTCTGTGTTCCCACATTCTGCTGGTCTGTGTCCCCACTGTCTGCTGGTCTGATTCCCACTTTTTGCTGGTCTGAGAACCCACAATGTGCTGCTCTGAGTCCACACATCCTGCTGCTCTGAGCGCCCAATTCTGCTTCTCTGAGTCCTCACAGTCTGCTGCTCTGCTTCTCACATTCTGGTGGTCGGAAACCCACATTCTGCTGGTCTGCGCCCACATTCTGCTGGTCTGTGTCCCGCATTCTGCTGGTCTGTGTCCCGCATTCTGATGGTCTGTGTCCCACATTCTGCTGGTCTGCGCCCACATTCTGCTGGTCACTGTCCCACATTCTGATGGTCTGTGTCCCGCATTCTGCTGGTCTGCGCCCTCCAAATTCTGCTGCTCTGAGCCCCCAGTTTCTCCTCGTCTGAGATCTCACATTCTGCTGATCTGAGCCCCACATTCTGCTAGTCTGTGTACCCAAATTCTCCTGATTTTGAACCCATATTCCGCTGGTCTGTGTCCCACATTCGGCTGGTCCGAGCCCCCACATCTGCTGGTCTGAGTCCCCATATTGTGCTGGTCTTAGCCCCACATTCTGCTGATCTAATCACCCACATTCTGCCTGTCTGAGACCCCACATTCTGCTGGTCTGGGTCCTCACATTCTGCTTGAATGTGTCCCTCATTCCGCTTGTCTGAGTCCAACATTCTGCTTGTCTGTGTCCCACAATCGGCTGGTCTGAGCCTCCACATTCTGCTGATCTGTGTCCAACGTTCTGCTGGTCTGAGTCTCCACCTTCTGCTGGTCTGTCTCCCCACATTCTCCTGGTCTGAGTCCACATTCTGCTGTTCTGTGTCCCCACTTTCTGCTGGTCTGATTCCCACATTCTGCTGTTCTGACTCCACTTTCTGCTGGTCTGATTCCCACCTTCTGCTGGTCTGTGTCCCCACTTTCTGGTGGTCTGATTCCCACATTCTGCTAGTCTAATTCCCACATTCTGCTGGTCTGACTCCCACATTCTACTGGTCTGTGTCCCCACATTCTCCTGGTCTGAGACCCACATTCTGCCGGTCTGTGTCCCCACCTTCTGGTGGTCTGATCGCCACTTTCTGCTAGTCTGTTTCCAACATTCTGCTGGACTGTGACCCCACATTCTCCTGGTCTGAGTTCCACATTCTGCTGGTCTGTGTCCCCACATTCTGCTGGTCTGAGTCCCCACATTCCGCTCTCTGTGTCCTACATGCTGCTGGTCTGAATCCCCACGTTCTGCTGGTCTGATTTCCACTTTCTGATGGTCTGATTCCCACTTTCTGATGGTCTGATTACACATTCTGCTGGTCAGAGTCCCACATTGCACTGGTCTGAGTTGCCACATTCTCCTGGTCTGAGTCCCACACTTTGCTGGTCAGTGTACCCACTTTCTGCTGGTCTGATTCCCAACTTCTGCTGGCCTGATTCCCACATTCCGCTTGTCTGAGACCATCATTCTGCTGTTGTGTGTCCCCACTTTCTGCTGGTCTGAGTCCCACATTCCGCTGGCCAGTGTTCAACATTTTGCTGCTTTGAGGCCCCACTTTCTTCTCGTCTGAGACCCCACATTCTGCTTTTCTGATCCCCACATTCTGCTGGTTTGAGTCCCACATTCTGCTGGTCTGAGTCCCACATTCCGCTGGTCAGTTTGCCACATTTTGCTGCTCTGAGGCCCCACATTCTTCTTGTCTGAGTCCCACATTCTGCTGGTCTGAGTCCCACATTCTGCTGTTCTGATCCCCACATTCTGCTGGTCTGAGTCCCCACATTCCGCTGTCTGTGTCCTACATGCTGCTGGTCTGAGTCCCCACTTTCTGCTGGTCTGATTCCCACTTTCTGCTGGTCTGATTCCACATTCTGCTGGTCAGAGTCCCACATTCTGCTTGTCTGAGTCCCACATTACACTGGTCTGATTCCCACATTCTGTTGGTCGGAGTCCCACATTCTGCTTGTCTGAATCCCACATTGCACTGGTCTGAGTTGCCACATTCTCCTGGTCTGAGTCCCACATTCTGCTGGTCAGTGTACCCACTTTCCGCTGGTCTGATTCCCAACTTCTGCTGGCCTGATTCCCACATTCCGCTTGTCTGAGACCATCATTCTGCTGGTGTGTGTCTCCACTTTCTGCTGGTCTGAGTCCCACATTCCGCTGGCCAGTGTTCAACATTTTGCTGCTTTGAGGCCCCACTTTCTTCTTGTCTGAGTCCCCACATTGTGCTGGTCTGAGTCCCACATTCTGCTGGTCTGAGTCCCACACTCTGCTGGTCTGAGTCCCCACATTCCGCTCTCTGTGTCCTACATGCTGCTGGTCTGAGTCCCACTTTCTGCTGGTCTGATTCCCACTTTCTGATGGTCTGATTCCCACTTTCTGCTGGTCTGATTCCACATTCTGTTGGTCGGAGTCCCACATTCTGCTTGTCTGAGTCCCACATTACACTGGTCTGAGTCCCCACATTCTCCTGGTCAGAGTCCCACATTCTGCTGGTCTGAGTTCCCACACTTGGCTGGTCAGTGACCCACATTTTACTTCTCTGAACCCCCACATCCTGCTGGTCTGAGTCCCCACATTCTGCTAGTCTGAGCCCCCACATTCTGCTGCTCTGAATCCCCACATTCTGCTGCTCGGAGCTCTCACAATCTCCTCACTAGGCCCCCATATTCTGCTGCTCTGAGTTCCCATATTTTGCTGGTCTGAGTTCCCATATTTTGCTGGTCTGACTCCTAAATTCTGCTGGTCTGAGTCCCACATTCTGCAGGCCTGGTTCCCCACATTCAGCCGGTCTGTGTCCCCATATCCTGCTGGTCTGACTCCCACATTCTGCTGGTCTGTGTCCCCACTGTCCGCTGGTCTGATTCCCACTTTCTGCTAGTCTGATTCCCACATTCTGCTGGTCTGACTCCCACCTTCGGCTGGTGTGACTTCCACATTCTGCTTGTCTGAGTCACACATCCTGCTTCTCTGAGCCGCCACATCCTGCTGGTCTGAGTCCCCACATTCTGCTAGTCTGAGTCCCCACATTCTGCTGGTCTGAATTGCACCTTCTGTTGTCCTGAGCCCCTCATATTCTGCTGGTCTGAGCCCCCCACATCCTGCTGGTCTGACCCCAATTTCTGCTGCTCTGAGTCCCACATTCTGCTGGTAAATGTCCCCATATTCTGCTGCTCTGATTCCCACTTTCTGCTGGTTTGATTCACACATTCTGTTGGTCGGGGTCTCACATTCTGCTGGTCTGAGTCCCACATTACACTGGTCTGAGTCCCCACATTCTGCTGGTCATTGTACCCACTTTCTGCTTGTCTGATTCCCACCTTCTGCTGGCCTGATTCCCACATTCTGCTTGTCTGAGAGCCACATTCTGCTGGTCTGAGTCCCACATTCTGCTGGTCTGTGTCCCCACTTTCTGCTCGTCTGAGTTCCCACATTCTGCTGGTCAGTGTGCCACATTTTGCTACTCTGAGGCCCCGCATTCTTCTTGTCTGAGTTACCACATTCTGCTGTTCTGATCCCCACATTCTGCTGGTCTGAGTCCCCACATTCCGCTCTCTGTGTCCTACAATCTGCTGGTCTGAGTCCCCACTTTCTGCTGGTCTGATTTCCACTTTCTGATGGTCTGATTCCCACTTTCTGCTGGTCCGATTCCACATTCTGCTGGTCAGAGTCCCACATTCTGCATGTCTGAGTCCCACATTACACTGGTCTGAGTCCCCACATTCTCCTGGTCAGTTTTCCCACATTCTGCTGGTCTGATTCCCAACTTCTGCTGGCCTGATTCCCACATTCCGCCTGTCTGAGACCATCATTCTGCTGGTGTGTGTCCCCACTTTCTGCTGGTCTGAGTCCCACATTCCGCTGGCCAGTGTTCAACATTTTGCTGCTTTGAGTCCCCACTTTCTTCTTGTCTGAGTCCCCACATTCTGCTGTTCTGATCCCCACATTCTGCTGGTCTGAGTCACACTTTCTGCTGGTCTGATTCCCACTTTCTGATGGTCTGATTCCCACTTTCTGCTGGTCTGATTCCACATTCTGCTGGTCGGAGTCCCACATTCTGCTTGTCTGAGTCCCACATTACACTGGTCTGAGTCCCCACATTCTATTGGTCTGATTCCCACATACTGCTGGTCTGAGTTCCCACACTTGGCTGGTCAGTGACCCACATTTTGCTTCTCTGAACCCCCACATCCTGCTGGTCTGAGTCCCCACATTCTGCTAGTCTGAGCCCCCACATTCTGCTGCTCTGAATCCCCACATCCTGCTGCTCTGAGCTCCCACAAACTGCTCACTGAGCCCCCATATTCTGCTGGTCTGAGTCCCCATATTTTGCTGGTCTGACTCCTACATTCTGCTGGTCTGAGTCCCACATTCTGTAGGCCTGGTTCCCCACATTCAGCCGGTCTGTGTCCCCATATCCTGCTGGTCTGACTCCCACATTCTGCTGGTCTGTGTCTCCACATTCTGCTCTCTGAGCCCCCATATTCTGCTGGTCTGAGTCCCTGTATTTTGCAGGTCTGACTCCCACACTCCTCTGGTCTGAGTCCCACATTCTGTGGCCTGGTTCCCCACATTCAACCGGTCTTGTCCCCATATCCTGCTGGTCTGTGTCCCACATTCTGCTGGTCTGTGTCCCCACTGTCCGCTGGTCTGTTTCCCACTTTTCTGCTAGCCTGATTCCCACATTCTGCTGGACTGACTCCCACCTTCGGCTGGTGTGAATTCCACATTCTGCTTGTCTGAGTCACACATCCTGCTTCTCTGAGCCGCCACATCCTGCTGGTCTGAGTCCCCACATTCTGCTAGTCTGAGTCCCCACATTCTGCTGGTCTGAATTGCACCTTCTGCTGTCCTGAGCCCCCCATATTCTGCTGGTCTGATCCCCAATTTCTGCTGCTCTGAGTCCCACATTCTGCTGGTAAATGTCCCCATTTTCTGCTGCTCTGATTCCAACTTTCTGCTGGTCTGATTCCCACATTCTGTTGGTCGGGGTCTCACATACTGCTGGTCTGAGTCCCACATTACACTGGTCTGAGTCCCCACATTCTGCTGGTCAGTGTACCCACTTTCTGCTGGTCTGATTCCCACCTGCTGCTGGCCTGATTCCCACATTCCGCTTGTCTGAGACCCACATTCTGCTGGTCTGAATTCCCACATTCCGCTGGTCAGTGTGCCATATTTTGCTGCTCTGAGGCCCCACATTCTTCTTGTCTGAGTCCCCACATTCTGCTGGTCAGTGTCCCACATTCTGCTGGTCTGAGTCCCCACATTCCGCTCTCTGTGTCCTACATGCTGCTGGTCTGAGTCCCCACTTTCTGCTGGTCTGATTCCCACTTTCTGATGGTCTGATTCACACTTTCTGCTGGTCTGATTCCACATTCTGCTTGCCTGAGTCCCACATTACATTGGTCTGAGTCCCCACATTCTCCTGGTCAGAGTCCCACTTTCTGATGGTCTGATTCCCACTTTCTAATGGTCTGATTCCCACTTTCTGCTGGTCTGATTCCCACTTTCTGATGGTCTGATTCCCACTTTCTGCTGGTCTGATTCCACATTCTGCTGGTCAGAGTCCCACATTCTGCTTGTCTGAGTCCCACATTACTCTGGTCTGAGTCCCTACATTCTCCTGGTCAGAGTCCCACATTCTGCTGGTCTGAGTTCCCACATTTGGCTGGCCAGTGACCCACATTTTGCTTCTCTGAACCGCCACATCCTGCTTGTCTGAGCCCCCACATTTTGCTGCTCTGAATCCCCACATCCTGCTGCTCTGAGCTCCCACAATCTGCTCTCTGAGCCCCCATATTCTGCTGGTCTGAGTCCCCATATTTTGCTGGTCTGACTCCTACATTCTGCTGGTCTGAGTCCCACATTCTGCAGGCCTGGTTCCCCACATTCAGCCGGTCTGTGTCCCCATATCCTGCTGGTCTGACTCCCACATTCTGCTGGTCTGAGTCCCCACATTCTGCTGCTCTGAATCCCCACATTCTGCTGCTCTGAGCTCCCACAATCTGCTCTCTGAGCCGCCATATTTTGCTGGTCTGACTCCCACACTCTGCTGGTCTGACTCCCACAATCTGCTGGTCTGTGTCCCCACTGTCCGCTGGTCTGATTCCCACTTTTTGCTGGTCTGAGAACCCACAATGTGCTGCTCTGAGTCCACACATCCTGCTGCTCTGAGTGCCCAATTCTGCTTTCTGAGTCCTCACAGTCTGCTGCTCGGCTTCTCACATTCTGGTGGTCGGAAACCCACATTCTGCTGGTCTGTGTCCCCACATTCTGCTGGTCTGTGTCCCGCATTCTGCTGGTCTGTGTCCCGCATTCTGCTGTTCTGTGTCCCGCATTCTGCTGGTCTGCGCCCTCCAAATTCTGCTGCTCTGAGCCCCCAGTTTCTCCTCGTCTGAGATCTCACATTCTGCTGATCTGAGCCCCACATTCTGCTAGTCTGTGTACCCAAATTCTCCTGATTTTGAACCCATATTCCGCTGGTCTGTGTCCCACATTCGGCTGGTCCGAGCCCCCACATCCTGCTGGTCTGAGTCCCCATATTGTGCTGGTCTTAGCCCCCACATTCTGCTGGTCTAATCACCCACATTCTGCCTGTCTGAGACCCCACATTCTGCTGGTCTGGGTCCTCACATTCTGCTTGAATGTGTCCCTCATTCCGCTTGCCTGAGTCCAACATTCTGCTTGTCTGTGTCCCACAATCGGCTGGTCTGAGCCTCCACATTCTGCTGATCTGTCTCCCCACTTTCTCCTGGTCTGAGTCCCACATTCTGCTGATCTGTGTCCCCCACTTTCTGCTGGTCTGATTCCCCACAATCTGCTGTTCTGACTCCACTTTCTGCTGGTCTGATTCCCACCTTCTGCTGGTCTGTGTCCCCACTTTCTGGTGGTCTGGTTCCCACATTCTGCTAGTCTAATTCCCACATTCTACTGGTCTGTGTCCCCACATTCTCCTGGTCTGAGACCCACATTCTGCTGGTCTGTGTCCCCACCTTCTGGTGGTCTGATCGCCACTTTCTGCTAGTCTGTTTCCAACATTCTGCTTGTCTGACTCCCACATTCTACTGGTCTGTCTCCCCACATTCTCCTGGTCTGAGTCCCACATTCTGCTATTCTGACTCCACATTCTGCTGGTCTGAGTCCCCACATTCTCCTGTTCTGAGTCCCACATTCTGCCTGCTCTGTGTCCCCACTTTCTGCTGGTCTGATTCCCACCTTCTGCTGGTCTGTGTCCCCACTTTCTGGTGGTCTGATTCCCACATTCTGCTAGTCTGATTCCCACATTCTGCTGGTCTGACTCCCACATTCTACTGGTCTGTGACCCCAGATTCTCCTGGTCTGAGACCACATTCTACTGGTCTGTGTCCCCATATTCTGGTGGTCTGATCCCCACTTTCTGCTAGTCTGTTTCCCACATTCTGCTGGTCTGACTCCAACATTCTGCTGGTCTGTGTCCCCACATTCTCCTGGTCTGAGTCCCAGCTTGTGCTGGTCTGTGTCCCCACATTCTCCTGGTCTGAGTCCCACATTCTGCTGGTCTGTGTCCCCACATTCTCCTGGTCTGATTCCCACATTCTGCTAGTCTGATTCCAAACTTCCTGCTAGTCTGATTCCCACATTCTGGTGGACTGACTCCCACATTCTGCTGGTCTGAGTCCCCATATTTTGCTGGTCTGACTCCTACATTCTGCTGGTCTGAGTCCCACATTCTGCAGGCCTGGTTCCCCACATTCAGCCGGTCTGAGTCCCCACATTCTGCTAGTCTGAGCCCCCACATTCTGCTGCTCTGAATCCCCACATTCTGCTGCTCTGAGCTCCCACAATCTGCTGTCTGAGCCCCCATATTCTGCTGGTCTGAGTCCCCATATTTTGCTGGTCTGACTCCTACATTCTGCTGGTCTGAGTCCCACATTCTGCAGGCCTGGTTCCCCACATTCAGCCGGTCTGTGTCCCCATATCCTGCTGGTCTGACTCCCACATTCTGCTGGTCTGAGTCCCCACATTCTGCTGCTCTGAATCCCCACATTCTGCTGCTCTGAGCTCCCACAATCTGCTCTCTGAGCCGCCATATTTTGCTGGTCTGACTCCCACACTCTGCTGGTCTGACTCCCACAATCTGCTGGTCTGTGTCCCCACTGTCCGCTGGTCTGATTCCCACTTTTTGCTGGTCTGAGAACCCACAATGTGCTGCTCTGAGTCCACACATCCTGCTGCTCTGAGTGCCCAATTCTGCTTTCTGAGTCCTCACAGTCTGCTGCTCGGCTTCTCACATTCTGGTGGTCGGAAACCCACATTCTGCTGGTCTGTGTCCCCACATTCTGCTGGTCTGTGTCCCGCATTCTGCTGGTCTGTGTCCCGCATTCTGCTGTTCTGTGTCCCGCATTCTGCTGGTCTGCGCCCTCCAAATTCTGCTGCTCTGAGCCCCCAGTTTCTCCTCGTCTGAGATCTCACATTCTGCTGATCTGAGCCCCACATTCTGCTAGTCTGTGTACCCAAATTCTCCTGATTTTGAACCCATATTCCGCTGGTCTGTGTCCACATTCGGCTGGTCCGAGCCCCCACATCCTGCTGGTCTGAGTCCCCATATTGTGCTGGTCTTAGCCCCACATTCTGCTGGTCTAATCACCCACATTCTGCCTGTCTGAGACCCCACATTCTGCTGGTCTGGGTCCTCACATTCTGCTTGAATGTGTCCCTCATTCCGCTTGTCTGAGTCCAACATTCTGCTTGTCTGTGTCCCACAATCGGCTGGTCTGAGCCTCCACATTCTGCTGATCTGTCTCCCCACTTTCTCCTGGTCTGAGTCCCACATTCTGCTGATCTGTGTCCCCACTTTCTGCTGGTCTGATTCCCCACAATCTGCTGTTCTGACTCCACTTTCTGCTGGTCTGATTCCCACCTTCTGCTGGTCTGTGTCCCCACTTTCTGGTGGTCTGGTTCCCACATTCTGCTAGTCTAATTCCCACATTCTACTGGTCTGTGTCCCCACATTCTCCTGGTCTGAGACCCACATTCTGCTGGTCTGCGTCCCCACCTTCTGGTGGTCTGTGTCCCCACATTCTCCTGGTCTGAGACCCACATTCTGCTGGTCTGTGTCCCCACCTTCTGGTGGTCTGATCGCCACTTTCTGCTAGTCTGTTTCCAACATTCTGCTTGTCTGACTCCCACATTCTACTGGTCTGTCTCCCCACATTCTCCTGGTCTGAGTCCCACATTCTGCTATTCTGACTCCACATTCTGCTGGTCTGAGTCCGCCACATTCTCCTGTTCTGAGTCCCACATTCTGCTGCTCTGTGTCCCCCACTTTCTGCTGGTCTGATTCCCACCTTCTGCTGGTCTGTGTCCCCACTTTCTGGTGGTCTGATTCCCACATTCTGCTAGTCTGATTCCCACATTCTGCTGGTCTGACTCCCACATTCTACTGGTCTGTGACCCCAGATTCTCCTGGTCTGAGACCCACATTCTACTGGTCTGTGTCCCCATATTCTGGTGGTCTGATCCCCACTTTCTGCTAGTCTGTTTCCCACATTCTGCTGGTCTGACTCCAACATTCTGCTGGTCTGTGTCCCCACATTCTCCTGGTCTGAGTCCCAGCTTGTGCTGGTCTGTGTCCCCACATTCTCCTGGTCTGAGTCCCACATTCTGCTGGTCTGTGTCCCCACATTCTCCTGGTCTGATTCCCACATTCTGCTAGTCTGATTCCAACTTCCTGCTAGTCTGATTCCCACATTCTGGTGGACTGACTCCCACATTCTGCTGGTCTGAGTCCCCATATTTTGCTGGTCTGACTCCTACATTCTGCTGGTCTGAGTCCCACATTCTGCAGGCCTGGTTCCCCACATTCAGCCGGTCTGAGTCCCCACATTCTGCTAGTCTGAGCCCCCACATTCTGCTGCTCTGAATCCCCACATTCTGCTGCTCTGAGCTCCCACAATCTGCTGTCTGAGCCCCCATATTCTGCTGGTCTGAGTCCCCATATTTTGCTGGTCTGACTCCTACATTCTGCTGGTCTGAGTCCCACATTCTGCAGGCCTGGTTCCCCACATTCAGCCGGTCTGTGTCCCCATATCCTGCTGGTCTGACTCCCACATTTCTGCTGGTCTGAGTCCCCACATTCTGCTGCTCTGAATCCCCACATTCTGCTGCTCTGAGCTCCCACAATCTGCTCTCTGAGCCGCCATATTTTGCTGGTCTGACTCCCACACTCTGCTGGTCTGACTCCCACAATCTGCTGGTCTGTGTCCCCACTGTCCGCTGGTCTGATTCCCACTTTTTGCTGGTCTGAGAACCCACAATGTGCTGCTCTGAGTCCACACATCCTGCTGCTCTGAGTGCCCAATTCTGCTTTCTGAGTCCTCACAGTCTGCTGCTCGGCTTCTCACATTCTGGTGGTCGGAAACCCACATTCTGCTGGTCTGTGTCCCCACATTCTGCTGGTCTGTGTCCCGCATTCTGCTGGTCTGTGTCCCGCATTCTGCTGTTCTGTGTCCCGCATTCTGCTGGTCTGCGCCCTCCAAATTCTGCTGCTCTGAGCCCCCAGTTTCTCCTCGTCTGAGATCTCACATTCTGCTGATCTGAGCCCCACATTCTGCTAGTCTGTGTACCCAAATTCTCCTGATTTTGAACCCATATTCCGCTGGTCTGTGTCCCACATTCGGCTGGTCCGAGCCCCCACATCCTGCTGGTCTGAGTCCCCATATTGTGCTGGTCTTAGCCCCACATTCTGCTGGTCTAATCACCCACATTCTGCCTGTCTGAGACCCCACATTCTGCTGGTCTGGGTCCTCACATTCTGCTTGAATGTGTCCCTCATTCCGCTTGTCTGAGTCCAACATTCTGCTTGTCTGTGTCCCACAATCGGCTGGTCTGAGCCTCCACATTCTGCTGATCTGTCTCCCCACTTTCTCCTGGTCTGAGTCCCACATTCTGCTGATCTGTGTCCCCACTTTCTGCTGGTCTGATTCCCCACAATCTGCTGTTCTGACTCCACTTTCTGCTGGTCTGATTCCCACCTTCTGCTGGTCTGTGTCCCCACTTTCTGGTGGTCTGGTTCCCACATTCTGCTAGTCTAATTCCCACATTCTACTGGTCTGTGTCCCCACATTCTCCTGGTCTGAGACCCACATTCTGCTGGTCTGCGTCCCCACCTTCTGGTGGTCTGTGTCCCCACATTCTCCTGGTCTGAGACCCACATTCTGCTGGTCTGTGTCCCCACCTTCTGGTGGTCTGATCGCCACTTTCTGCTAGTCTGTTTCCAACATTCTGCTTGTCTGACTCCCACATTCTACTGGTCTGTCTCCCCACATTCTCCTGGTCTGAGTCCCACATTCTGCTATTCTGACTCCACATTCTGCTGGTCTGAGTCCCCACATTCTCCTGTTCTGAGTCCCACATTCTGCTGCTCTGTGTCCCCACTTTCTGCTGGTCTGATTCCCACCTTCTGCTGGTCTGTGTCCCCACTTTCTGGTGGTCTGATTCCCACATTCTGCTAGTCTGATTCCCACATTCTGCTGGTCTGACTCCCACATTCTACTGGTCTGTGACCCCAGATTCTCCTGGTCTGAGACCCACATTCTACTGGTCTGTGTCCCCATATTCTGGTGGTCTGATCCCCACTTTCTGCTAGTCTGTTTCCAACATTCTGCTGGTCTGACTCCAACATTCTGCTGGTCTGTGTCCCCACATTCTCCTGGTCTGAGTCCCAGCTTGTGCTGGTCTGTGTCCCCACATTCTCCTGGTCTGAGTCCCACATTCTGCTGGTCTGTGTCCCCACATTCTCCTGGTCTGATTCCCACATTCTGCTAGTCTGATTCCAACTTCCTGCTAGTCTGATTCCCACATTCTGGTGGACTGACTCCCACATTCTGCTGGTCTGAGTCCCCATATTTTGCTGGTCTGACTCCTACATTCTGCTGGTCTGAGTCCCACATTCTGCAGGCCTGGTTCCCCACATTCAGCCGGTCTGAGTCCCCACATTCTGCTAGTCTGAGCCCCCACATTCTGCTGCTCTGAATCCCCACATTCTGCTGCTCTGAGCTCCCACAATCTGCTCTCTGAGCCCCCATATTCTGCTGGTCTGAGTCCCCATATTTTGCTGGTCTGACTCCTAAATTCTGCTGGTCTGAGTCCCACATTCTGCAGGCCTGGTTCCCCACATTCAGCCGGTCTGTGTCCCCATATCCTGCTGGTCTGTGTCCCACATTCTGCTGGTCTGTGTCCCCACTGTCCGCTGGTCTGATTCCCACTTTTTGCTGGTCTGAGAACCCACAATGTGCTGCTCTGAGTCCACACATCCTGCTGCTCTGAGCGCCCAATTCTGCTTCTCTGAGTCCTCACAGTCTGCTGCTCTGCTTCTCACATTCTGGTGGTCGGAAACCCACATTCTGCTGGTCTGTGTCCCCACATTCTGCTGGTCTGTGTCCCGCATTCTGCTGGTTTGCGCCCTCCAAATTCTGCTGGTCTGAGCCCCCAGTTTCTCCTCGTCTGAGATCTCACATTCTGCTGATCTGAGCCCCACATTCTGCTAGTCTGTGTACCCAAATTCTCCTGATTTTGAACCCATATTCTGCTGGACTGTGTCCCACATTCAGCTGGTCCGAGCCCTCATATTCTGCTGGTCTGAGTCCCCATATTGTGCTGGTCTTAGCCCCACATTCTGCTGGTCTAATCACCCACATTCTGCCTGTCTGAGACCCCACATTCTGCTGGTCTGGGTCCTCACATTCTGCTTGAATGTGTCCCTCATTCCACTTGACTGAGTCCAACATTCTGCTTGTCTGTGTCCCACAATCGCCTGATCTGAGCCTCCACATTCTGCTGGTCTGTGTCCAATATTCTGCTAGTCTGAGCCCCCACATTCTGCTGCTCTGAATCCCCAAATCCATCTGCTCTGAGCTCCCACAATCTGCTCTCTGAGCCCCCATATTCTGCTGGTCTGAGTCCCCATATTTTGCTGGTCTGATTCCACATTCTGCTGGTCTGAGTCCCACATTCTACTGGTCTGTGTCCCCACTTTCTGCTCGTCTGAGTTCCCACATTCCGCTGGTCAGTGTGCCACATTTTGCTGCTCTGAGGCCCCACATTCTTCTTGTCTGAGGCCCCACATTCTGCTGTTCTGATCCCCACATTCTGCTGGTCTGAGTCCCCACATTCCACTCTCTGTGTCCTACATGCGGCTGGTCTGAGTCCCCACTTTCTGCTGGTCTGATTCCCACTTTCTGATGGTCTGATTCCCACTTTCTGCTGGTCTGATTCCACATTCTGCTGGTCGGAGTCCCACATTCTGCTTGTCTGAGTCCCACATTACACTGGTCTGAGTTCCCACATTCTACTGGTCTGATTCCCACATTCTGCTGGTCTGAGTTCCCACACTTGGCTGGTCAGTGACCCACATTTTGCTTCTCTGAACCCCCACATCCTGCTGGTCTGAGTCCCCACATTCTGCTAGTCTGAGCCCCCACATTCTGCTGCTCTGAATCCCCACATCCTGCTGCTCTGAGCTCCCACAAACTGCTCACTGAGCCCCCATATTCTGCTGGTCTGAATCCCCATATTTTGCCGGTCTGACTCCTACATTCTGCTGGTCTGAGTCCCACATTCTGCAGGCCTGGTTCCCCACATTCAGCCGGTCTGTGTCCCCATATCCTGCTGGTCTGACTCCCACGTTCTGCTGGTCTGTGTCCCCACTGTCCATTGGTCTGTTTCCCACTTTCTGCTAGTCTGATTCCCACATTCTGCTGGTCTGACTCCCACCTTCGGCTGGTGTGACTTCCACATTCTGCTTGTCTGAGTCCAACATCCTGCTTCTCTGAGCCGCCACATCCTGCTGGACTGAGTCCCCACATTCTGCTGGTCTGATTCCCACATTCTGCTGGTCTGAGTCCCCACATTCTGCAGTCCTGGTTCCCCACATTCAGCCGGTCTGTGTCCCCATATCCTGCTGGTCTGATTCCCACATTCTGCTGGTCTGAGTCCCACATTCTGCTGGTCTGAGTCCCCACATTCTGCTCTCTGAGCCCCCATATTCTGCTGGTCTGAGTCCCTGTATTTTGCAGGTCTGACTCCCACACTCCGCTGCTCTGAGTCCCACATTCTGTGGCCTGGTTCCCCACATTCAGCCGGTTTGTGTCCCCATATCCTGCTGGTCTGTGTCCCACATTCTGCTGATCTGTGTCCCCACTGTCCGCTGGTCTGATTCCCACTTTTTGCTGGTCTGAGAACCCACAATATGCTGCTCTGAGTCCACACATCCTGCTGCTCTGAGCGCTCAATTCTGCTTCTCTGAGTCCTCACAGTCTGCTGCTCTGCTTCTCACATTCTGGTGTTCGGAAACCCACATTCTGCTGGTCTGTGTCCCCACATTCTGCTGGTCTGTGTCCCGCATTCTGCTGGTCTGTGTCCCGCATTCTGCTGTTCTGTGTCCCGCATTCTGCTGGTCTGCGCCCTCCAAACTCTGCTGGTCTGAGCCCCCAGTTTCTCCTCGTCTGAGATCTCACATTCTGCTGATCTGAGCCCCACATTCTGCTAGTCTGTGTACCCAAATTCTCCTGATTTTGAACCCATACTCCGCTGGTCTGTGTCCCACATTCGGCTGGTCCGAGCCCCCACATCCTGCTGGTCTGAGTCCCCATATTCCGCTCTCTGTGTCATACATGCTGCTGGTCTGAGTCCCACTTTCTGCTGGTCTGATTCCCACTTTCTGATGGTCTGATTCCCACTTTCTGCTGGTCTGATTCCACATTCTGCTGGTCGGAGTCCCACATTCTGCTTGTCTGAGTCCCACATTACACTGGTCTGAGTCCCCACATTCTATTGGTCTGATTCCCACATGCTGCTGGTCTGAGTTCCCACACTTGGCTGGTCAGTGACCCACATTTTGCTTCTCTGAACCCCCACATCCTGCTGGTCTGTGTCCCCACATTCTGCTAGTCTGAGCCCCCACATTCTGCTGCTCTGAATCCCCACATCCTGCTGCTCTGAGCTCCCACAAACTGCTCACTGAGCCCCCATATTCTGCTGGTCTGAGTCCCCATATTTTGCTGGTCTGACTCCTACATTCTTCTGGTCTGAGTCCCACATTCTGTAGGCCTGGTTCCCCACATTCAGCCGGTCTGTGTCCCCATATCCTGCTGGTCTGACTCCCACATTCTGCTGGTCTGTGTCTCCACATTCTGCTCTCTGAGCCCCCATATTCTGCTGGTCTGAGTCCCTGTATTTTGCAGGTCTGACTCCCACACTCCTCTGGTCTGAGTCCCACATTCTGTGGCCTGGTTCCCCACATTCAGCCGGTCTTGTCCCCATATCCTGCTGGTCTGTGTCCCACATTCTGCTGGTCTGTGTCCCCACTGTCCGCTGGTCTGTTTCCCACTTTTCTGCTAGCCTGATTCCCACATTCTGCTGGACTGACTCCCACCTTCGGCTGGTGTGAATTCCACATTCTGCTTGTCTGAGTCCCACATCCTGCTTCTCTGAGCTGCCACATCCTGCTGGTCTGAGTCCCCACATTCTGCTAGTCTGAGTCCCCACATTCTGCTAGTCTGAGTCCCCACATTCTGCTGGTCTGAATTGCACCTTCTGCTGTCCTGAGCCCCCCATATTCTGCTGGTCTGATCCCCAATTTCTGCTGCTCTGAGTCCCACATTCTGCTGGTAAATGTCCCCATTTTCTGCTGCTCTGATTCCAACTTTCTGCTGGTCTGATTCCCACATTCTGTTGGTCGGGGTCTCACATACTGCTGGTCTGAGTCCCACATTACACTGGTCTGAGTCCCCACATTCTGCTGGTCAGTGTACCCACTTTCTGCTGGTCTGATTCCCACCTGCTGCTGGCCTGATTCCCACATTCCGCTTGTCTGAGACCCACATTCTGCTGGTCTGAATTCCCACATTCCGCTGGTCAGTGTGCCATATTTTGCTGCTCTGAGGCCCCACATTCTTCTTGTCTGAGTCCCCACATTCTGCTGGTCAGTGTCCCACATTCTGCTGGTCTGAGTCCCCACATTCCGCTCTCTGTGTCCTACATGCTGCTGGTCTGAGTCCCCACTTTCTGCTGGTCTGATTCCCACTTTCTGATGGTCTGATTCACACTTTCTGCTGGTCTGATTCCACATTCTGCTTGCCTGAGTCCCACATTACACTGGTCTGAGTCCCCACATTCTCCTGGTCAGAGTCCCACTTTCTAATGGTCTGATTCCCACTTTCTAATGGTCTGATTCCCACTTTCTGCTGGTCTGATTCCCACTTTCTGATGGTCTGATTCCCACTTTCTGCTGGTCTGATTCCACATTCTGCTGGTCAGAGTCCCACATTCTGCTTGTCTGAGTCCCACATTACTCTGGTCTGAGTCCCTACATTCTCCTGGTCAGAGTCCCACATTCTGCTGGTCTGAGTTCCCACATTTGGCTGGCCAGTGACCCACATTTTGCTTCTCTGAACCACCACATTCTGCTTGTCTGAGCCCCCACATTTTGCTGCTCTGAATCCCCACATCCTGCTGCTCTGAGCTCCCACAATCTGCTCTCTGAGCCCCCATATTCTGCTGGTCTGAGTCCCCATATTTTGCTGGTCTGACTCCTACATTCTGCTGCTCTGAGTCCCACATTCTGCAGGCCTGGTTCCCCACATTCAGCCGGTCTGTGTCCCCATATCCTGCTGGTCTGACTCCCACATTCTGCTGGTCTGAGTCCCCACATTCTGCTGCTCTGAATCCCCACATTCTGCTGCTCTGAGCTCCCACAATCTGCTCTCTGAGCCGCCATATTTTGCTGGTCTGACTCCCACACTCTGCTGGTCTGACTCCCACAATCTGCTGGTCTGTGTCCCCACTGTCCGCTGGTCTGATTCCCACTTTTTGCTGGTCTGAGAACCCACAATGTGCTGCTCTGAGTCCACACATCACATCCTGCTGCTCTGAGTGCCCAATTCTGCTTTCTGAGTCCTCACAGTCTGCTGCTCGGCTTCTCACATTCTGGTGGTCGGAAACCCACATTCTGCTGGTCTGTGTCCCCACATTCTGCTGGTCTGTGTCCCGCATTCTGCTGGTCTGTGTCCCGCATTCTGCTGTTCTGTGTCCCGCATTCTGCTGGTCTGCGCCCTCCAAATTCTGCTGCTCTGAGCCCCCAGTTTCTCCTCGTCTGAGATCTCAAATTCTGCTGATCTGAGCCCCACATTCTGCTAGTCTGTGTACCCAAATTCTCCTGATTTTGAACCCATATTCCGCTGGTCTGTGTCCCACATTCGGCTGGTCCGAGCCCCCACATCCTGCTGGTCTGAGTCCCCATATTGTGCTGGTCTTAGCCCCACATTCTGCTGGTCTAATCACCCACATTCTGCCTGTCTGAGACCCCACATTCTGCTGGTCTGGGTCCTCACATTCTGCTTGAATGTGTCCCTCATTCCGCTTGTCTGAGTCCAACATTCTGCTTGTCTGTGTCCCACAATCGGCTGGTCTGAGCCTCCACATTCTGCTGATCTGTCTCCCCACTTTCTCCTGGTCTGAGTCCCACATTCTGCTGATCTGTGTCCCCACTTTCTGCTGGTCTGATTCCCCACAATCTGCTGTTCTGACTCCACTTTCTGCTGGTCTGATTCCCACCTTCTGCTGGTCTGTGTCCCCACTTTCTGGTGGTCTGGTTCCCACATTCTGCTAGTCTAATTCCCACATTCTACTGGTCTGTGTCCCCACATTCTCCTGGTCTGAGACCCACATTCTGCTGGTCTGTGTCCCCACCTTCTGGTGGTCTGATCGCCACTTTCTGCTAGTCTGTTTCCAACATTCTGCTTGTCTGACTCCCACATTCTACTGGTCTGTCTCCCCACATTCTCCTGGTCTGAGTCCCACATTCTGCTATTCTGACTCCACATTCTGCTGGTCTGAGTCCCCACATTCTCCTGTTCTGAGTCCCACATTCTGCTGCTCTGTGTCCCCACTTTCTGCTGGTCTGATTCCCACCTTCTGCTGGTCTGTGTCCCCACTTTCTGGTGGTCTGATTCCCACATTCTGCTAGTCTGATTCCCACATTCTGCTGGTCTGACTCCCACATTCTACTGGTCTGTGACCCCAGATTCTCCTGGTCTGAGACCCACATTCTACTGGTCTGTGTCCCCATATTCTGGTGGTCTGATCCCCACTTTCTGCTAGTCTGTTTCCAACATTCTGCTGGTCTGACTCCAACATTCTGCTGGTCTGTGTCCCCACATTCTCCTGGTCTGAGTCCCAGCTTGTGCTGGTCTGTGTCCCCACATTCTCCTGGTCTGAGTCCCACATTCTGCTGGTCTGTGTCCCCACATTCTTCTGGTCTGAGTCCCACATTCTGCTGGTCTGTGTCCCCACATTCTCCTGGTCTGATTCCCACATTCTGCTAGTCTGATTCCAACTTCCTGCTAGTCTGATTCCCACATTCTGCTGGACTGACTCCCACATTCTGCTGGTCTGAGTCCCCATATTTTGCTGGTCTGACTCCTACATTCTGCTGGTCTGAGTCCCACATTCTGCAGGCCTGGTTCCCCACATTCAGCCGGTCTGAGTCCCCACATTCTGCTAGTCTGAGCCCCCACATTCTGCTGCTCTGAATCCCCACATTCTGCTGCTCTGAGCTCCCACAATCTGCTCTCTGAGCCCCCATATTCTGCTGGTCTGAGTCCCTGTATTTTGCAGGTCTGACTCCCACACTCTGCTGGTCTGAGTCCCACATTCTGCAGGCCTGGTTCCCCACATTCAGCCGGTCTGTGTCCCCATATCCTGCTGGTCTGTGTCCCACATTCTGCTGGTCTGTGTCCCCACTGTCCGCTGGTCTGATTCCCACTTTTTGCTGGTCTGAGAACCCACAATGTGCTGCTCTGAGTCCACACATCCTGCTGCTCTGAGCGCCCAATTCTGCTTCTCTGAGTCCTCACAGTCTGCTGCTCTGCTTCTCACATTCTGGTGGTCGGAAACCCACATTCTGCTGGTCTGTGTCCCCACATTCTGCTGGTCTGTGTCCCGCATTCTGCTGGTTTGCGCCCTCTAAATTCTGCTGGTCTGAGCCCCCAGTTTCTCCTCGTCTGAGATCTCACATTCTGCTGATCTGAGCCCCACATTCTGCTAGTCTGTGTACCCAAATTCTCCTGATTTTGAACCCATATTCTGCTGGACTGTGTCCCACATTCAGCTGCTCCGAGCCCTCATATTCTGCTGGTCTGAGTCCCCAAATTGTGCTGGTCTTAGCCCCACATTCTGCTGGTCTAATCACCCACATTCTGCCTGTCTGAGACCCCACATTCTGCTGGTCTGGGTCCTCACATTCTGCTTGAATGTGTCCCTCATTCCACTTTTCTGAGTCCAACATTCTGCTTGTCTGTGTTCCACAATCGGCTGATCTGAGCCTCCACATTCTGCTGATCTGTGTCCAATATTCTGCTAGTCTGAGCCCCCACATTCTCCTGCTCTGAATCCCCACATCCTGCTGCTCTGAGCTCCCACAATCTGCTCTCTGAGCCCCCATATTCTGCTGGTCTGAGTCCCCATATTTTGCTGGTCTGATTCCACATTCTGCTGGTCTGAGTCCCACATTCTACTGGTCTGTGTCCCCACTTTCTGCTCGTCTGAGTTCCCACATTCCGCTGGTCAGTGTGCCACATTTTGCTGCTCTGAGGCCCCACATTCTTCTTGTCTGAGGCCCCACATTCTGCTGTTCTGATCCCCACATTCTGCTGGTCTGAGTCCCCACATTCCACTCTCTGTGTCCTACATGCGGCTGGTCTGAGTCCCCACTTTCTGCTGGTCTGATTCCCACTTTCTGATGGTCTGATTCCCACTTTCTGCTGGTCTGATTCCACTTTCTGCTGGTCGGAGTCCCACATTCTGCTTGTCTGAGTCCCACATTACACTGGTCTGAGTTCCCACATTCTACTGGTCTGATTCCCACATTCTGCTGGTCTGAGTTCCCACACTTGGCTGGTCAGTGACCCACATTTTGCTTCTCTGAACCCCCACATCCTGCTGGTCTGAGTCCCCACATTCTGCTAGTCTGAGCCCCCACATTCTGCTGCTCTGAATCCCCACATCCTGCTGCTCTGAGCTCCCACAATCTGCTCACTGAGCCCCCATATTCTGCTGGTCTGAATCCCCATATTTTGCCGGTCTGACTCCTACATTCTGCTGGTCTGAGTCCCACATTCTGCAGGCCTGGTTCCCCACATTCAGCCGGTCTGTGTCCCCATATCCTGCTGGTCTGACTCCCACGTTCTGCTGGTCTGTGTCCCCACTGTCCACTGGTCTGTCTCCCACTTTCTGCTAGTCTGATTCCCACATTCTGCTGGTCTGACTCCCACCTTCGGCTGGTGTGACTTCCACATTCTGCTTGTCTGAGTCCAACATCCTGCTTCTCTGAGCCGCCACATCCTGCTGGACTGAGTCCCCACATTCTGCTGGTCTGATTCCCACATTCTGCTGGTCTGAGTCCCCACATTCTGCAGTCCTGGTTCCCCACATTCAGCCGGTCTGTGTCCCCATATCCTGCTGGTCTGATTCCCACATTCTGCTGGTCTGAGTCCCACATTCTGCTGGTCTGAGTCCCCACATTCTGCTCTCTGAGCCCCCATATTCTGCTGGTCTGAGTCCCTGTATTTTGCAGGTCTGACTCCCACACTCCGCTGCTCTGAGTCCCACATTCTGTGGCCTGGTTCCCCACATTCAGCCGGTTTGTGTCCCCATATCCTGCTGGTCTGTGTCCCACATTCTGCTGGTCTGTGTCCCCACTGTCCGCTGGTCTGATTCCCACTTTTTGCTGGTCTGAGAACCCACAATGTGCTGCTCTGAGTCCACACATCCTGCTGCTCTGAGCGCTCAATTCTGCTTCTCTGAGTCCTCACAGTCTGCTGCTCTGCTTCTCACATTCTGGTGGTCGGAAACCCACATTCTGCTGGTCTGTGTCCCCACATTCTGCTGGTCTGTGTCCCGCATTCTGCTGGTCTGTGTCCCGCATTCTGCTGTTCTGTGTCCCGCATTCTGCTGGTCTGCGCCCTCCAAACTCTGCTGGTCTGAGCCCCCAGATTCTCCTCGTCTGAGATCTCACATTCTGCTGATCTGAGCCCCACATTCTGCTAGTCTGTGTACCCAAATTCTCCTGATTTTGAACCCATACTCCGCTGGTCTGTCTCCCACATTCGGCTGGTCCGAGCCCCCACATCCTGCTGGTCTGAGTCCCCATATTGTGCTGGTCTTAGTCCCACATTCTGCTGGTCTAATCACCCATATTCTGCCTGTCTGAGACCCCACATTCTGCTGGTCTGGGTCCTCACATTCTGCTTGAATGTGTCCCTCATTCCGCTTGTCTGAGTCCAACATTCTGCTTGTCTGTGTCCCACAATCGGCTGGTCTGAGCCTCCACATTCTGCTGGTCTGTCTCCCCACATTCTTCTGGTCTGAGTCCCACATTCTGCTGATCTGTGTCCCCACTTTCTGCTGGTCTGATTCCCACATTCTGCTGTTCTGACTCCACTTTCTGCTGGTCTGATTCCCACCTTCTGGTGGTCTGTGTCACCACGTTCTGCTGGTCTGATTCCACATTCTGCTAGTCTGATTTCTGCTTTCTGCTTGTCTGATTCCCACATTCTGCTGGACTGACTCCCATATTCTGCTGGTCTGAGTCCCACATTCTAATGTTCTGAGTCCCCACATTCTCCTCGTCTGAGTCCCACATTCTGCTTGTCTGTGTCCCCACTTTCTGCTGCTCTGATTCCCACCTTCTGCTGGCCTGATTCCCACAGGCCTCCGGTCTGAGTCCCACATCCTGCTGCTGTGAGTCCCCAAATTTTGCTAGTCTGAGTCCCCACATTCTGCTGGTCTGAATTGCACCTTCTGCTGTCCTGAGCCCACCATATTCAGCTGGTCTGAGCCCCCACATCCTGCTGGTCTGATCCCCAATTTCTGCTGCTCTGAGTCCCACACTCTGCTGGTAAATGTCTCCATTTTCTGCTGCTCTGATTCCAAATTTCTGCTGGTCTGATTCTCACATTCTGCTGGTCAGTGTACCCACTTTCTGCTGGTCTGATTCCACATTCTGCTTGTCTGAGTTCCCACATTCCGCTGGTCAGTGTGCCACATTTTGCTCCACTGAGGCCCCACATTCTTCTTGTCTGAGTCACCACAGTCTGCTGTTCTGATCCCCACATTCTGCTGGTCTGAGTCCCACATTCTGCTGGTCTGTGTCCCCACATTCTGCTCGTCTGAGTTCCCACATTCCGCTGGTCAGTGTGCCACAGTCTGCTGGTCTGAGACCCCACATTCCGCTCTCTGTGTCCTACATGCTGCTGGTCTGAGTCCCACTTTCTGCTGGTCTGATGCCCACTTTCTGATGGTCTGATTCCCACTTTCTGCTGGTCTGATTCCACATTCTCCTGGTCAGAGTCCCACATTCTGCTGGTCTGAGTTCCCACACTTGGCTGGTCAGTGACCCACATTTTGCTTCTCTGAACCCCCACATCCTGCTGGTCTGAGTCCCCACATTCTGCTAGTCTGAGCCCCCACATTCTGCTGCTCTGAATCCCCACATCCTGCTGCTCTGAGCTCCCAAAATCTGCTCACTGAGCCCCCATATTCTGCTGGTCTGAGTCTCCATATTTTGCTGGTCTGATCTCCATATTTTGCTGGTCTGACTCCTACATTCTGCTGGTCTGAGTCCCACATTCTGCAGGCCTGGTTCCCCACATTCAGCCGGTCTGTGTCCCCATATCCTGCTGGTCTGACCCCCACATTCTGCTGGTCTGTGTCCCCACTGTCCGCTGGTCTGTTTCCCACTTTCTGTTAGTCTGATTCCCACATTTTGCTGGACTGACTCCCACCTTCGGCTGGTGTGACTTCCACATTCTGCTTGTCTGAGTCCCACATTCTGCTTCTCTGAGCCGCCACATCCTGCTGGTCTGAGTCCCCACATTCTGCTAGTCTGAGTCCCCACATTCTGCTAGTCTGAGTCCCCACATTCTGCTGGTCTGAATTGCACCTTCTGCTGTCCTGAGCCCCCCATATTCTGCTGGTCTGATCTCCAATTTCTGCTGCTCTGAGTCCCACATTCTGCTGGTAAATGTCCCCATTTTCTGCTGCTCTGATTCCAACTTTCTGCTGGTCCGATTCCCACATTCTGTTGGTCCGGGTCTCTCATTCTGCTGGTCTGAGTCCCACCTTACACTGGTCTGAGTCCCCACATTCTGCTGGTCAGTGTACCCACTTTCTGCTGGTCTGATTCCCACCTGCTGCTGGCCTGATTCCCACATTCCGCTTGTCTGAGACCCACATTCTGCTGGTCTGAATTCCCACATTCCGCTGGTCAGTGTGCCATATTTTGCTGCTCTGAGGCCCCACATTCTTCTTGTCTGAGTCCCCACATTCTGCTGGTCAGTGTCCCACATTCTGCTGGTCTGAGTCCCCACATTCCGCTCTCTGTGTCCTACATGCTGCTGGTCTGAGTCCCCACTTTCTGCTGGTCTGATTCCCACTTTCTGATGGTCTGATTCACACATTCTGCTTGCCTGAGTCCCACATTACACTGGTCTGAGTCCCCACATTCTCCAGGTCAGAGTCCCACATTCTGCTGGTCAGTGTCCCACTTTCTGATGGTCTGATTCCGACTTTCTGATGGTCTGATTCCCACTTTCTGATGGTCTGAGTCCCACTTTCTGATGGTCTGATTCCCACTTTCTGCTGGTCTGATTCCCACTTTCTGATGGTCTGATTCCCACTTTCTGATGGTCTGATTCCACATTCTGCTGGTCTGAGTCCCACATTACTCTGGTCTGAGTCCCACATTCTCCTGGTCAGAGTCCCACATTCTGCTGGTCTGAGGTCCCACATTTGGCTGGCCAGGGACCCACATTTTGCTTCTCTGAACACCCACATCCTGCTGGTCTGAGCCCCCACATTCTGCTGCTCTGAATCCCCACATCCTGCTGCTCTGAGCTCCCACAATCTGCTCTCTGAGCCCCCATATTCTGCTGGTCGGAGTCCCCATATTTTGCTGGTCTGACTCCTACATTCTGCTGGTCTGAGTCCCACATTCTGCAGGCCTGGTTCCCCACATTCAGCCGGTCTGTGTCCCCATATCCTGCTGGTCTGACTCCCACATTCTGCTGGTCTGAGTCCCCACATTCTGTTGCTCTGAATCCCCACATTCTGCTGCTCTGAGCTCCCACAATCTGCTCTCTGAGCCCCCATATTTTGCAGGTCTGACTCCCACACTCTGCTGGTCTGAGTCCCACATTCTGTGGCCTGGTTCCCCACATTCATCCGCTCTGTGTCCCCATATCCTGCTGGTCTGTGTCCCACAATCTGCTGGTCTGTGTCCCCACTGTCCGCTGGTCTGATTCCCACTTTTTGCTGGTCTGAGAACCCACAATGTGCTGCTCTGAGTCCACACATCCTGCTGCTCTGAGCGTCCAATTCTGCTTCTCTGAGTCCTCACAGTCTGCTGCTCTGCTTCTCACATTCTGGTGGTCGGAAACCCACATTCTGCTAGTCTGTGTCCCCACATTCTGCTGGTCTGTGTCCCGCATTCTGCTGGTCTGTGTCCCGCATTCTGCTGGTCTGTGTCCCGCATTCTGCTGGTCTGCGCCCTCCAAATTCTGCTGCTCTGAGCCCCCAGTTTCTCCTCGTCTGAGATCTCACATTCTGCTGATCTGAGCCCCACATTCTGCTAGTCTGTGTACCCAAATTCTCCTGATTTTGAACCCATATTCCGCTGGTCTATGTCCCACATTCGGCTGGTCCGAGCCCCCACATCCTGCTGGTCTGAGTCCCCATATTGTGCTGGTCTTAGCCCCACATTCTGCTGGTCTAATCACCCACATTCTGCCTGTCTGAGACCCCACATTCTGCTGGTCTGGGTCCTCACATTCTGCTTGAATGTGTCCCTCATTCCGCTTGTCTGAGTCCAACATTCTGCTTGTTTGTGTCCCACAATCGGCTGGTCTGAGCCTCCACATTCTGCTGATCCGTGTCCAACATTCTGCTGGTCTGAGTCTCCACCTTCTGCTGATCTGTCTCCCCACATTCTCCGGGTCTGAGTCCCACATTCTGCTGTTCTGACTCCACATTTTGCTGGTCTGAGTCCCCACATTCTCCTGTTCTGAGTCCCACATTCTGCTGCTCTGTGTCCCCACTTTCTGCTGGTCTGATTCCCACCTTCTGCTGGTCTGTGTCCCCACTTTCTGGTGGTCTGATTCCCACATTCTGCTAGTCTAATTCCCACATTCTGCTGGTCTGACTCCCACATTCTACTGGTCTGTGTCCCCAGATTCTCCTGGTCTGAGACCCACATTCTACTGGTCTGTGTCCCCATATTATGGTGGTCTGATCCCCACTTTCTGCTAGTCTGTTTCCAACATTCTGCTGGTCTGACTCCAACATTCTGCTGGTCTGTGTCCCCACATTCTCCTGGTCTGAGTCCCAGCTTGTGCTGGTCTGTGTCCCCACATTCTCCTGGTCTGAGTCCCACATTCTGCTGGTCTGTGTCCCCACATTCTCCTGGTCTGAGTCCCACATTCTGCTGGTCTGTGTCCCCACATTCTCCTGGTCTGATTCCCACATTCTGCTAGTCTGATTCCAGCTTTCTGCTAGTCTGATTCCCACATTCTGCTGGACTGACTCCCACATTCTGCTGGTCTGAGTCCCCATATTTTGCTGGTCTGACTCCTATATTCTGCTGGTCTGAGTCCCACATTCTGCAGGCCTGGTTCCCCACATTCAGCCGGTCTGAGTCCCCATATTCTGCTAGTCTGAGCCCCCACATTCTGCTGCTCTGAATCCCCACATTCTGCTGCTCTGAGCTCCCACAATCTGCTCTCTGAGCCCCCATATTCTGCTGGTCTGAGTCCCTGTATTTTGCAGGTCTGACTCCCACACTCTGCTGGTCTGAGTCCCACATTCTGCAGGCCTGGTTCCCCACATTCAGCCGGTCTGTGTCCCCATATCCTGCTGTTCTGTGTCCCACATTCTGCTGGTCTGTGTCCCCACTGTCCGCTGGTCTGATTCCCACTTTTTGCTGGTCTGAGAACCCACAATGTGCTGCTCTGAGTCCACACATCCTGCTGCTCTGAGCGCCCAATTCTGCTTCTCTGAGTCCTCACAGTCTGCTGCTCTGCTTCTCACATTCTGGTGGTCGGAAACCCACATTCTGCTGGTCTGTGTCCCCACATTCTGCTGGTCTGTGTCCCGCATTCTGCTGGTCTGCGCCCTCCAAATTCTGCTGCTCTGAGCCCCCAGTTTCTCCTCGTCTGAGATCTCACATTCTGCTGATCTGAGCCCCACATTCTGCTAGTCTGTGTACCCAAATTCTCCTGATTTTGAACCCATTTTCCGCTGGTCTGTGTCCCACATTCAGCTGGTCCGAGTCCTCATATTCTGCTGGTCTGAGTCCCCATATTATGCTGGTCTTAGCCCCACATTCTGCTGGTCTAATCACCCACATTCTGCCTATCTGAGACCCCACATACTGCTGGTCTTGGGTCCTCACATTCTGCTTGAATGTGTCCCTCATTCCGCTTGTCTGAGTCCAACATTCTGCTTGTCTGTGTCCCACAATCGGCTGGTCTGAGCCTCCACATTCTGCTGATCTGTGTCCAACATTCTGCTGGTCTGAGTCTCCACCTTCTGTTGGTCTGTCTCCCCACATTCTCCTGGTCTGAGCTCCCACAATCTGCTGTTCTGTGTCCCCACTTTCTGCTGGTCTGATTCCCACCTTCTGCTGGTCTGTGTCCCACATTCTGCTGGTCTGAGTCCCCTCATTCCGCTCTCTGTGTCCTACATGCTGCTGGTCTGAGTCCCACTTTCTGCTGGTCTGATTCCCACTTTCTGATGGTCTGATTCCCACTTTCTGCTGGTCTGATTCCACATTCTGCTGGTCGGAGTCCCACATTCTGCTTGTCTGAGTCCCACATTACACTGGTCTGAGTCCCCACATTCTCCTGGTCAGAGTCCCACATTCTGCTGGTCTGAGTTCCCACACTTGGCTGGTCAGTGACCCACATTTTGCTTCTCTGAACCCCCACATCCTGCTGGTCTGAGTCCCCACATTCTGCTAGTCTGAGCCCCCACATTCTGCAGCTCTGAATCCCCACATCCTGCTGCTCTGAGCTCCCACAATCTGCTCACTGAGCCCCCATATTCTGCTGGTCTGAGTCCCCATATTTTGCTGGTCTGACTCCTACATTCTGCTGGTCTGAGTCCCACATTCTGCAGGCCTGGTTCCCCACATTCAGCCGGTCTGTGTCTCCATATCCTGCTGGTCTGACTCCCACATTCTGCTGGTCTGTGTCCCCACTGTCTGCTGGTCTGTTTCCCACTTTCTGCTAGTCTGATTCCCACATTCTGCTGGTCTGACTCCCACCTTCGGCTGGTGTGACTTCCACATTCTGCTTGTCTGAGTCCCACATCCTGCTTCTCTGAGCCGCCACATCCTGCTGGTCTGAGTCCCCACATTCTGCTAGTCTGATTCCCACATTCTGCTGGTCTGACTCCCACCTTCGGCTGGTGTGACTTCCACATTCTGCTTGTCTGAGTCACACATCCTGCTTATGTGAGCCGCCACATCCTTCTGGTCTGAGTCCCCACATTCTGCTAGTCTGAGTCCCCACATTCTGCTAGTCTGAGTCCCCACATTCTGCTGGTCTGAATTGAACCTTCTGCTGTCCTGAGCCCCCCATATTCTGCTGGTCTGATCCCCAATTTCTGCTGCTCTGAGTCCCACATTCTGCTGGTAAATGTCCCCATTTTCTGCTGCTCTGATTCCAACTTTCTGCTGGTCTGATTCCCACATTCTGTTGGTTGGGGTCTCACATTCTGCTGGTCTGAGTCCCACATTACACTGGTCTGAGACCCCACATTCTGCTGGTCAGTGTACCCACTTTCTGCTGGTCTGATTCCCACCTTCTGCTGGCCTGATTCCCAAGTTCCACTTGTCTGAGACCCACATTCTGCTGGCCTGAATTCCCGCATTCCGCTGGTCAGTGTGCCATATTTTGCTGCTCTGAGGCCCCACATTCTTCTTGTCTGAGTCCCCACATTCTGCTGGTCTGATTCCCACATTCTGCTGGTCTGAGTCCCCACATTCCGCTCTCTGTGTCCTACATGATGCTGGTCTGAGTCCCCACCTTCTGATGGTCTGATTCCCACTTTCTGATGGTCTGATTCCCACTTTCTGATGGTCTGATTCCACATTCTGCTGATCAGAGTCCCACATTCTGCTTGTCTGAGTCCAACAGTACACTGGTCTGAGTCCCCACATTCTCCTGGTCAGAGTCCCACATTCTGCTGGTCTGAGTTCCCACACTTGGCTGGTCAGTGACCCACATTTTGCTTCTCTGAACCCCCACATCCTGCTTGTCTGAGTCCCCACATTCTGTTAGTCTGAGCCCCCACATTCTGCTGCTCTGAATCCTCACATCCTGCTGCTCTGAGCTCCCACAATCTGCTCTCTGAGCCCCCATATTCTGCTGGTCTGAGTCCGCATATTTTGCTGGTCTGATTCCACATTCTCCTGGTCTGAGTCCCACATTCTGTTGGTCTGTGTCCCCACTTCCTGCTCGTCTGAGTCCCCACATTCTGCTGGTCAGTGTACCCACTTTCTGCTGGTCTGATTCCCACCTTCTGCTGGCCTGATTCCCAAGTTCCACTTGTCTGAGACCCACATTCTGCTGGCCTGAATTCCCGCATTCCGCTGGTCAGTGAGCCATATTTTGCTGCTCTGAGGCCCCACATTCTTCTTGTCTGAGTCCCCACATTCTGCTGGTCTGATTCCCACATTCTGCTGCTCTGAATCCCCACATTCCGCTCTCTGTGTCCTACATGCTGCTGGTCTGAGTCCCCACCTTCTGATGGTCTGATTCCCACTTTCTGCTGGTCTGATTCCACATTCTCCTGGTCAGAGTCCCACATTCTGCTGGTCTGAGTTCCCTCATTTGGCTGGCCAGTGACCCACATTTTGCTTCTCTGAACCCCCACATCCTGCTTGTCTGAGTCCCCACATTCTGCTGCTCTGAATCCCCACATCCTGTTGCTCTGAGCTCCCACAATCTGCTCTCTGAGCCCCCATATTCTGCTGGTCTGAGTCCCCATATTTTGCTGGTCTGATTCCACATTCTGCTGGTCTGAGTCCCACATTACACTGGTCTGAGACCCCACATTCTGCTGGTCAGTGTACCCACTTTCTGCTGGTCTGATTCCCACCTTCTGCTGGCCTGATTCCCAAGTTCCACTTGTCTGAGACCCACATTCTGCTGGCCTGAATTCCCACATTCCGCTGGTCAGTGTGCCATATTTTGCTACTCTGAGGCCCCACATTCTTCTTGTCTGAGTCCCCACATTCTGCTGGTCTGATTCCCACATTCTGCTGCTCTGAGTCCCCACATTCCGCTCTCTGTGTCCTACATGCTGCTGGTCTGAGTCCCCACCTTCTGATGGTCTGATTCCCACTTTCTGATGGTCTGATTCCCACTTTCTGCTGGTCTGATTCCACATTCTGCTGGTCAGAGTCCCACATTCTGCTTGTCTGAGTCCAACATTACACTGGTCTGAGTCCCCACATTCTCCTGGTCTGAGTCCCACATTCTGCTGGTCTGTGTCCCCACTTTCTGCTCGTCTGTGTCCCCACATTCTGCTGGTCAGTGTACCCACTTTCTGCTGGTCTGATTCCCACCTTCTGCTGGCCTGATTCCCAAGTTCCACTTGTCTGAGACCCACATTCTGCTGGCCTGAATTCCCGCATTCCGCTGGTCAGTGTGCCATATTTTGCTGCTCTGAGGCCCCACATTCTTCTTGTCTGAGTCCCCACATTGTGCTGGTCTGATTCCCACATTCTGCTGGTCTGAGTCCCCACATTCCGCTCTCTGTGTCCTGCATGCTGCTGGTCTGAGTCCCCACCTTCTGAAGGTCTGATTCCAACTTTCAGCTGGTCTGATTCCCACATTCTGTTGGTCGGGGTCTCAAATTCTGCTGGTCTGAGTTCCACATTCCGCTTTTCTGAGACCCACATTCTGCTGGTCTGTGTCCCCACATTCTGCTGGTCTGTGTCCCCACTTTCTGCTCGTCTGAGTTCCCACATTCCGCTGGTCAGTTTGCCATATTTTGCTGCTCTGAGTCCCCACATTCTGCTGGTCTGATTCCCACTTTCTGATGGTCTGATTGTTCATTCTGCTGGTCAGAGTCCCACATTCTGCTTGTCTGAGTCCCACATTACACTGGTCTGAGTCCCCACATTCTCCTGGTCTGAGTTCCCACACTTGGCTGGTCAGTGACCCACATTTTGCTTCTCTGAACCCCCACATCCTGCTGGTCTGAGTCCCCACATTCTGCTAGTCTGAGCCCCCACATCCTGCTGCTCTGAGCTCCCACAATCTGCTCTCTGAGCCCCCATATTCTGCTGGTCTGAGTCCCCATATTTTGCTGGTCTGACTCCTACATTCTGCTGGTCTGAGTCCCACATTCTGCAGGCCTGGTTCCCCACATTCAGCCGGTCTGTGTCCCCATGTCCTGCTGGTCTGACTCCCACATTCTGCTGCTCTGAGTCTCCACATTCTGCTCTCTGTGCCCCCATATTCTGCTGGTCTGAGTCCTTGTATTTTGCAGGTCTGACTCCCACACTCCGCTGGTCTGAGTCCCACATTCTGTGGCCTGGTTCCCCACATTCAGCCGGTCTGTGTCCCCATATCCTGCTGGTCTGTGTCCCACATTCTGCTGGTCTGTGTCCCCACTGTCCGCTGGTCTGATTCCCACTTTTTGCTGGTCTGAGAACCCACAATGTGCTGCTCTGAGTCCACACATCCTGCTGCTCTGAGCGCCCAATTCTGCTTCTCTGAGTCCTCACAGTCTGCTGCTCTGCTTCTCACATTCTGCTAGTCTGTTTCCAACATTCTGCTGGCCTGTGTCCCCACATTCTCCTGGTCTGAGTCCCACATTCTGCTGGTCTGTGTCCCGCATTCTGCTGTTCTGTGTCCCGCATTCTGCTGGTCTGCGCCCTCCAAATTCTGCTGCTCTGAGCCCCCAGTTTCTCCTCGTCTGAGATCTCACATTCTGCTGATCTGAGCCCCACATTCTGCTAGTCTGTGTACCAAATTCTCCTGATTTTGAACCCATATTCCGCTGGTCTGTGTCCCACATTCGGCTGGTCCGAGCCCCCACATCCTGCTGGTCTGAGTCCCCATATTGTGCTGGTCTTAGCCCCACATTCTGCTGGTCTAATCACCCACATTCTGCCTGTCTGAGACCCCACATTCTGCTGGTCTGGGTCCTCACATTCTGCTTGAATGTGTCCCTCATTCCGCTTGTCTGAGTCCAACATTCTGCTTGTCTGTGTCCCACAATCGGCTGGTCTGAGCCTCCACATTCTGCTGATCTGTGTCCAACGTTCTGCTGGTCTGAGTCTCCACCTTCTGCTGGTCTGTCTCCCCACATTCTCCTGGTCTGATTCCCACATTCTGCTGTTCTGACTCCACTTTCTGCTGGTCTGATTCCCACCTTCTGCTGGTCTGTGTCCCCACATTCTGCTGGTCTGATTCCCACATTCTGCTAGTCTAATTCCCACATTCTACTGGTCTGTGTCCCCACATTCTCCTGTTCTGAGACCCACATTCTGCTGGTCTGCGTCCCCACCTTCTGGTGGTCTGATCGCCACTTTCTGCTAGTCTGTTTCCAACATTCTGCTGGTCTGTGTCCCCACATTCTCCTGGTCTGAGTCCCACATTCTGCTGGTCTGTGTCCCCACATTCTCCTGGTCTGAATCCCACATTCTGCTGGCCTGTGTCCCCACATTCTGCTGGCCTGTGTCCCCACATTCTGCTGGTCTGTGTCACCACGTTCTGCTGGTCTGATTCCCACATTCTGCTAGTCTGATTCGAGCTTTCTGCTAGTCTGATTCCCACATTCTGCTGGACTGACTCCCATATTCTACTGGTCTGAGTCCCACATTCTAATGTTCTGAATCCCCACATTCTCCTCGTCTGAGTCCCACATTCTGCTTGTCTGTGTCCCCACTTTCTGCTGCTCTGATTCCCACCTTCTGCTTGTCTGATTCCCATATTCTGCTGGTCAGTGTACCCACTTTCTGCTGGTCTGATTCCCACCTTCTGCTGGCCTGATTTCCACATTCCGCTTGTCTGAGTTCCCACATTCCGCTGGTCAGTGTGCCACATTTTGCTGCTCTGAGGCCCCACATTCTTCTTGTCTGAGTCCCCACATTCTTCTGTTCTGATTCCAACATTCTGCTGGTCTGAGTCCCACATTCTGCTGGTCAGTGTACCCACTTTCTGCTGGTCTGATTCCCAACTTCTGCTGGCCTGATTCCCACATTCCGCTTGTCTGAGACCATCATTCTGCTGGTGTGTGTCCCCACTTTCTGCTGGTCTGAGTCCCACATTCCGCTGGCCAGTGTTCAACATTTTGCTGCTTTGAGGCCCCACTTTCTTCTTGTCTGAGTCCCCACATTCCGCTCTCTGTGTCCTACATGCTGCTGGTCTGCGTCCTACTTTCTGCTGGTCTGATTCCCACTTTCTGATGGTCTGATTCCCACTTTCTGCTGGTCTGATTCCACATTCTGCTGGTCAGAGTCCCACATTCTGCTTGTCTGAGTCCCACATTACTCTGGTCTGAGTCCCCACATTCTCCTGGTCAGAGTCCCACATTCTCCTGGTCTGAGTTCCCACACTTGGCTGGTCAGTGACCCACATTTTGCTTCTCTGAACCCCCACATCCTGCTGGTCTGATTCCCCACATTCTGCTATTCTGAGCCCCCACATTCTGCTGCTCTGAATGCCCACATCCTGCTGCTCTGAGCTCCCAAAATCTGCTCACGAGCCCCCATATTCTGCTGGTCTGAGTCCCCATATTTTGCTGGTCTGACCCCCACATTCTGCTGGTCTATGTCCCCACTGTCCACTGGTCTGTTTCCCACGTTCTGCTTGTCTGAGTCACACATCCTGCTTCTCTGAGCCGCCACATTCTGCTAGTCTGAGTCCCCACATTCTGCTGGTCTGAATTGCACCTTCTGCTGTCCTGAGCCTCCCATATTCTGCTGGTCTGATCACCAATTTCTGCTGCTCTGAGTCCCACATTCTGCTGGTAAATGTCCCCATTTTCTGCTGCTCTGATTCCAACTTTCTGCTGGTCTGATTCCCACATTCTGTTGGTCGGGGTCTCACATTCTGCTGGTCTGAGTCCCACATTACACTGGTCTGAGTCCCCACATTCTGCTGGTCAGTGTACCCACTTTCTGCTGGTCTGATTCCCACCTTCTGCTGGCCTGATTCCCACATTCCGCTTGTCTGAAACCCACATTCTGCTGGCCTGAATTCCCACATTCCGCTGGTCAGTGTGCCATATTTTGCTGCTCTGAGGCCCCACATTCTTCTTGTCTGAGTCCACACATTCTGCTGGTCAGTGTCCCACATTCTGCTGGTCTGAGTCCCCACATTCCGCTCTCTGTGTCCTACATGCTGCTGGTCTGAGTCCCCACTTTCTGCTGGTCTGATTCCCACTTTCTGCTGGTCTGATTCCCACTTTCTGCTGGTCTGATTCCACATTCTGCTTGTCTGAGTCCCACATTACACTGGTCTGAGTCCCCACATTCTCCTGGTCAGAGTCCCACATTCTGCTGGTCAGTGTCCCACATTCTGCTGGTCTGAGACCCACATTCCGCTCTCTGTGTCCTACATGCTGCTGGTCTGAGTCCCCACTTTCTGCTGGTCTGATTCCCACTTTCTGCTGGTCTGAATCCCACATTGCACTGGTCTGAGTTGCAACATTCTCCTGGTCTGAGTCCCACATTCTGCTGGTCAGTGTACCCACTTTCTGCTGGTCTGATTCCCAACTTCTGCTGGCCTGATTCCCACATTCCGCTTGTCTGAGACCATCATTCTGCTGGTGTGTGTCTCCACTTTCTGCTGGTCTGAGTCCCACATTCCGCTGGCCAGTGTTCAACATTTTGCTGCTTTGAGGCCCCACTTTCTTCTTGTCTGAGTCCCCACATTGTGCTGTTCTGATCCCCACATTCTGCTGGTCTGAGTCCCCACATTCTGCTGGTCTGAGTCCCACATTCTGCTGGTCTGAGTCCCCACATTCCGCTCTCTGTGTCCTACATGCTGCTGGTCTGAGTCCCACTTTCTGCTTGTCTGATTCCCATATTCTGCTGGTCAGTGTACCCACTTTCTGCTGGTCTGATTCCCACCTTCTGCTGGCCTGATTTCCACATTCCGCTTGTCTGAGTTCCCACATTCCTCTGGTCAGTGTGCCACATTTTGCTGCTCTGAGGCCCCACATTCTTCTTGTCTGAGTCCCCACATTCTTCTGTTCTGATTCCAACATTCTGCTGGTCTGAGTCCCCACATTCCGCTCTCTGTGTCCTACATGCTGCTGGTCTGAGTCCCACTTTCTGCTGGTCTGATTCCCACTTTCTGCTGGTCTGATTCCCACTTTCTGCTGGTGTGAATGTTCATTCTGCTGGTCAGAGTCCCACATTCTGCTTGTCTGAGTCCCACATTACACTGGTCTGAGTCCCCACATTCTCCTGTTCAGAGTCCCACATTCTCCTGGTCTGAGTTCCCACACTTGGCTGGTCAGTGACCCACATTTTGCTTCTCTGAACCCCCACATCCTGCTGGTCTGACTCCCACATTCTGCTGGTCTGAGTCTCCACATTCTGCTCTCTGTGCCCCCATATTCTGCTGGTCTGAGTCCCCATATTTTGCAGGTCTGACCCCCACATTCTGCTGGTCTATGTCCCCACTGTCCACTGGTCTGTTTCCCACGTTCTGCTTGTCTGAGTCACACATCCTGCTTCTCTGAGCCGCCACATTCTGCTAGTCTGAGTCCCCACATTCTGCTGGTCTGAATTGCACCTTCTGCTGTCCTGAGCCTCCCATATTCTGCTGGTCTGATCACCAATTTCTGCTGCTCTGAGTCCCACATTCTGCTGGTAAATGTCCCCATTTTCTGCTGCTCTGATTCCAACTTTCTGCTGGTCTGATTCCCACATTCTGTTGGTCGGGGTCTCACATTCTGCTGGTCTGAGTCCCACATTACACTGGTCTGAGTCCCCACATTCTGCTGGTCAGTGTACCCACTTTCTGCTGGTCTGATTCCCACCTTCTGCTGGCCTGATTCCCACATTCCGCTTGTCTGAGACCCACATTCTGCTGGCCTGAATTCCCACATTCCGCTGGTCAGTGTGCCATATTTTGCTGCTCTGAGGCCCCACATTCTTCTTGTCTGAGTCCACACATTCTGCTGGTCAGTGTCCCACATTCTGCTGGTCTGAGTCCCCACATTCCGCTCTCTGTGTCCTACATGCTGCTGGTCTGAGTCCCCACTTTCTGCTGGTCTGATTCCCACTTTCTGCTGGTCTGATTCCCACTTTCTGCTGGTCTGATTCCACATTCTGCTTGTCTGAGTCCCACATTACACTGGTCTGAGTCCCCACATTCTCCTGGTCAGAGTCCCACATTCTGCTGGTCAGTGTCCCACATTCTGCTGGTCTGAGACCCACATTCCGCTCTCTGTGTCCTACATGCTGCTGGTCTGAGTCCCCACTTTCTGCTGGTCTGATTCCCACTTTCTGCTGGTCTGAATCCCACATTGCACTGGTCTGAGTTGCAACATTCTCCTGGTCTGAGTCCCACATTCTGCTGGTCAGTGTACCCACTTTCTGCTGGTCTGATTCCCAACTTCTGCTGGCCTGATTCCCACATTCCGCTTGTCTGAGACCATCATTCTGCTGGTGTGTGTCTCCACTTTCTGCTGGTCTGAGTCCCACATTCCGCTGGCCAGTGTTCAACATTTTGCTGCTTTGAGGCCCCACTTTCTTCTTGTCTGAGTCCCCACATTGTGCTGTTCTGATCCCCACATTCTGCTGGTCTGAGTCCCCACATTCTGCTGGTCTATGTCCCCACTGTCCACTGGTCTGTTTCCCACGTTCTGCTTGTCTGAGTCACACATCCTGCTTCTCTGAGCCGCCACATTCTGCTAGTCTGAGTCCCCACATTCTGCTGGTCTGAATTGCACCTTCTGCTGTCCTGAGCCTCCCATATTCTGCTGGTCTGATCACCAATTTCTGCTGCTCTGAGTCCCACATTCTGCTGGTAAATGTCCCCATTTTCTGCTGCTCTGATTCCAACTTTCTGCTGGTCTGATTCCCACATTCTGTTGGTCGGGGTCTCACATTCTGCTGGTCTGAGTCCCACATTACACTGGTCTGAGTCCCCACATTCTGCTGGTCAGTGTACCCACTTTCTGCTGGTCTGATTCCCACCTTCTGCTGGCCTGATTCCCACATTCCGCTTGTCTGAGACCCACATTCTGCTGGCCTGAATTCCCACATTCCGCTGGTCAGTGTGCCATATTTTGCTGCTCTGAGGCCCCACATTCTTCTTGTCTGAGTCCACACATTCTGCTGGTCAGTGTCCCACATTCTGCTGGTCTGAGTCCCCACATTCCGCTCTCTGTGTCCTACATGCTGCTGGTCTGAGTCCCCACTTTCTGCTGGTCTGATTCCCACTTTCTGCTGGTCTGATTCCCACTTTCTGCTGGTCTGATTCCACATTCTGCTTGTCTGAGTCCCACATTACACTGGTCTGAGTCCCCACATTCTCCTGGTCAGAGTCCCACATTCTGCTGGTCAGTGTCCCACATTCTGCTGGTCTGAGACCCACATTCCGCTCTCTGTGTCCTACATGCTGCTGGTCTGAGTCCCCACTTTCTGCTGGTCTGATTCCCACTTTCTGCTGGTCTGAATCCCACATTGCACTGGTCTGAGTTGCAACATTCTCCTGGTCTGAGTCCCACATTCTGCTGGTCAGTGTACCCACTTTCTGCTGGTCTGATTCCCAACTTCTGCTGGCCTGATTCCCACATTCCGCTTGTCTGAGACCATCATTCTGCTGGTGTGTGTCTCCACTTTCTGCTGGTCTGAGTCCCACATTCCGCTGGCCAGTGTTCAACATTTTGCTGCTTTGAGGCCCCACTTTCTTCTTGTCTGAGTCCCCACATTGTGCTGTTCTGATCCCCACATTCTGCTGGTCTGAGTCCCCACATTCTGCTGGTCTGAGTCCCACATTCTGCTGGTCTGAGTCCCCACATTCCGCTCTCTGTGTCCTACATGCTGCTGGTCTGAGTCCCACTTTCTGCTGGTCTGATTCCCACTTTCTGATGGTCTGATTCCCACTTTCTGCTGGTGTGAATGTTCATTCTGCTGGTCAGAGTCCCACATTCTGCTTGTCTGAGTCCCACATTACACTGGTCTGAGTCCCCACATTCTCCTGTTCAGAGTCCCACATTCTCCTGGTCTGAGTTCCCACACTTGGCTGGTCAGTGACCCACATTTTGCTTCTCTGAACCCCCACATCCTGCTGGTCTGACTCCCACATTCTGCTGGTCTGAGTCTCCACATTCTGCTCTCTGTGCCCCCATATTCTGCTGGTCTGAGTCCCCATATTTTGCAGGTCTGACCCCCACATTCTGCTGGTCTATGTCCCCACTGTCCACTGGTCTGTTTCCCACGTTCTGCTTGTCTGAGTCACACATCCTGCTTCTCTGAGCCGCCACATTCTGCTAGTCTGAGTCCCCACATTCTGCTGGTCTGAATTGCACCTTCTGCTGTCCTGAGCCTCCCATATTCTGCTGGTCTGATCACCAATTTCTGCTGCTCTGAGTCCCACATTCTGCTGGTAAATGTCCCCATTTTCTGCTGCTCTGATTCCAACTTTCTGCTGGTCTGATTCCCACATTCTGTTGGTCGGGGTCTCACATTCTGCTGGTCTGAGTCCCACATTACACTGGTCTGAGTCCCCACATTCTGCTGGTCAGTGTACCCACTTTCTGCTGGTCTGATTCCCACCTTCTGCTGGCCTGATTCCCACATTCCGCTTGTCTGAGACCCACATTCTGCTGGCCTGAATTCCCACATTCCGCTGGTCAGTGTGCCATATTTTGCTGCTCTGAGGCCCCACATTCTTCTTGTCTGAGTCCACACATTCTGCTGGTCAGTGTCCCACATTCTGCTGGTCTGAGTCCCCACATTCCGCTCTCTGTGTCCTACATGCTGCTGGTCTGAGTCCCCACTTTCTGCTGGTCTGATTCCCACTTTCTGCTGGTCTGATTCCCACTTTCTGCTGGTCTGATTCCACATTCTGCTTGTCTGAGTCCCACATTACACTGGTCTGAGTCCCCACATTCTCCTGGTCAGAGTCCCACATTCTGCTGGTCAGTGTCCCACATTCTGCTGGTCTGAGACCCACATTCCGCTCTCTGTGTCCTACATGCTGCTGGTCTGAGTCCCCACTTTCTGCTGGTCTGATTCCCACTTTCTGCTGGTCTGATTCCCACTTTCTGATGGTCTGATTCCCACTTTCTGATGGTCTGATTCCCACTTCCTGCTGGTCTGATTCCCACTTTCTGATGGTCTGATTCCCACTTTCTGCTGGTCTGATTCCACATTCTGCTGGTCAGAGTCCCAAATTCTGCTTGTCTGAGTCCCACATTCTGCTGGTCTGAGTTCCCACATTTGGCTGGCCAGTGACCCACATTTTGCTTCTTTGAACCCCCACGTCCTGCTTGTCTGAGCCCCCACATTCTGCTGCTCTGAATCCCCACATCCTGCTGCTCTGAGCTCCCACAAACTGCTCTCTGAGCCCCATATTCTGCTGGTCTGAGTCCCCATATTTTGCTGGTCTGACTCCTACATTCTGCTGGTCTGAGTCCCACATTCTGCAGAACAAAAACAGAATTACCTGGAAAAACTCAGCAGGTCTGGCAGCATCGGCGGAGAAGAAAAGAGTTGACGTTTCGAGTCCTCATGACCCTTCGACAGAACTTGATTTCGAGTCCAGGAAAGAGTTGAAATATAAGCTGGTTTAAGGTGTGTGGGGGGGGGGGGGGCGCGGAGAGAGAGAGAGAGACAGAGGTGCTTGTGTAGACAAACAAGCAGTGATAGAAGCAGATCATCAAAAGATGTCAGTGACAGTGGGACAAAAGAACACATAGGTGTTAAAGTTAAAGTTGGTGATATTATCTAAACGAATGTGCTAATTAAGAATGGATGGTAGGGCACTCAAGGTACAGCTCTAGTGGGGGTGGGGGGAGCATAAAAGATTTAAAAATATTTAAAAATAAGTGGGAAAAGAAAAATCTGTAAAATTTATAGGGAAAAAAAAGGGGGGAAAAAAAGGGGGGGAAACAGAAAGGGGGTGGGGATGGGGGAGGGAGCTCACGACCTAAAGTTATTGAATTCAATATTCAGACCGGAAGGCTGTAAGGTGCCTAGTCGGAAGATGAGGTGTTGTTCCTCCAGTTTGCGTTGGGCTTCACTGGAACAATGCAGTAAGCCAAGGACAGACATGTGGGCAAGAGAGCAGGGTGGAGTGTTAAAATGGCAAGCGACAGGGAGGTTTGGGTCATTCTTGCGGACAGACCGCAGGTGTTCTGCAAAGCGGTCGCCCAGTTTACGTTTGGTCTCTCCAATGTAGAGGAGACCACATTGGGAGCAACGAATGCAGTAGACTAAGTTGGGGGAAATGCAAGTGAAATGCTGCTTCACTTGAAAGGAGTGTTTGGGCCCTTGGACGGTGAGGAGAGAGGAAGTGAAGGGGCAGGTGTTACATCTTTTGCGTGGGCATGGGGTGGTGCCATAGGAGGGGGTTGAGGAGTAGGGGGTGATGGAGGAGTGGACCAGGGTGTCCCGGAGGGAGCGATCCCTACGGAATGCCGATAAGGGGGGTGAAGGGAAGATGTGTTTGGTGGTGGCATCATGCTGGAGTTGGCGGAAATGGCGGAGGATGATCCTTTGAATGCGGAGGCTGGTGGGGTGATAAGTGAGGACAAGGGGGACCCTATCATGTTTCTGGGAGGGAGGAGAAGGCGTGAGGGCGGATGCGCGGGAGATGGGCCGGACACGGTTGAGGGCCCTGTCAACGACCGTGGGTGGAAAACCTCGGTTAAGGAAGAAGGAGGACATGTCAGAGGAACCGTTTTTGAAGGTAGCATCATCGGAACAGATGCGACGAAGGCGAAGGAACTGGGAGAATGGGATGGAGTCCTTACAGGAAGCGGGGTGTGAGGAGCTGTAGTCGAGGTAGCTGTGGGAGTCGGTGGGTTTGTAATGGATATTAGTGGACAGTCTATCACCAGAGATTGAGACAGAGAGGTCAAGGAAGGGAAGGGAAGTGTCAGAGATGGACCACGTGAAAATGATGGAGGGGTGGAGATTGGAAGCAAAATTAATAAATTTTTCCAAGTCCCGACGAGAGCATGAAGCGGCACCGAAGTAATCATCGATGTACCGGAGAAAAAGTTGTGGAAGGGGGCCGGGGTAGGACTGCAACAAGGAATGTTCCACATATCCCATAAAGAGACAGGCATAGCTGGGGCCCATGCGGGTACCCATAGCCACACCTTTTATTTGGAGGAAGTGAGAGGAGTTGAAGGAGAAATTGTTCAACGTGAGAACAAGTTCAGCCAGACGGAGGAGAGTAGTGGTGGATGGGGATTGTTCGGGCCTCTGTTCGAGGAAGAAGCTAAGGGCCCTCAGACCATCCTGGTGGGGGATGGAGGTGTAGAGGGATTGGACGTCCATGGTGAAGAGGAAGCGGTTGGAGCCAGGGAACTGGAAATTGTTGATGTGACGTAAGGTGTCAGAGGAATCACGGATGTAGGTGGGAAGGGACTGGACAAGGGGAGAGAGAAGGGAGTCAAGATAACGAGAAATGAGTTCTGTGGGGCAGGAGCAAGCTGAGACGATCGGTCTACCGGGGCAGTTCTGTTTGTGGATTTTAGGTAGGAGATAGAAGCGGGCCGTCCGAGGTTGGGCGACTATCAGGTTGGAAGCTGTGGGAGGGAGATCCCCAGAGGAGATGAGGTCAGTGACAGTCCTGGAAACAATGGCTTGATGTTCAGTGGTGGGGTCATGGTCCAGGGAGAGGTAGGAGGAAGTGTCTGCGAGTTGACGCTCAGCCTCCGCGAGGTAGAGGTCAGTGCGCCAGACAACAACAGCACCACCCTTGTCAGCGGGTTTGATGACAATGTCAGGGTTGGACCTGAGAGAATGGAGTGCAGTAAGTTCAGAGAGAGACAGGTTAGAATGGGTGAGAGGAGCAGAGAAATTGAGACGACTAATGTCGCGCCGACAGTTCTCAATGAAAAGATCAAGAGAAGGTAAGAATCCAGAGGGAGGGGTCCAGGTGGAGGGAGAATATTGGAGATGGGTAAAAGGATCCGTTGAACTGGGAGAGGACTCCTGCCCAAAGAAGTGAGCCCGGAGACGAAGACGGCGAAAGAAGAGTTCAGTATCATGCCGAGCCCGAAATTCATTGAGGTGAGGGCGTAAGGGTATGAAACTAAGTCCTTTGCTGAGTCCATGGACGTCCAATCCCTCTACACCTCCATCCCCCACCAGGATGGTCTGAGGGCCCTTAGCTTCTTCCTCGAACAGAGGCCCGAACAATCCCCATCCACCACTACTCTCCTCCGTCTGGCTGAACTTGTTCTCACGTTGAACAATTTCTCCTTCAACTCCTCTCACTTCCTCCAAATAAAAGGTGTGGCTATGGGTACCCGCATGGGCCCCAGCTATGCCTGTCTCTTTATGGGATATGTGGAACATTCCTTGTTGCAGTCCTACCCCGGCCCCCTTCCACAACTTTTTCTCCGGTACATCGATGATTACTTCGGTGCCGCTTCATGCTCTCGTCGGGACTTGGAAAAATTTATTAATTTTGCTTCCAATCTCCACCCCTCCATCATTTTCACGTGGTCCATCTCTGACACTTCCCTTCCCTTCCTTGACCTCTCTGTCTCAATCTCTGGTGATAGACTGTCCACTAATATCCATTACAAACCCACCGACTCCCACAGCTACCTCGACTACAGCTCCTCACACCCCGCTTCCTGTAAGGACTCCATCCCATTCTCCCAGTTCCTTCGCCTTCGTCGCATCTGTTCCGATGATGCTACCTTCAAAAACGGTTCCTCTGACATGTCCTCCTTCTTCCTTAACCGAGGTTTTCCACCCACGGTCGTTGACAGGGCCCTCAACCGTGTCCGGCCCATCTCCCGCGCATCCGCCCTCACGCCTTCTCCTCCCTCCCAGAAACATGATAGGGTCCCCCTTGTCCTCACTTATCACCCCACCAGCCTCCGCATTCAAAGGATCATCCTCCGCCATTTCCGCCAACTCCAGCATGATGCCACCACCAAACACATCTTCCCTTCACCCCCCTTATCGGCATTCCGTAGGGATCGCTCCCTCCGGGACACCCTGGTCCACTCCTCCATCACCCCCTACTCCTCAACCCCCTCCTATGGCACCACCCCATGCCCACGCAAAAGATGTAACACCTGCCCCTTCACTTCCTCTCTCCTCACCGTCCAAGGGCCCAAACACTCCTTTCAAGTGAAGCAGCATTTCACTTGCATTTCCCCCAACTTAGTCTACTGCATTCGTTGCTCCCAATGTGGTCTCCTCTACATTGGAGAGACCAAACGTAAACTGGGCGACCGCTTTGCAGAACACCTGCGGTCTGTCCGCAAGAATGACCCAAACCTCCCTGTCGCTTGCCATTTTAACACTCCACCCTGCTCTCTTGCCCACATGTCTGTCCTTGGCTTACTGCATTGTTCCAGTGAAGCCCAACGCAAACTGGAGGAACAACACCTCATCTTCCGACTAGGCACCTTACAGCCTTCCGGTCTGAATATTGAATTCAATAACTTTAGGTCGTGAGCTCCCTCCCCCATCCCCACCCCCTTTCTGTTTCCCCCCCTTTTTTTCCCCCCTTTTTTTTCCCTATAAATTTTACAGATTTTTCTTTTCCCACTTATTTTTAAATATTTTTAAATCTTTTATGCTCCCCCCACCCCCACTAGAGCTGTACCTTGAGTGCCCTACCATCCATTCTTAATTAGCACATTCGTTTAGATAATATCACCAACTTTAACTTTAACACCTATGTGTTCTTTTGTCCCATTGTCACTGACATCTTTTGATGATCTGCTTCTATCACTGCTTGTTTGTCTACACAAGCACCTCTGTCTCTCTCTCTCTCTCCGCGCCCCCCCCCCCCCACACACCTTAAACCAGCTTATATTTCAACTCTTTCCTGGACTCGAAATCAAGTTCTGTCGAAGGGTCATGAGGACTCGAAACGTCAACTCTTTTCTTCTCCGCCGATGCTGCCAGACCTGCTGAGTTTTTCCAGGTAATTCTGTTTTTGTTTTGCATTTCCAGCATCCGCAGTTCTCTTTGTTTTTATCACCACATTCTGCAGGCCTGGTTCCCCACATTCAGCCGGTCTGTGTCCCCATATCCTGCTGGTCTGACTCCCACATTCTGCTGGTCTGAGTCCCCACATTCTGCTGCTCTGAATCCCCACATCCTGCTGCTCTGAGCTCCCACAATCTGCTCTCTGAGCCCCCATATTCTGCTGGTCTGAGTCCCCATATTTTGCATGTCTGACTCCCACACTCTGCTGGTCTGAGTCCCACATTCTGTGGTCTGGTTCCCCACATTCATCCGCTCTGTGTCCCCATATCCTGCTGGTCTGTGTCCCACAATCTGCTGGTCTGTGTCCCCACTGTCCGCTGGTCTGATTCCCACTTTTTGCTGGTCTGAGAACCCACAATGTGCTGCTCTGAGTCCACACATCCTGCTGCTCTGAGCGCCCAATTCTGCTTCTCTGAGTCCTCACAGTCTGCTGCTCTGCTTCTCACATTCTGGTGGTCGGAAACCCACATTCTGCTGGTCTGCGCCCACATTCTGCTGGTCTGTGTCCCGCATTCTGCTGGTCTGTGTCCCGCATTCTGCTGTTCTGTGTCCCGCATTCTGCTGGTCTGCGCCCTCCAAATTCTGCTGCTCTGAGCCCCCAGTTTCTCCTCGTCTGAGATCTCACATTCTGCTGATCTGAGCCCCACATTCTGCTAGTCTGTGTACCCAAATTCTCCTGATTTTGAACCCATATTCCGCTGGTCTGTGTCCCACATTCGGCTGGTCCGAGCCCCCACATCCTGCTGGTCTGAGTCCCCATATTGTGCTGGTCTTAGCCCCACATTCTGCTGGTCTAATCACCCACATTCTGCCTGTCTGAGACCCCACATTCTGCTGGTCTGGGTCCTCACATTCTGCTTGAATGTGTCCCTCATTCCGCTTGTCTGAGTCCAACATTCTGCTTGTCTGTGTCCCACAATCGGCTGGTCTGAGCCTCCACATTCTGCTGATCTGTGTCCAATGTTCTGCTGGTCTGAGTCTCCACCTTCTGCTGGTCTGTCTCCCCACATTCTCCTGGTCTGATTCCCACATTCTGCTGTTCTGACTCCACTTTCTGCTGGTCTGATTCCCACCTTCTGCTGGTCTGTGTCCCCACTTTCTGCTGGTCTGATTCCCACATTCTGCTAGTCTAATTCCCACATTCTACTGGTCTGTGTCCCCACATTCTCCTGGTCTGAGACCCACATTCTGCTGGTCTGCGTCCCCACCTTCTGGTGGTCTGATCGCCACTTTCTGCTAGTCTGTTTCCAACATTCTGCTGGTCTGTGTCCCCACATTCTCCTGGTCTGAGTCCCACATTCTGCTGGTCTGTGTCCCCACATTCTCCTGGTCTGAGTCCCACATTCTGCTGGCCTGTGTCCCCACATTCTGCTGGTCTGTGTCACCACGTTCTGCTGGTCTGATTCCCACATTCTGCTAGTCTGATTCCAGCTTTCTGCTAGTCTGATTCCCACATTCTGCTGGACTGACTCCCATATTCTGCTGGTCTGAGTCCCACATTCTAACGTTCTGAGTCCCCACATTCTCCTCGTCTGAGTCCCACATTCTGCTTGTCTGTGTCCCCACTTTCTGCTGCTCTGATTCCCACCTTCTGCTTGTCTGATTCCCATATTCTGCTGGTCAGTGTACCCACTTTCTGCTGGTCTGATTCCCACCTTCTGCTGGCCTGATTTCCACATTCCGCTTGTCTGAGTTCCCACATTCCTCTGGTCAGTGTGCCACATTTTGCTGCTCTGAGGCCCCACATTCTTCTTGTCTGAGTCCCCACATTCTTCTGTTCTGATTCCAACATTCTGCTGGTCTGAGTCCCCACATTCCGCTGTCTGTGTCCTACATGCTGCTGGTCTGAATCCCCACTTTCTGCTGGTCAGATTTCCACTTTCTGCTGGTCTGATTCCACATTCTGCTGGTCAGAGTCCCACATTCTGCTTGTCTGAATCCCACATTGCACTGGTCTGAGTTGCCACATTCTCCTGGTCTGAGTCCCACATTCTGCTGGTCAGTGTACCCACTTTCTGCTGGTCTGATTCCCAACTTCTGCTGGCCTGATTCCCACATTCCGCTTGTCTGAGACCATCATTCTGCTGGTGTGTGTCCCCACTTTCTGCTGGTCTGAGTCCCACATTCCGCTGGCCAGTGTTCAACATTTTGCTGCTTTGAGGCCCCACTTTCTTCTTGTCTGAGTCCCCACATTCCGCTCTCTGTGTCCTACATGCTGCTGGTCTGAGTCCTACTTTCTGATGGTCTGATTCCCACTTTCTGATGGTCTGATTCCCACTTTCTGCTGGTCTGATTCCACATTCTGCTGGTCAGAGTCCCACATTCTGCTTGTCTGAGTCCCACATTACTCTGGTCTGAGTCCCCACATTCTCCTGGTCAGAGTCCCACATTCTCCTGGTCTGAGTTCCCACACTTGGCTGGTCAGTGACCCACATTTTGCTTCTCTGAACCCCCACATCCTGCTGGTCTGATTCCCCACATTCTGCTATTCTGAGCCCCCACATTCTGCTGCTCTGAATCCCCACATCCTGCTGCTCTGAGCTCCCAAAATCTGCTCACGAGCCCCCATATTCTGCTGGTCTGAGTCCCCATATTTTGCAGGTCTGACCCCCACATTCTGCTGGTCTATGTCCCCACTGTCCACTGGTCTGTTTCCCACGTTCTGCTTGTCTGAGTCACACATCCTGCTTCTCTGAGCCGCCACATTCTGCTAGTCTGAGTCCCCACATTCTGCTGGTCTGAATTGCACCTTCTGCTGTCCTGAGCCTCCCATATTCTGCTGGTCTGATCACCAATTTCTGCTGCTCTGAGTCCCACATTCTGCTGGTAAATGTCCCCATTTTCTGCTGCTCTGATTCCAACTTTCTGCTGGTCTGATTCCCACATTCTGTTGGTCGGGGTCTCACATTCTGCTGGTCTGAGTCCCACATTACACTGGTCTGAGTCCCCACATTCTGCTGGTCAGTGTACCCACTTTCTGCTGGTCTGATTCCCACCTTCTGCTGGCCTGATTCCCACATTCCGCTTGTCTGAGACCCACATTCTGCTGGCCTGAATTCCCACATTCCGCTGGTCAGTGTGCCATATTTTGCTGCTCTGAGGCCCCACATTCTTCTTGTCTGAGTCCACACATTCTGCTGGTCAGTGTCCCACATTCTGCTGGTCTGAGTCCCCACATTCCGCTCTCTGTGTCCTACATGCTGCTGGTCTGAGTCCCCACTTTCTGCTGGTCTGATTCCCACTTTCTGCTGGTCTGATTCCCACTTTCTGCTGGTCTGATTCCACATTCTGCTTGTCTGAGTCCCACATTACACTGGTCTGAGTCCCCACATTCTCCTGGTCAGAGTCCCACATTCTGCTGGTCAGTGTCCCACATTCTGCTGGTCTGAGACCCACATTCCGCTCTCTGTGTCCTACATGCTGCTGGTCTGAGTCCCCACTTTCTGCTGGTCTGATTCCCACTTTCTGCTGGTCTGATTCCCACTTTCTGATGGTCTGATTCCCACTTTCTGATGGTCTGATTCCCACTTCCTGCTGGTCTGATTCCCACTTTCTGATGGTCTGATTCCCACTTTCTGCTGGTCTGATTCCACATTCTGCTGGTCAGAGTCCCACATTCTGCTTGTCTGAGTCCCACATTCTGCTGGTCTGAGTTCCCACATTTGGCTGGCCAGTGACCCACATTTTGCTTCTTTGAACCCCCACGTCCTGCTTGTCTGAGCCCCCACATTCTGCTGCTCTGAATCCCCACATCCTGCTGCTCTGAGCTCCCACAAACTGCTCTCTGAGCCCCATATTCTGCTGGTCTGAGTCCCCATATTTTGCTGGTCTGACTCCTACATTCTGCTGGTCTGAGTCCCACATTCTGCAGGCCTGGTTCCCCACATTCAGCCGGTCTGTGTCCCCATATCCTGCTGGTCTGACTCCCACATTCTGCTGGTCTGAGTCCCCACATTCTGCTGCTCTGAATCCCCACATCCTGCTGCTCTGAGCTCCCACAATCTGCTCTCTGAGCACCCATATTCTGCTGGTCTGAGTCCCCATATTTTGCATGTCTGACTCCCACACTCTGCTGGTCTGAGTCCCACATTCTGTGGCCTGGTTCCCCACATTCATCCGCTCTGTGTCCCCATATCCTGCTGGTCTGTGTCCCACAATCTGCTGGTCTGTGTCCCCACTGTCCGCTGGTCTGATTCCCACTTTTTGCTGGTCTGAGAACCCACAATGTGCTGCTCTGAGTCCACACATCCTGCTGCTCTGAGCGCCCAATTCTGCTTCTCTGAGTCCTCACAGTCTGCTGCTCTGCTTCTCACATTCTGGTGGTCGGAAACCCACATTCTGCTGGTCTGTGTCCCCACATTCTGCTGGTCTGTGTCCCGCATTCTGCTGGTCTGTGTCCCGCATTCTGCTGTTCTGTGTCCTGCATTCTGCTTGTCTGCGCCCTCCAAATTCTGCTGCTCTGAGCCCCAAATTCTGCTAGTCTGTGTACTCAAATCCTCCTGATTTTGAACCCATATTCCGCTGGTCTGTGTCCCACATTCGGCTGGTACGAGCCCCCACATCCTGCTGGTCTGAGTCCCCATATTGTGCTGGTCTTAGCCCCACATTCTGCTGGTCTAATCACCCACATTCTGCCTGTCTGAGACCCCACATTCTGCTGGTCTGGGTCCTCACATTCTGCTTGAATGTGTCCCTCATTCCGCTTGTCTGAGTCCAACATTCTGCTTGTCTGTGTCCCACAATCGGCTGGTCTGAGCCTCCACATTCTGCTGACCCGTGTCCAACATTCTGCTGGTCTGAGTCTCCACCTTCTGCCCGTCTGTCTCCCCACATTCTCCTGGTCTGAGCCCCACATTCTGCTGTTCTAACTCCACATTCTGCTGGTCTGAGTCCCCACATTCTCCAGTTCTGAGTCCCACATTCTGCTGCTCTGTGTCCCCACTTTCTGCTTGTCTGATTCCCACATTCTGCTGGTCTGTGTCCCCACTTTCTGGTGGTCTGATTCCCACATTCTGCTAGTCTAATTCCCACATTCTGCTGGTCTGACTCCCACATTCTACTGGTCTGTGTCCCCAGATTCTCCTGGTCTGAGACCCACATTCTACTGGTCAGTGTCCCCATCTTCTGGTGGTCTGATCCCCACTTTCTGCTAGTCTGTTTCCAACATTCTGCTGGTCTGACTCCAACATTCTGCTGGTCTGTGTCCCCACATTCTCCTGGTCTGAGTCCCAGCTTGTGCTGGTCTGTGTCCCCACATTCTCCTGGTCTGAGTCCCACATTCTGCAGGTCTGTGTCCCCACATTCTCTTGGTCTGAGTCCCACATTCTGCTGGTCTGTGTCCCCACATTCTCCTGGTCTGAGTCCCACATTCTGCTGGTCTGTGTCCCCACATTCTCCTGGTCTGATTCCCACATTCTGCTAGTCTGATTCCAGCTTTCTGCTAGTCTGATTCCCACATTCTGCTGGACTGACTCCCACATTCTGCTGGTCTGAGTCCCCATATTTTGCTGGTCTGACTCCCACACTCTGCTGGTCTGAGTCCCACATTCTGCAGGCCTGGTTCCCCACATTCAGCCGGTCTGTGTCCCCATATCCTGCTGGTCTGTGTCCCACATTCTGCTGGTCTGTGTCCCCACTGTCCGCTGGTCTGATTCCCACTTTTTGCTGGTCTGAGAACCCACAATGTGCTGCTCTGAGTCCACACATCCTGCTGCTCTGAGCGCCCAATTCTGCTTCTCTGAGTCCTCACAGTCTGCTGCTCTGCTTCTCACATTCTGGTGGTCGGAAACCCACATTCTGCTGGTCTGTGTCCCCGCATTCTGCTGGTCTGAGCCCCCAGTTTCTCCTCGTCTGAGATCTCACATTCTGCTGATCTGAGCCCCACATTCTGCTAGTCTGTGTACCCAAATTCTCCTGATTTTGAACCCATATTCCGCTGGTCTGTGTCCCACATTCAGCTGGTCCGAGCCCTCATATTCTGCTGTTCTGAGTCCCCATATTGTGCTGGTCTTAGCCCCACATTCTGCTGGTCTAATCACCCACATTCTGCCTGTCTGAGACCCCACATTCTGCTGGTCTGGGTCCTCACATTCTGCTTGAATGTGTCCCTCATTCTGCTTGTCTGAGTCCAACATTCTGCTTGTCTGTGTCCCACAATCGGCTGGTCTGAGCCTCCACATTCTGCTGATCTGTGTCCAACATTCTGCTGGTCTGAGTCTCCACCTTCTGCTGGTCTGTCTCCCCACATACCCCTGGTCTGAGTCCCACATTCTGCTGTTCTGTGTCCCCACTTTCTGCTGGTCTGATTCCCAGCTTCTGCTGGTCTGTGTCTCCACTTTCTGGTGGTCTGATTCCCACATTCTGCTAGTCTGATTCCCACATTCTGCTGGTCTGATTCCCACATTCTGCTAGTCTGATTCCCACATTCTGTTGGTCTGGCTCCCACATTCTGCTGGTCTGTGTCCCCACCTTCTGGTGGTCTGATCCCCACTTTCTGCTAGTCTGTTTCCAACATTCTGCTGGTCTGACTCCAACATTCTTCTGGTCTGTGTCCCCACATTCTCCTGGTCTGAGTCCCACATTCTGCTGGTCTGTGTCCCCACATTCTCCTGGTCTGTGTCCCCACATTCTCCTGGTCTGAGTCCCATATTCTGCTGGTCTGTGTCCCCACATTCTGCTGGTCTGTCTCACCACGTTCTGCTGGTCTGATTCCCACATTCTGCTAGTCTGATTCCAGCTTTCTGCTAGTCTGATTCCCACATTCTGCTGGACTGACTACCACATTCTGCTGGTCTGTGTCCCACATTCTAATGTTCTGAGTCCCCACATTCTCCTCGTCTGAGACCCACATTCTGCTTGTCTATGTCCCCACTTTCTGCTGCTCTGATTTCCACCTTCTGCTGGCCTGATTCCTACATGCTGCCGGTCTGAGTCCCACATCCTGCTGCTGTGAGCCCCCAAATCTTGCTAGTCTGAGTCCCCACATTCTGCTGGTCTGAGTTGCACCTTCTGTTGTCCTGGGTCCCCCATATTCTACTGGTCAGAGCCACCCATTGGGCTAGTGAGAGTCCCCACATTCTGCTGCTCTGAATCCCAACATCCTGCTGCTCTGAGCTCCCACAATCTGCTTCTCTGAGACCCCATATTCTGCTGGTCTGAGTCCCCATATTTTGCTGGTCTGATTCCTACCTTCTGCTGGCCTTATTCCCACATTCTGCTGGTCTGACCCCCCACCTTCTGCTGTTCTGAGTTCCCACATTCGGCTGGTCAGTGACCCACATTTTGCTGCTCTGAACACCCATATCCTGCTCCTCTGAACCCCCACATCCTGCTGGTCGGAGTCCCCAAATTCTGCTAGTCTGCGCCCCCACATTCTGCTGGTCTGATCCCCCCATTGGGCTAGTCTGAGTCCCCACATTCTGCTGTTTTGAATCCCCACATCCTGCTGCTCTGAGCTCCCACAATCTGCTTCTCTGAGTCCCCACATTTTGCTGGTCTGATTCCCACATTATGCAGGCCTGGTTCCCCACATTCTGCTGGTCTGTGTCCCACATTCTGCCGGTCTGTGTCCCCACTGTCCGCTGGTCTGATTCCCACTTTTTCCTGGTCTGAGAACCCTCATTCTGCTGCTCTGAGTCCCCACATTCTACTGGTCTGAGCCCCCCCATTTGGCTCGTCTGAGCCCCCAAATCCTGCTGCTCTGAGCCCCCAATTCTGCTTCTCTGAGTCTCCACAGTCTGCAGCTCTGCGTCTCACATTCTGGTGGTCGGAAACCCACATTCAGCTGGTCGGTGTCCCCACATTCTGCTGGTCTGAGTCCCCGCATTCTGCTGGTCTGAGCCCCCAGTTTCTCCTCGTCTGAGATCTCACATTCTGCTGATCTGAGCCCCACATTCTGCGAGTCTGTGTACCCAAATTGTCCTGATTTGAGACCCCATTTTCCGCTGGTCTGTGTCCCACATTCAGCTGGTCTGAGCCCCCATATTCTGCTTGTCTGAGCCCCCATATTCTGCTTGTCTGAGTCCCCATATTTTGCTGGTCGGAGCCCCACATTCTGCTGGTCTGATCGCCCACAATTCTGCTAGTCTGAGTCTCACATTCTGCTGGTCTGAGTTGCACCTTCTGCTGTCCTGAGCCCCCCATATTCTGCTGGTCTGAGCTCCCACATCCTGCTGCTCTGAGTCCCAATTTCTGCTGGTATATGTCCCCATTTTTTGCTGGTCTGATTCCAACTTTCTGCTGGTCTGATTCCCACATTCTCCTGATCTGAGTCCCACATACTGCTGGTCGGTGTACCCACTTTCTGGTGGTCTGTTTCCCACATTCTGCTGGTCTGACTCCCACATTCTACTGGTCTGAGTCCAAACATTCTCCTGATCTGAGTCCCAGCTTGTGCTGGTGTGTCCCCACATTCTCCCGATCTGAGTCCCACATTCTGCTGGTCTGAGTCCCACATTCTGCTGGTCTCTGTCCCCACTTTCTGCTGGTCTGATTCATCACTTTCTGCTAGTCTGATTCCAGCTTCCTGCTAGTCTGATTCCAACTTTCTGCGAGTCTGATTCCCACATTCTGCTGGTCTGACTCCCACATTCTGCTGGTCTGTGTCACACATCCTGCTGCTCTAAGCCCCCACATCTTGCTGGTCTGAGTCCCCACATTCTGCTGGTCTGAGTTGCACATTCTGCTGTCCTGAGCCCCCCACATCCTGCTGCTCTGAGCTCCCACAATCTGCTGGCCTGACTCCCACATTCTGCTGGTCTGTGTCCCACATTCTGCTGGTCTGTGTCCCCACTTACTGGTGGTCTGATTCCCACTTTCTGCTAGTCTGATTCCCACATTCTGCCGGTCTGTGTCCCACATTCTGCTGGTCTGTGTCCCCACTGTCCGCTGGTCTGATTCCCACTTTTTCCTGATCTGAGAACCCACATTCTGCTGCTCTGAGTCCTCACATTCTCCTGGTCTGAGCCCCCACATTCGGCTCGTCTGAGCCCCCACATTCTGCTGTTCTGAATCCCCAAATCCTGCTGCTCTGAGCCCCCAATTCTGCTTCTCTGAGTCCCCACAGTCTGCTGCTCTGCGTCTCACATTCTGGTGGTCGGAAACCCACATTCTGCTGATCTGTGTCCCCACATTCTGCTTGTCTGAGTCCCCGCATTCTGCTGGTCTGAGCCCCCAGTTTCTCCTCGTCTGAGATCTCACATTCTGCTGATCTGAACCCCACATTCTGCTAGTCTGTGTACCCAAATTCTCCTGATTTGAGACCCCATATTCCGCTGGTCTGTGTCCTACATTCGGCTGGTCTGAGCCCCCATATTCTGATGGTCTGAGTCCTCATATTTTGCAGGTCTGAGCCCCACATTCTGCTGGTCTGATCGCCCACATTCTGCTGGTCTGAGTCCCCACATTTTGCTAGTCCGAGTCCCCACATTCTGCTGGTCTGAGTCTCACATTCTGCTGGTCTGAGTTGCACCTTCTGCTGTCCTGAGCCCCCCATATTCAGCTGGTCTGAGCCCCCACATCCTGCTGGTCTGATCCCCACATTCTGCTGCTCTGAGTCCCACATTCTGCTGGTAAATGCCCCCATTTTCTGGTGGTCTGTTTCCCACATTCTGCTGGTCTGAGTCCCACATTCTACTGTTTTGAGTCCGCACATTCTACTGGTCTGAGTCCCACCTTGTGCTGGTCTGTGTCCCCACATTCTCCTGATCTGAGTCCCACATTCTACTGGTCTGTGTCCCCACTTTCTGCTGGTCTGTGTCTCACCTTCTGCTGGTCTGTGTCCCCACTTACTGGTGGTCTGATTCCCACTTTCTGCTAGTCTGATTCCCACATTCTGCTGGTCTGAGTCCCACATTCTACTGGTCTGAGTCCCCACGTTCTCCTGGTCTGAGTCCCACCTTGTGCAGGTCTGTGTCCCCACATTCTCCTGCTCTGAGTCCCACATTCTGCTGGTCTGTGTCCCCACTTTCTGCTGGTCTGATTCCACCTTCTGCTGGTGTGATTCCCACATTCTGCTGGTCTGAGTCCCACTTTCTGCTGCTCTGAGCCCCCACATCCTGCTGCTCTGAGTCCCCACATTCTGCTGGTCTGAATTGCACCTTCTGCTGTCCTGAGCCCCCCATATTCTGCTTGTCTGAGTGCCCAAATCCTGCTGGTCTGATCCCCACATTCTGCTGCTCTGAGTCCCACATTCTGCTGGTATATGTCCCCATTTTCTGCTGGTCTGATTCCACCTTCTGCTGGTCTGTGTCCCCACTAACTGGTGGTCTGATTCCCACTTTCTGCTAGTCTGATTCCCACATTCTGCTGGTCTGTGTCCCACATTCTGCTGGTCTGTGTCACACATCCTGCTGCTCTGAGCCCCCACATCTTGCTGGTCTGAGTCCCCACATTCTGCTGGTCTGAGTTGCACATTCTGCTGTCCTGAGCCCCCCACATCCTGCTGCTCTGAGCTCCCACAATCTGCTGGTCTGTGTCACACATCCTGCTGCTCTGAGCTCCCACAATCTGCTGGTCTGTGTCACATATTCCGCTGCTCTGAGCTCCCACAATCTGCTGGTCTGAGTCCCCATATTTTGCTGGCCTGACTCCCACATTCTGCTGGCCTGGTTCCCCACATTCTGCCGGTCTGTGTCCCACATTCTGCTGGTCTGTGTCCCCACTGTCCGCTGGTCTGATTCCCACTTTTTCCTGATCTGAGAACCCACATTCTGCTGCTCTGAGTCCCCACATTCTCCTGGTCTGAGCCACTGCATTCGGCTCGTCTGAGCCCCCACATTCTGCTGTTCTGAATCCCCAAATCCTGCTGCTCTGAGCCCCCAATTCTGCTTCTCTGAGTCCCCACAGTCTGCTGCTCTGCGTCTCACATTCTGGTGGTCGGAAACCCACATTCTGCTGGTCTGTGTCCCGCATTCTGCTAGTCTGTGTACCCAAATTCTCCTGATTTGAGACCCCATATTCCGCTGGTCTGTGTCCCACATTCGGCTGGTCTGAGCCCCCATATTCTGATGGTCTGAGTCCTCATATTTTGCAGGTCTGAGCCCCACATTCTGCGGGTCTGTGCCCCCACATTCTGCTGGTTTGTGTCCCGTATTCTGCTGGTCTGCGCCCCCCAAATTCTGCTGGTCTGAGCCCCCAGTTTCTCCTCGTCTGAGATCTCAAATTCTGCTGATCTGAGACCCACATTCTGCTAGTCTGTGTACCCAAATTCTCCTGATTTGAGACCCCATATTCCGCTGGGCTGTGTCCCACATTCGGCTGGTCCGAGCCCCCATAGTCTGCTGGTCTGAGTCCCCATATTTTGCTGGTCTGAGCCCCACATTCTGCTGGTCTGATCACCCACATTCTGCTGGTCTGAGATCCCACATTCTGCTGGTCTGCAACCCCACATTTTGCTGGCCTAGGTCCTCACATTCTGCTTGAATGTGTCCCTCATTCCACTTGTCTGAGTCCCACATTCTGCTGGTCTGTGTCCCACATTCGGCTGGTCTGAGCACCCATATTCTGCTGGTCTGATTCCCATTTTCTGCTGGTCTGTTTCCCACATTCTAGTGTTCTGAGTCCGCACATTCTCCTGGTCTGAGTCCCACCTTGTGCTGGTCTGTGTCCCCAAATTCTCCTGGTCTGAGTCCCACATTCTGCTGGTCTGTGTCCCCACTTTCTGCTGGTCTGATTCCCACTTTCTGCTAGTCTGATTCCAGCTTTCTGCTAGTCTGATTCCCACATTCTGCTGGTCCGTATCCCACATTCTGCTGGTCTGAGACCCACATTCTAATGGTCTGTGTCCCCAAATTCTCCTGGTCTGAGTCCCACATTCTGCTGGTCTGTGTCCCCACTTTCTGCTGGTCTGATTCCCACTTTCTGCTAGTCTGATTCCAGTTTTCTGCTAGTCTGATTCCCACATTCTGCTGGTCCGTATCCCACATTCTGCTGGTCTGAGACCCACATTCTAATGGTCTGAGTCCACACATTCTCCTGGTCTGAGTCCCACATTCTGCTGGTCTGTGTCCCCACTTTCTGCTGGTCTGATTCCCACCTTCTGCTGGTATGAGTCTCACATCTTGCTGGTCTGAATTGCACCTTCTGCTGTCCTGAGCCTCCAATATTCTGCTGGTCTGAGCCCCCACATCCTGCTGCTCTGAGTCCCACATTCTGCTGGTAAATGTCCCCATTTTCTGCTGGTCTGATTCCCACTTTCTGCTGGTCTGATTCCCACATTCTGTTGGTCGGAGTCCCACATTCTGCTGGTCTGATCCCCACATTCTGCTGTTCTGAGTCCCACATTCTGCTGGTCTGATCCCCACATTCTGCTGGCCTGAGTCCCCACATTCTGTTGGTCTGAATCTCCACATTCTGCTGGTCCGATTTGCAAATTCTGCTGGTCTGAGCCCCCACATTCTACTGGCCTGAGTCCCACATTCTGCTGGTTAATGTCCCCATATTCTGCTGGTCTGATCCCCATATTTTGCTGGTCTGAGCCCCACATTCTGCTGGTCTGATCGCCTACATTCTGCTGGTCTGAGTCCCCACATTCTGCTGGTCTGAGTTGCACCTTCTGTTGTCCTGAGCCTCCCATATTCTGCTGGTCTGAGCTCCCACATCCAGCTGGTCTGATCCCCACATTCTGCTGCTCTGACTCCCACATTCTGCTGGTAAATGTCCCCATTTTCTGCTGGTCTGATTCCCACTTTCTGCTGGTCTGATTCCCACATTCTGTTGGTCGGAGTCCCACATTCTGCTGGTCTGAGTCCCCACATTCTCCTGGTCTGAGTCCCACATTCTGCTGGTCTGTGTCCCCACATTCTGCTCATCTGAGTTCCCACATTCCGCTGGTCAGTGTGCCACATTTTGCTGCTCTAAGCGCCCACATCCTTCTGGACTGAGTCCCCACATTCTGCTGGTCTGATCCCCACATTCTGCTGGTTTGAGTCCCACATTCTGCTGGTAAATGTCTCCATTTTCTGCTGCTCTGAGTCCCACATTCTGCAGGTAAATGTCCCCATTTTCTGCTGGTCTGATTCCCACTTTCTGCTGGTCTGATTCCCACATTCTGTTGGTCGGAGTCCCACATTCTGCTGCTCTGAGTCCCACATTACACTGGTCTGATTCCCCACGTTCTCCTTGGCTGAGTCCCACATTCTGCTGGTCGGTGTACGCACTTGCTGCTGGTCTGATTCCCAACATCTGCTGGCCTGATTCCCACATTCCGATTATCTGAGACCCACATTCTGCTGGTCTGAGACACACATTCTGCTGGTGTGTGTCCCCACTTTCTGCTCGTCTTATTCCCACATTCTGCTGGTCTGAGTCCCCACATTCTGCTAGTCGGAGTCTCCACATTCTGCTGGTCTGAGTTGCACCTTCTGCTGTCCTGAGCCCCCCAAATTCTGCTGGTCTGAGCTCCCACATCCTGCATTTCTGATCCAAACATTCTGCTGCTCTGAGTCCCATATTCTGCTGGTCTGAGTCGCCACATTCTGCTGGTCTGAGTCCCCACATTCCGCTGCATGAGTCCTACATGCTGCGGGTCAATGTCCCACATTCTCCTCGTCTGGGTCCCTCCTTCTGCTGGTCTGATCCGCTCATTCTGCTGGTCTGAGAACCCACATTCTGCTGGTCTGAGATCCCACATTCTGCTGGTCTGCAACCCCACATTTTGCTGGCCTAGGTCCTCACATTCTGCTTGAATGTGTCCCTCATTCCACTTGTCTGAGTCCCACATTCTGCTGGTCTGTGTCCCACATTCGGCTGGTCTGAGCCCCCATATTCTGCTGGTCTGATTCCCATTTTCTGCTGGTCTGTTTCCCACATTCTAGTGTTCTGAGTCCGCACATTCTCCTGGTCTGAGTCCCACCTTGTGCTGGTCTGTGTCCCCAAATTCTCCTGGTCTGAGTCCCACATTCTGCTGGTCTGTGTCCCCACTTTCTGCTGGTCTGATTCCCACTTTCTGCTAGTCTGATTCCAGCTTTCTGCTAGTCTGATTCCCACATTCTGCTGGTCCGTATCCCACATTCTGCTGGTCTGAGACCCACATTCTAATGGTCTGTGTCCCCAAATTCTCCTGGTCTGAGTCCCACATTCTGCTGGTCTGTGTCCCCACTTTCTGCTGGTCTGATTCCCACTTTCTGCTAGTCTGATTCCAGCTTTCTGCTAGTCTGATTCCCACATTCTGCTGGTCCGTATCCCACATTCTGCTGGTCTGAGACCCACATTCTAATGGTCTGAGTCCACACATTCTCCTGGTCTGAGTCCCACATTCTGCTGGTCTGTGTCCCCACTTTCTGCTGGTCTGATTCCCACCTTCTGCTGGTCTGAGTCTCACATCTTGCTGGTCTGAATTGCACCTTCTGCTGTCCTGAGCCTCCAATATTCTGCTGGTCTGAGCCCCCACATCCTGCTGCTCTGAGTCCCACATTCTGCTGGTAAATGTCCCCATTTTCTGCTGGTCTGATTCCCACTTTCTGCTGGTCTGATTCCCACATTCTGTTGGTCGGAGTCCCACATTCTGCTGGTCTGATCCCCACATTCTGCTGTTCTGAGTCCCACATTCTGCTGGTCTGATCCCCACATTCTGCTGGCCTGAGTCCCCACATTCTGTTGGTCTGAATCTCCACATTCTGCTGGTCCGATTTGCAAATTCTGCTGGTCTGAGCCCCCACATTCTACTGGCCTGAGTCCCACATTCTGCTGGTTAATGTCCCCATATTCTGCTGGTCTGATCCCCATATTTTGCTGGTCTGAGCCCCACATTCTGCTGGTCTGATCGCCTACATTCTGCTGGTCTGAGTCCCCACATTCTGCTGGTCTGAGTTGCACCTTCTGTTGTCCTGAGCCTCCCATATTCTGCTGGTCTGAGCTCCCACATCCAGCTGGTCTGATCCCCACATTCTGCTGCTCTGACTCCCACATTCTGCTGGTAAATGTCCCCATTTTCTGCTGGTCTGATTCCCACTTTCTGCTGGTCTGAGTCCCCACATTCTCCTGGTCTGAGTCCCACATTCTGCTGGTCTGTGTCCCCACATTCTGCTCATCTGAGTTCCCACATTCCGCTGGTCAGTGTGCCACATTTTGCTGCTCTAAGCGCCCACATCCTTCTGGACTGAGTCCCCACATTCTGCTGGTCTGATCCCCACATTCTGCTGGTTTGAGTCCCACATTCTGCTGGTAAATGTCTCCATTTTCTGCTGCTCTGAGTCCCACATTCTGCAGGTAAATGTCCTCATTTTCTGCTGGTCTGATTCCCACTTTCTGCTGGTCTGATTCCCACATTCTGTTGGTCGGAGTCCCACATTCTGCTGCTCTGAGTCCCACATTACACTGGTCTGATTCCCCACGTTCTCCTTGGCTGAGTCCCACATTCTGCTGGCCGGTGTACGCACTTGCTGCTGGTCTGATTCCCAACATCTGCTGGCCTGATTCCCACATTCCGATTATCTGAGACCCACATTCTGCTGGTCTGAGACACACATTCTGCTGGTGTGTGTCCCCACTTTCTGCTCGTCTTATTCCCACATTCTGCTGGTCTGAGTCCCCACATTCTGCTAGTCGGAGTCTCCACATTCTACTGGTCTGAGTTGCACCTTCTGCTGTCCTGAGCCCCCCAAATTCTGCTGGTCTGAGCTCCCACATCCTGCATTTCTGATCCAAACATTCTGCTGCTCTGAGTCCCATATTCTGCTGGTCTGAGTCGCCACATTCTGCTGGTCTGAGTCCCCACATTCCGCTGCATGAGTCCTACATGCTGCGGGTCAATGTCCCACATTCTCCTCGTCTGGGTCCCTCCTTCTGCTGGTCTGATCCGCTCATTCTGCTGGTCTGAGAACCCACATTCTGCTGGTCTGAGATCCCACATTCTGCTGGTCTGCAACCCCACATTTTGCTGGCCTAGGTCCTCACATTCTGCTTGAATGTGTCCCTCATTCCACTTGTCTGAGTCCCACATTCTGCTGGTCTGTGTCCCACATTCGGCTGGTCTGAGCCCCCATATTCTGCTGGTCTAATTCCCATTTTCTGCTGGTTTGTTTCCCACATTCTAGTGTTCTGAGTCCGCACATTCTCCTGGTCTGAGTCCCACCTTGTGCTGGTCTGTGTCCCCAAATTCTCCTGGTCTGAGTCCCACATTCTGCTGGTCTGTGTCCCCACTTTCTGCTGGTCTGATTCCCACTTTCTGCTAGTCTGATTCCAGCTTTCTGCTAGTCTGATTCCCACATTCTGCTGGTCCGTATCCCACATTCTGCTGGTCTGAGACCCACATTCTAATGGTCTGTGTCCCCAAATTCTCCTGGTCTGAGTCCCACATTCTGCTGGTCTGTGTCCCCACTTTCTGCTGGTCTGATTCCCACTTTCTGCTAGTCTGATTCCAGCTTTCTGCTAGTCTGATTCCCACATTCTGCTGGTCCGTATCCCACATTCTGCTGGTCTGAGACCCACATTCTAATGGTCTGAGTCCACACATTCTCCTGGTCTGAGTCCCACATTCTGCTGGTCTGTGTCCCCACTTTCTGCTGGTCTGATTCCCACCTTCTGCTGGTCTGAGTCTCACATCTTGCTGGTCTGAATTGCACCTTCTGCTGTCCTGAGCCTCCAATATTCTGCTGGTCTGAGCCCCCACATCCTGCTGCTCTGAGTCCCACATTCTGCTGGTAAATGTCCCCATTTTCTGCTGGTCTGATTCCCACTTTCTGCTGGTCTGATTCCCACATTCTGTTGGTCGGAGTCCCACATTCTGCTGGTCTGATCCCCACATTCTGCTGTTCTGAGTCCCACATTCTGCTGGTCTGATCCCCACATTCTGCTGGCCTGAGTCCCCACATTCTGTTGGTCTGAATCTCCACATTCTGCTGGTCCGATTTGCAAATTCTGCTGGTCTGAGCCCCCACATTCTACTGGCCTGAGTCCCACATTCTGCTGGTTAATGTCCCCATATTCTGCTGGTCTGATCCCCATATTTTGCTGGTCTGAGCCCCACATTCTGCTGGTCTGATCGCCTACATTCTGCTGGTCTGAGTCCCCACATTCTGCTGGTCTGAGTTGCACCTTCTGTTGTCCTGAGCCTCCCATATTCTGCTGGTCTGAGCTCCCACATCCAGCTGGTCTGATCCCCACATTCTGCTGCTCTGACTCCCACATTCTGCTGGTAAATGTCCCCATTTTCTGCTGGTCTGATTCCCACTTTCTGCTGGTCTGATTCCCACATTCTGTTGGTCGGAGTCCCACATTCTGCTGGTCTGAGTCCCCACATTCTCCTGGTCTGAGTCCCACATTCTGCTGGTCTGTGTCCCCACATTCTGCTCATCTGAGTTCCCACATTCCGCTGGTCAGTGTGCCACATTTTGCTGCTCTAAGCGCCCACATCCTTCTGGACTGAGTCCCCACATTCTGCTGGTCTGATCCCCACATTCTGCTGGTTTGAGTCCCACATTCTGCTGGTAAATGTCTCCATTTTCTGCTGCTCTGAGTCCCACATTCTGCAGGTAAATGTCCCCATTTTCTGCTGGTCTGATTCCCACTTTCTGCTGGTCTGATTCCCACATTCTGTTGGTCGGAGTCCCACATTCTGCTGCTCTGAGTCCCACATTACACTGGTCTGATTCCCCACGTTCTCCTTGGCTGAGTCCCACATTCTGCTGGTCGGTGTACGCACTTGCTGCTGGTCTGATTCCCAACATCTGCTGGCCTGATTCCCACATTCCGATTATCTGAGACCCACATTCTGCTGGTCTGAGACACACATTCTGCTGGTGTGTGTCCCCACTTTCTGCTCGTCTTATTCCCACATTCTGCTGGTCTGAGTCCCCACATTCTGCTAGTCGGAGTCTCCACATTCTGCTGGTCTGAGTTGCACCTTCTGCTGTCCTGAGCCCCCCAAATTCTGCTGGTCTGAGCTCCCACATCCTGCATTTCTGATCCAAACATTCTGCTGCTCTGAGTCCCATATTCTGCTGGTCTGAGTCGCCACATTCTGCTGGTCTGAGTCCCCACATTCCGCTGCATGAGTCCTACATGCTGCGGGTCAATGTCCCACATTCTCCTCGTCTGGGTCCCTCCTTCTGCTGGTCTGATCCGCTCATTCTGCTGGTCTGAGAACCCACATTCTGCTGGTCTGAGATCCCACATTCTGCTGGTCTGAGTCCACACATTATGTTAATCTGAGTCTCCACATTCTGCTGGTCAGTGTTCCACATTTTGCTGCTCTGAGGCCCCACATCCTGCTGGTCTGAGTCCCACATTCTCCTGGTCTGAGTCCCACTTTCTGCTGGTCTGTGTCCCCACTTTTGCTGGTCTGATTCCCACCTTCTGCTGGTGTGATTCCCACATTCTGCTGGTCTGAGTCCCACATCCTGCTGGTCTGAGTCCCCACATTCTGCTAGTCGGAGTCCCCACATTCTGCTGGTCTGAGTTGCAACTTCTGCTGGTCTGATCCCCACATTCTGCTGTCCTGAGCCCCCCATATTCTGCTGGTCTGAGCTCCCACATCCTGCATTTCTGATTCAAACATTCTGCTGCTCTGAGTCCCACATTCTGCTGGTAAATGTCCCCATTTTATGCTGTTCTGATTCCCAATTTCTCCTGGTCTGAGTC